>CM029600.1:79501153-80098739 GCA_017311375.1 Mytilus coruscus | reverse complement strand
GCCTCTTCTGAACATTTGAAGGTCCCCACTATGTATTGGTTACCTAAACTACACCAAAACCCGTAAAATATCGTTTTATCTTGGCCTCTAGTAAGTGTTCTACTACTAGACTTTCAGTGCTTTTAACGAGTTCTTTACTTCTATAAAAGAACTGATCATTAATTTTGTAGTAAAACATATATAAAATAGTGGAATTAACCATTTTGGAGTGTAAAAATTCTTTGGATGTTTTAGATAAATCACGTGTTTTTGATGGTCCTTTTGATTCGGTCGACAGTTTTGACCTTTCCACTCTTTACACTACACTTCACACAATCTTATCAAACAAAAGTTTTCCTATTTAATTAAATGGTCTTTCGATAAATCTGGTTGCAAATTTATTTGCTGCAATTCATATAAAGCCTTTTTCTCAAACGAGAAAGTTAAATATGCTAGATATACTTACTGGAGGTGTGATGAGATGATAAAAGCCATAATTTTTCTCCTTGACAACATGTATGTACGTTTCGGTAATAAAGTTTATCGACAGGTTGTAGGTATTCCTATGAGTATCAATTGTGCCCTTTAATAGCAGACTTGTTCCTGGACTGTTATGAATCACAGTTTATGGCCATACTCAGTAAAGAACCGTCTAAATTCCATTTAATTGATAAATTCAACAGCGCTTACCGTTATCTTGATGATATTTTTTCGTTAAATAATCAAGAATTCTCTAAATATACTGCCGAAATTTACCCATAGGAAGTTACTTTAAACAGATCAAATATTAACAGCAATAACTGTCCTTTCTTAGATTGAGATATTTCAGTTTTACACCACAATCTCTACACAAAAATTATGATTTTACTTTCCCTATTGTTAATTTTCCTTTTTTGGACGGTGATGTTCCTTTGGCACGGTCTTACAGTGTTTACATATCTCAACTCGTTCGCTATGTCCGTGTCTGTTACAGTGTTACAGTTCATTATAACAAAATATTGGCAATCAAAATATTGACAATCTTCAGAGTAGTTTATGTAAATGAATAGCTTACATTTACTTTGAAGTGTTACTTTTAATTTATTATTATTTTGAATAAAAGTTATAAATCTTTAAAAGTAAACATTAACTATGTGAAAAAATGTATGATACCTCACCAAAAGCCAACTATATAAGTTTGGCTTTTAATATTTTATTTGGAATAAAATTTAGAAATCTCAGAAGGTAAAAATTCAGTATGTATTACATATAAATAAGAAGATGTTATATGAGTGCCAATCAGACAACTCTCCATCCAAGTCACATGTATAAAAGTTAACAATTATAGGTCAAAGTACGGCCTAGAATGATTTTATATATACACCGTGATATAAAATACAGGGTGAAAGATTTTGCAGAACAGAAAAAGTAATGAAATTTGTAACCATTAAATGAACTTTCTAAAATTTTAATATGCAATGGTTCTTTACCTTAAAAGAAATCTTCATTTAATATAATGTCTTTTTATTTTTTAAATGTTCTAAAACTTTTGCAAGTTAGGAAGTTTTGCTAAACTTTTGTTGAGGTGTATACTAAAATGTTTGTATAGGTTTTTAATTCTTCTTGCTCTGTACATGTTTTTGCAGTAAAAGGACCTTTTCAAGGTCCCGTTCACTTTATAGTACAAGTTAATGCAATTCTGGTGCACCCAGTAGGTACAGTCTTGTCTCTTTGACTTTGGGTGTCTGTATGAGCAACCTAGCCAAAATAATTTTTGGCTAGATTGCCACATACCCTGCAAATCTCTTTGACTCTAGATTTTTGTTTGCCTTTGATTTGGGTTGGAGCAGATATGCTCTTACAGTAGGATGAATTCTGTTTGGAGATGCAGGTGCATCATCATCAGCATTGGTTATAATTTCAGCATGTTACATTGGTTGCTGCACCTGCATCTCCAGCATTATTGACATGTTGTTTAATTTCATTTTCAGGTGTGGTCTTGTATGACCACACCTTCCCATTTACCCAAGTTGGGCACAATGCCACCTCCATTTGCAATGAGTTTGCAATTCTATTTCCTTTGTCTGAAAAAAAGTTTGCTGTATTCTACAACACAAAGAAATGCAAGATTATTGAGTACATCATGAGACAACAAGCGAGAAACACTTTCATTGGTTTTCATATTAATTTTAAATGGTGGATTCTTTTTAACTACGAAAATACATAATTTATTCATTAAATGGAAATTAAAGGATATGGAGAAAATATACATGAGAAAAATCCTAATTGATTTATTCTTCATCTTGAAGTCACCATGGGGCCTCCAACAATAAGTCTAGTTCGTATTGTATATTATCATTTTTTTTTTCTTTCTTCAACTTACTGCGAGTATCAGACTCTGCCCCCTCCTGCTATATGTGGATCTTCTAAGTTGACCCTCTTCAATATAATGTATTTCCTTTTTCTTCTTCCGTTGTTTTTTGTTTTGTTTTTTTTTTTTTTCAGCTTGTATTTCTGCTTTTAGTTTTTGATAATATTCATCAGACATCTGCAAAATTTAGATTTAATAATAATAACAAAAGCTTATATTTTATTATTTCATAATCAGTTGGTTTTTATTTTCCCCTTGTGAACCTCTGAAGCTGATCATCAAGAGATAAAAATTATTCTTGAGAAGGTCCCTCAGACCGGTTAAGCAAAGAAAAGAAAAATGTTTTGAAAATCAGTACCAGGGCGTCTATATTGAGCTGCTTCCGCGAATTCGAGGTACCAGTTAGAGACATTGACCTGATCAGTTGAGAGAAAGTTATTCATTCAAAGGTCTATGGAACTGCAAAAGTAGCATGGAACACGGGATTTTTTCATAGGAATTCTGAATTCATAAGTTCGGTAAGGTTTTTCATATTTAATTGGTTCCTTACTTTTATTCATTGGCGATTTCAGGAAAAAGCTAGCATAAACACTGAAAATTCCCGGGCAAAAAACTCGAAAACGAAGTAAACGGAAAGCCGGATGAAAAATCTGGATGCCGATCATTTAATTAAAGTGCAGATTCCGATTCTTGTTCAAAGTGTACGAATTCGTAAACATGTACAACTTCGAGAGTTGTTATCCAATGTGCGAAAATATTGAATTCCCAGCTTAAAGAAGAACTCTAAGTCACAGATGGATATAGTTGAGGACTGTGCCAGAAAATGGGTATGAACTAAATCTGGACACTTTGTATGAATGGATCAAAGGTATTCGGTCATGAATTCAGAAGCGCATCCAAAACCTACGACGTGCAATGAGCACACGGGTTTGTAACCCTTTTAAGAAACCTAAGATTGAAGATGCTTTATTCTCTCTCCACGACAAATATGTTGTTGTTCAGCAGACAAAGCCTGTCGCACTATTGTTTTATATGCAAAGAGTATTCGTGTAAACGTGGGAAAATAAGTTGTACGGTCACCATAACGAATCGGTTGATTGATACGATATATCTGTGTTTAACTCAATAGCGATATGTTTTCGCAATCTTATATATTGAGATACCCGAATATTGTGTAATCTGTTATTTTATCGATTGTTTCCTATTCCCGATTGTGACATTTTGACTGAGTGTAAATTCGCATAGCGGTTGATACGTGCATAGCAGGAGATGCACCAGATCTAACTCCTTTTGGGGTTCATGCTATTCCTCAGTGTGCTTCCTAGATTTTTCATCTAAATCGATTATGAGATTTAAACATCAGTAAACTACTGTTGCCTTTATTTGATTGGTTGTTTTAATTCTGTTTACGGTTGTCTCTAGACAGAAGTGTAGAATGTTGGAGAATGATAACAGTTTGAATTGGTTTTGTTTTATGAGTTATTACCCATTTGTCTCGATTTGTAATCTACATCAAAATCGTTTATAGTCAGGGACTTTAAATTGGTCCAACAATGTGGCTTTTGTTAGCCATGGACACTAATAGTATGTTCCAATAGCATGGAGTTAAGAACATTTCTGTTATAGAATGTAGCACATATATGAACCTGATCCATCTCAAGTGGCACAAAGTTTTTTTTACTTCATAAGTAACATTATTTGGCTTAACCCGATGGTATATGTCAAACTTACCAGCTTCAGATCTATCTTTGTAGAATTTACAAGTGGCAAAAAACTCGATTGTAAATGATAAACGTTTAATTGAGAGATCTACAATGCTTGAACGTTTGTACAACGTAGAACTCAGCACCAATATCGACTTGACCATGTGCTGTATTATGACATTTATGTGACAGTGAGATGAAAGCAGCATTATTTTGTGTGAAATAAATTAGAATGTTATGTGTCGATTTCAAAGAAGATTGCTAGTAAAATATTTTTCAAATTTCAATCATTATTGTACATGTATATCATAGATTCTGATATGACGTTCTTCAAACGCTTTGAGTACACACCCGTGGTAAAATTCGAATATATTCATATGTCACCTGATAGGCAACGTCATGATTTGTTTGGGCTGTTCCAATCCTACTCCCACGTCGTATGCTTTTTATGAATGATTTACCTCACGTCAGATGGTGTAAATGACATCATTGATCGATGACGTAACGAATTGGAAACTGAAAGTCGTCAAAACATGAAAACATGAACAAACGATGGTAAGAATTTATATAATGTCATATCTTCTTAAATGAAAGTAAGATAGTCAATTAAATTCATCAAAATCTGTCTTAGTATGTTATTGTATATCGCTTAAGAATGTCACATATGCAAGTTTCTTCATCGTTTACGTCAATATTAATAGTGTGTTTAATTACGGGAACAGCAAACAATTCCCTTCACATTGAGCGCTTCGATCAAAAAGAATTGCTGTCTTTGTCCTATTTTAATAGAAATAATTCGTTGGGGCGTGAATGTATATTGATTTTACCACGGGTTGGCTCTTTATGCTGATATTTTACCCCTCTCTGTCGCTCGGTGTAAAATATTTAGCATAAAGGGTCAACCCGTGGTAAAATCACGATAAATTCAAGCCCCCATGAATTATTTCTTAAATAATAATTTATTGTTATATATTTATATCAATTACTATAGTATCTGTATCCATATTTCAAAATATATTGTCTGCTTCTTTTTTTTCAAATGAATGAAATTTGCGATTTTTCAAAGTATAACTGTTTGAAGTGAACACGAAGAATGCGAAAAATTGTGTTGAGTAATTAGGAAGGCAGATATAATTATTCTTTAATCGTGGGTTGTTTTCATACGGCATGTGTTTTGTAGGACGTGAGTTGTTTTCATACGAAATGACAGTATATGACGTAATCAAATGATCCGTCTTTCAGCCAATAAAAGATCATCATTTGTAGAAATTGAGCACTTACTTTAAATATTCCGGTTTTAATTACAGTCCGTTAATTGATTTTAACTTACTAGTAGTTTAACAGATGAAAACACAAGAACCGAAATAACTGTAAGATTTGCAATTAAAGAATATTTGATGACACTTATTTTGTTGACAAAATTTTAAAAAAACCAGGTATAATGGCGACAGCAGTGCCAGTTTTTACTGCACCAGTTGCGCAATTCGACAATCAATGGCTCTCCAGTGATGTTCCTGTCTAAAATATTTGAATTCCAAAACTTAATTCAAACGATGAAGAGCTGATAAAACCAGAAAGAACCAAAAAGGGTAAGACAAAATTCGGACAAGGAATCAGAGCTATATGCAAGAGGGAGATATATTCTATAGTTTAAAATGATTCTCAAAATTTTATAACAGCAAAGTCCATTAAAACAATACCCGTATTTTCATGCCAGTACCGATATACTGGCTTCTGAACTGGTGATATTGATTCGAGATAGTGAAATTTTCAAACTGTAAATTGAGAGGTTTGCCGATCATTTTAAGATATTTATCTATCGAGACTTGGTAAACGTCCGGTTTTTACCAATCTGTAACTTAGGCAAACCTTCGCTTTCAATTCCAAAATTTGTTGATTTGTGCATTCAATAATTACAAATTCAGCAGATTTCTCATCTGAAATTAACTTTTTGTCAAATTATATTTCATTTTGAAGCGTAAATAAAGCTAATAGTTGTTTGTTGTATGCGTTTGACACTGAAATCGTATCAATGACATCTTACTGGAAAGAATTTCCCTATCAAGAGCGGAGAAATATCGTATAACACTCGATACAGCTTTGAAATTAGTATAAGTCACTATGGATTTTGTTTCTCTAATAATTTTATCTTTCTTTCTCAACACTGTGCAAAAGTGTTCAATAATCTTCGAAAAATGCATACATTCTATTTGGCGATATAAGGCATGGCTGCATTTTTTCATGACACCACAATAGCAAAATCAGAAGAAAACATGACAATTTGACGTCATGGTTGAATTTTGACCAATGAAAAACTCCGATTAAAAGAGCCATACGTTGTTTATTTAGAGCTTATAAACTGATTGGGCAAACTATCAATTGGCTTAGAATAGGAGAAGAGTATTTGTAAGGTAGGAAAAATATTTAAAACATAGTTCTGCCAACAAAAATATATTCAATTAAGTTGTAAAGAATACATTTATGTAATTTGTGAAGAACGAGAAACCTGTGGATAATTATTGCCATGTTGTTCCTGCAATGCCAATACTCGCTTATTTGTGCTTTTTCAATGATATGTATGTGTGTAGCATTATTTTCATCCCACTCTATTGTATTAGTACATATTATGTGTTGATGATATATTCGTATCATAAGTTGTTAATTTATTCATGAATAACAATATCATTGTGTAGTAGTACAAAAACTTGTCAACAGGAAACCGAATTTATGTTATGACATGAAAAACGTATGTAAACAATTATTAACATCTGGATACTCTATAGAGGGTTTGTTTTAATATTCTTATTCTATCAATATGTCTATGCAATTGTATAGCCCTTTTCTCGTAATTTGTGTTTATTGCGTTTCATATTTTGATGTTTAGATATTTCCACGACTGATGTGAGTTAAAATTTTGAAAAAACGGGTTAAAGAAAAGAAGAGATATGGTGATAAATTCATGACACAAAATCCATCCACACACTTATCAAAACCCAAAGCGAAGGAACAGTGCACAGTCATTTATTACAGTTTGAGAAAAGCATGGCCTTGTGCAAACTATCAGTATCGACAGGATGAACGTATAAACGCATATTGTTCTCCCAAGTAATGCTCGATACTTCATAACGTTGTTTTATTACCCAGATCGATGCCACTGCTTGTAAACTGTAGATCTCCTAGAGTAATCACAAGCTTTCGTGTTGTTTTCTGCAACACTGCTTCTGATAGATGACATGCATTTAGTTTTAATTTGCTGTAATTTTGTATGATACCATTTTTCACTGATATAATTTTGTCAAATTCTCCAACGAAAGTGCAACTGAAACGATTAAGAATAAATATCACTTTTACGTCATAAGAACTAATTCTCTAACTTAATATCCAAGTCAAACATCGCAAAATCTAAGACAAAACAAGCATACCAACAAATATAGATTAAGATAATGTTCTTGTATATCTTTAGCTATGAAGTAGATATATGATGTTAAGGATATGTTTATAAGGTTGTACATTTCTGACGTTTTAGACACATGTCGAGCGTATTCTACAATTCGTTTTTCCTTTCTCTTGTTTCTGCAAATAACCAAGTCATTATGAAAATGGTTCTATTTAACCCTGCTCTATTGTTATGTATATATTCCAATAATTCATAAAATGATGACAGGAATTACCAAAAAATGGACAATACAACAGACCACACAAACAACAATCCTATGAACAAAAAGTAAAACATACACATAAACAAAATGCACGGTACAGGTACCAACAGGATGACCACATTCGCTTGAAAAATGAAATAAAAGACGGGCCATAAAAAGTAGAGTAGTTAGCAAATGCAGTTGCCATAAAATGAAAATAACACTTCGTGCGTCCAAAACGTTTTTCTATATACAACTCCAGCAGTAATGCTCAAACCTTAACATTTGAAAGCCAGTGATAATAAATATAAAAATCATCAGGAGCTATATAACAAAACGTCACCTAAGGAAAACAGCCAAATTCATCATAAATCAACTTTATCTGATATATAAGTCAATGTTTAAATAATATCAGTTTTCTTGATAGCTTTTATATTGGTTGCAGTGACAAACTTCAGATTTTAAGTCGGTACTGTTTGATAACATAAACGGTTTCTTTGTTACTGCACCTGATGCGTATTTCGACAATAAACAACTTTTTAGCAATGCTTCCGTCCAAAATATTTGAAAATTCTAATACAAACGTAGACGAGCTGATTTGACCTTTAAGGGTCAAAACTACAGCCAAACACGGACACGGAAACAGAGCGAAAATAGGGATATGCTCAATAATTTCAAATTACTTCTGAAGTAATGTAACAGCAAATTCTGATAAAACAATATTCCTCATTTTCATGCCGGCACTGAAGTACTGAGCTACTGGGCTATTGATACCTTTGTGTAATTGTTTCACTGTCTATATTGTTTTATCAGTTTTAATTGTAGGACCCACATGAATTCGTTGCAAACAAATCAGCGTCAAATGTCATACGATGAAATACCATGAATGCCGTTAACATTTATTTGCTGTCTCGTTCACTTTTATTCAAAACCTCTTTTGATTTTGTATGTAACATAAATTTTAAGATATTTTACCTGATTGGAAATCTTAAGCGTCTATATAATTAATGAACATTCATTTCACAGAATTTGTAACTTTTTGATTAATTATTTAGTATCCTAATACAAGAAGTATGTACACAAGGAAGTTATAAATCCTTGTTTTCCGAATACAATTAATGGTTGAACTTAATTTATAAAAATCTTGGAGATTCTCATTAACATTAATAAAAAGACAAAGGACTTGAAAACATAATATAATAGATATAAGAAGATGCGGTATTAGTGCCAATGAGACAACTCTCCATCCAAGTCACAATTTGTAAAAGACAAAAACCATTATAGGTCAAAGTACGGTCTTCAACACGGAGCCTTGGCTCACATCGAACAGTACTAATAAATACTAAATAAAGATAAAAATAATGGTTTTTTTCTAGATTTGAAGAAAATATGCTACTGCTGTACGTGATTACTTTTCTGTTAATGGTTTCCTGGTCACTAGGGTGTTCCTGTGCGAAAACATCGCTTCATCAGTATGTGTGTGATTCTGAATTTAGTAAGTACGAAACAGTTTTTTATTGATGGTAAAGATTTGATCATAGAAAGGCAATTATAACAGTATTTGATAGATTTCTTTGACCGGATTCTGATACAAAAGGTATTCTTATCACTGAAACTTTGAGGTAAAGAAGAGCAACGAATGCACTTCTCCTTTCCTTTGAGTTTTGAAGTGCGTGTAGTAATTTTGTGTCCTGAATTTATCACCATTTCGTTCTTTTCTACTGTGGATTCATTATTATTCGTTGGGTTACAATTTTTCGGGATTTATTTGATAAAGGTAAACAACAAATGTAATTGTTCAATTTTCTATAGGCTTGTATGCAAACTTTGAAAAATCTACGAATTCAAACATCCATGATCACGTAACTTGTCCTCAGTCCACAAAATGTTAACACACGAAATTAAATTAATTCAAAGTATTATTCGTCCCGGTTTTTCCCTTTCATCATTGGAAGTATTATTATAAAAATATGAGAACGTGATCTTTGAAAGCTCTTCGCTAAAAAAAGCTCTCAGAAGTATTCAAAAATAAAAATAGTTTCTGCTATATTCCAATATCTATCTATCTATCTATCTATCTATCTATCTATCTATCTATATATCTATATATATATATATATATATATATATATATATATATATATATATATATATATATATATATATATATATATATATAAAATTAATAATTAAGATCCATTTTGTTACACATGGTGATCTGTTTATTTGGCAATCGCCATGGCAGTCAGCAGGGTTTAAGAACATCCGTTGTTCGACCTGCTAGTCAAATGTGTTTTGTTAAAATATACTTTTTCACTTTTTGGTCTTTTGGAAAATGTTGTTTGTGCTGTATTTAGACCCTCTACCAAGAAATTTGTTTTGCATGCACACGTACAAAATTGCGGTTTTATCAAACGCAATCATAGGTTTGAACGTTGTTTCCAGTTTAGACTTGTTTATATATATGTCGTGCACATGTTATTATTTTGTACACGTTATTACTTGTACAAATACAATTGTACAAGTAATTACTTGTCCAATTTTATTGAGCAAAAGATAATAACTTATACAAATCATTTTCTACATTGGCCTATTTGTTGTCAAAACAAAACTTTCCCATTTAACAATTAATTTATTACTAAACGCAAAAGTATAAACTTGTAACATGTGAGTACTTTTATTTAATAAATATGTTAGCAAATCTGTTCAGTTTAGTAGGCATAAATAAAGTGTAAAGATGGGAAACATCGTAGAAAAGAAATTTCATGATGAAAGAAATAAATTGTGATGTGACAATAGAATCTTCTAATAATTCAGTATTCATACGTGAAAGGTACAGAGAGACTTTAGGTATTTCAAAAGAAACCAATTTAAGTTCCAAAAGACTGCACTTCAAAAATAATTCTTAAGACGGAATGATGTTTTGAATGTAGCAGGAATTAAAAACTCATTTGCAAAGGAGACGAATTATTTATTATTGTAAAGTTGATGAATTTTACCCTCTAATTAGAACAGCACATTCTGGAGTTGGTTATGGAGGCATAAACAAAACTTATAAGGAGTTAAACAAAACAATTTGCCAATACCAGCAGAGAAATTATCAGGATTTTCACTCATGCAGATGTGTGAACATTTTGAAAAAAGTTGCTCGTCCTATCATTTCTACAGTCTTTGTCAAGTCAAAGTCAAAGATTTTATTGTCAGGTAGTCTAAGACCTTGTTGACTATCAATCAAGTCCAGATGGAAAATATAAGTGGATCATGCACTACCAGGATCACTGTACCAAATTTAGTGTACTGCGCCCGACAAAAGACAAAAGAGCAGCCGAAGTGGCTTATCAACTAACTGACATTTTTATTACTTTTGGGAGTTCTATATATTTTCTTTAATGTGGTAATGGAACGGAATTTACGGCTAATTCAATTATAAAACTTAAACTTTTTGCCCAGAGCTTTAATTGGTGCATGGTAAAACACGTCCCCTCAAAGTCAGATGTCCGTTAGAAGAGAGAATGCTGACAAAAGAGTAGGATGATTTCATGGACACAAGAGAACAACTTACACTGGTCTGAATGATTAAGATTTGTGCAATTTCAAAAAAAACAAGCATAATAAAAATCATAATAATAATTAAAACCTAAAAGAGGGACGAAAGATACCAGAGGGACAGTCAAACTCATAGATCGAAAACAAACTGACAACGCCATGGCCAAAAATAAAAAGACAAACAGGCAAATAATAGTACAGATGACACAACATAGAAAACCAAAGACTAACAACACGAACCCCACCAAAAACTGGGGTGATCTCAGGTGCTCCGGAAGGGTAAGCAGATCCTGCTCCACATGTGGCACCCGTCGTGTTGCTTATGTTATTACAAATCCGGTAAATAGTCTAATTCGGTAAGTCACATTCGTGAAAAGGGAGGGTATTGTAGTTACGACATAAGGAACATATCCGATATCATCTGTGAAACGGTTATTCCATAACGGTCAACCAACTCGTGATGGCTTCCGTAAAATTTACGAAGGATGACTTCAACTTCACCATTTGGAACTCTTGGTTTAATAGCTTCCTTGTGAGCAGCAATCCTCTATCAAGGAAATCATGATAAGAAACACAAGCCCGGGAATATCGTATCAATTGGGAGATATATACTCCGTATGCAGGCGCTGCTGGAATGTTGCTACATAGAAATGGAAAGTTCACAATTGGGAAGCTGAAATCATCTCTTTTGTCATAAAGTTTTGTTTTCAACCGACCCTCATTGTCAGTTTCTAGATGTAAGTCAAGATATGAGGCAGATTTAACTGTATATGTAGTATCCTTTATCTCTAGTTCGATGGGATAGATTCGTTCAACATAGTCACCAAATTTTGTATTATTTAGTGAGAGAACATCATCTATATAGCGGAACGTAGAGTTAAAGGATATTGCTAACTTCTTATCTTTCTTCCTAAGAAGTTCCTGTATTAAGTCAGCCTCATAATAATAAAGAAACAAGTCGGCAAGAAGAGGGCACAATTGGTTCCCATTGGAATTCCGACCATCTGTTGAAAACACGTCCTCCAAACGTAACAAATATATTGTCAATCAAGAAATCAAGCATCTTGATAATGTCAGTTTCAGAGAATTTTTGTTTGAATCAGAGTGATTCTTTACAAAGTAGGATTTATCCTCCCAAGACAAGATACTTGTATATACGTTCGCCATTCTTTTAATGAAACAAAGTAATACCAACTCTTTCAGTTTGTCTTTTAGTTTGGAATGGGAATACTTGTGTAAAGTGTAGAAAAGTCAAATGTTTTAATACTATTGCAAGATGAGAGAGTCTTAGATTGTATGTACTCTAAAAGATCTTTGGAATTTTTAGTATCCACATCTGATTCACGCCACCTCTAGAATAGGCAGTTTCACAATAACTTTGGAGCCCGGCTTTGATTGCTGATAAAATAGATGTTAATTATTTAGAAAGAGGTTTCGTGGAGCACTTGGAAGACCCAGCAATATACCATTGTTTGTAAGGACACTTATTTAGTTTAGGTATCCAATACAGTGATGGAAGATCCAGTTCTTCATCTTTGGTTGAAATTCCAAAGGAACATAGAACAGATGTATGATTATCCAGGATTTCCTCTTTGGTAAGTGTCGTGAGGGTATATGTTGAGTTTCAAGTGAATTGTCAATACCTAATTGATTTATCAAGCAGTCTATGTCAGAGAACAATTGAATCTTTCCCCAATTGAAAATATAATAAATCTAAACAATTGGTAGAAGAGTTCCATTTTTTTTTTTTCTTTTAACGACAAGTGGCAACAAGTTTTTTAGCCCCATTTGCTCAATGTGTCATGCTAGCTGAAGTTATTACTTAAAAAAGAAGGATGGAAGAATCAAATATAACTCACATATAGCGAGTTGAACAAGTTATCATCTTTTTCTCAACAAAATGTGTACAATAATTACTTGTACAATTATATTTGTACAAGTAACTACTTGTATGATGGCATCGTACAAGTAGTTACTTGTACAAATTTTTGTACAGGTAATAATTTGTAAAATAATAACGTGTACACGACATATATACATATATTTATATATGTGTGCGAATTATATGAATATTGAGTAACCTTTGACTTTGTAAATTTTAAAAAATATAACAATGACCAATTTGATTTTGTACAGTTGCTTAAAATCAGTGTATTTATTGTTTTAGTTGAAAGATAGTATAAGGCGTCATCCATCCTCCTATATCCTTGGTACATGACCTCTTTTTAAAAAAATTTCTTCGTTACTGTTAAAAATAGCGGTATAATAATGGTGAAAAAATTAATCCCTGTTGAAATTCAGGAAACGCATTAGCAAAAGAAATGTTGTTATGTTAAAATTAATCAAAAGCACATTTTGATATCAAAATATAAATGTATTAGAATCAACACCACAAATTAATCATGTACACTACATAGTATTTTATAATTTATTTTGACTAAAACATTTGTTCTTTATGGATCCTCCAACAAATGACATTTTCCAATTCGTTCTAACAAATAGGTAATTAGCAATTTTATATGTTACCCTAAGGCAATTTGGTTAGTCCAAGTTATGTAGTATGACGATATTCAAAAGTACGTATGGGATAAACGTCAGTGAAACAACCACAGAGACAGCAATTGTCTATCTAAGTTTGACATTATGTTATTTGAATAAAGTACAAACTTATGTTTTATGTTCAACCACATTGTTTCAATTAAGATTCAAGATACGACTGATTATTTAAAGAAAATGGAAAGCCTTTATCCTATACCAAACAATACTATACTCGCATCTATGGACGTGTCTTCTTTATTATCACATATTCCACAAGACGAAGGAATAGCAGTGTGTGAAGAGATATGAAACAATCGCATTGACAAAATCCTCCAACTGAATGCCTTGTTATACTTCTGAAACTAGTACTAGAGAACAACAACTTCTCTTTCCATGACAAACACTAGCTACAGATAGACGGCACTAGTAAGGGCACAAAATGGCCCCGTCATATGCCAACATACTTATGAGCCAACTTGAAAACGCCTCTTGGCTAGTGCTCAACACCAGCCATTATCATGGTTTCGATTTATTGATGATATTGATTTTAAATGGACAGATTCAAAGACCATCTGAATAAATTTCTAGAACACTGTAACTCTTTCTACCATTCAATTAAATTTACACAAGAAACATCAATGGAGAAAATTAACTTCCTTGATACTACGAATTACATCAAGAACGGAACCATGATAACAGATCTCAATACCAAGAAAACAGACAAACATCATTTTCAAAGTTCCCATCCAAAACACTGCTTCTGTGGTATCCCTTTCAGTCAGACACTGCGAATGCAGACAATATGCTCGACTGAAAATAAGCAGAATACTAGACTTGGACAACTACGTAAACATCTAGGTGTTCGAGGATACAATAACAACAGTAATAATACAGCTTTCGAAAAAGCTAACAGAATTAGCCGCCAAGAATTTCTGGAGTAAAAGGATAAGACTAAAGGAGTCAACAGAATACCTCTTGTACTCACTTACCATTCTGATTTTTTAAAATTGTCATCCATTGTTCGAAGCATTGGAAAATTATAGAGAATGACTCCAATTTGAAAAAGTATTTTCCCACCACCAGTCATGGCCTTCAGAAGACCTAAAACATCCGTGACAAATGAGTGACAGGTGTATTAACAAAGCAACCTATTCCACCTCCTGGTTGCTACAAACAATGTGGGAGAAGGAATTGCTGATGTTGTAAAGCTGCCAATACTAGCAGTTCTTTCATCAGCTCCTTTACAAAACAAAGTCATACCATCTACACAAATTCCAACTGTAAAACGGAGAACTCAATTTATGAATTAACATGTAACACCTGTGGCATTCAATACGTGGGAGAAACAATGGACAAATTTAATATTCGGCTAAATAACCATCGCTCATGGTACAAAACCAACAAAAACTGTCCCTCACAAGACATCTTCTCTCAAAGAAACATCATTTTGATAATGTTACTTTTCAAATTATAGAAGTGAACACTGAGAAGGAAAAAGAGATAACTTTTCGGTCCAACAGCTCCATACTTTAGAACCTGGTGCGCTTAATGAAAAGACGAGAAAATATACAGGAAAGATAAAGAATCATTAATTATATAGCATCGTCCTTTACATCTCTGTAATCTTGGCCAATGGACGTTGCAAACTTCAACTACAAATTTCGTAATCTTGAACTTCATCCACATTTTAAATTATTTATCAGGCAGCAAAATTTAATGTACAATGAGCTGCAAAAGTTTCTTATCTGCATCCGATTTCACCTGGATAGATGCACGCTCGATGAAGCTAGTTTGTCTAGCGAAATATTGCGTTTATTTTTATGGCATTGTAAATATTTTTAACATTTTAATATTTACATACTATATAGTTTAAAATCACATTGTTAGGCAATTTATAATTTCATTTGTGTAATTAGGTCTTTCCACTTTTCCGTGGAAAGACCTATTGTATTTGTTCTGATTATTATTATTTTCTTCCATAAATTTTGTTCTCGCGTAAAATTTTTGTTTCGCAAGATGTCGCTTAGATATTTCTTATATAGTATCATACAGTTTATGCGCTTTTATTTTCACCCTTCTAAGCCGAACAATTTTCTTTGTAGGAGTTATCTCCCCGAACACTGTTTTCCTTTTGACTGCATCTCCTCCGTAACCGTAAAAGAAAGCGACAAATTTATTTTATAAAATTGTTCGTTATATCCTTTGCATGATTTGTCCTATTTGACCGAAGCGATATGAATAGTCCATATGTGAGTTATTTCCCTTATGCGTGTGATATAAGTGATATGCATTTCTATCTTGTAAACCATAAGTGATAGAGACCTAAGATCTTTTGATTTGAGGTTCTTGATCCAAAAAAGAAAATTAGGTCAAGGTCAGAGTCAAGGTCATATTTTAAATTTTGTTTTGGCTTATTTTCAATACTTTTCAAAACCGTAAAAGATATCGACAACATATTTTTATTAAATTGTAAGTTGCGACATGTAGTAACACATGAATTTTGGTTGAAAGGGTACGCTAACATTAAATTGGAGTTTTCTCCTCTTATATTAAAAATTAGGCATATATTAATATTACTCATTAACCATATATAATTAAGACCTATGGTCTTTTGATTTGAAGCCATTGGTTTATGACCTTGAAATTGAACTCAAGGTCATAGGTAAAATTGGCGTTCTAGATTTTGACCTTTGCTTTTACCTCATATGTATACATGATAAAGCCATGGGACTTTTTGCATTACGTTGCAAGCCACTTGACCATGGAAAAGCCAACCGGAAGTGACCTTGTGTAAACCGGAAGTAGCTATTTTTTGTACTTATTTAATGTAAAAGTATATTGAACAATATATTTTTGGAATCAGTATCAAGTAAACTGTCAAATAAAACCGGAAGTGACATATTTCAAACCGGAAGTAACAATGTATCTCCCTTATTTAGAAACAAATGTATAGAAATCATATAATTTTGGAATCAGTGTACAATAAGCTATCATTTGACGATGGATATGATATATCAAACTGAATTTTCGTAGTTCTATATCAAAATTGTTCTTTATAGTGGAAAGACCTTCAATTGTTCTCTGAACAATTGGTTTTAATTGTATTAATGTTTGTACTGATTAATCCACACACTTATAGATTTGTATGCTATGTGTTGCTATTTATAGGCACTTATATATAAAAATAATATATCAGCTATAGTTAGGGAGGGATAAGGCGTCTGCGCAATGCTAGGCGGTGTTGTCGTAGAAGTATGAAGTGAAAAGTACAGGTTCCAGCCCCGGTCGGGGAGGAAGTAAAGAATCAGATCTACACTAACATTGTGGCACTAACTGCGCCCCTTTAATAGCAGATTTATTCCTGTATTGCTATGAATCTCAGTTTATGACCAAACTCAGTAAAGACACGTCATTGTTACATTTGGTTGATACATTCAACAATACCTTCAGTTATCTAGATGATATTTTTCGTTAAATAATCCAGAGTTCTCTAAATATACTACCGAAATTTACCCAATAGAACTTACTTTAACTAAATCTAACATAAACAGCAGTAGTTGTCCTTTTCTGGACTTGGACATTTCAATCTCTAAAGGAAAACTCCATACGAAAATTTACGACAAAAGAGACGATTTTTCATTCCCTATTGTTAATTTTCCTTTTTAGACGGCGATGTTCCTTTGGCTCCATCATACGGTGTGTATATATCCCAACTCGTTCGTTATGCCCGTGTGTGTAGTGATGTCATAGATTTTAACGAACGTAATCAATGCATCACTAGTAAATTATTAAGTCAGGGATTTCGATACCATAAATTACGTAAAACTTTTACTAAGTGCTTTCATAGATACAAAGATTTGATTAGTAAATTTGGCTGTACCTGTAGAAAACTGATTAAAAACGGTATTTCACAATATTGTACTTAAAGCGCGGAAATCACTATATGATCCGTGTAAACTCATCGAACCTTTAAATAAACTTATTAGTTCAGGTTATCTTACCAATGTTGTAATTAGATCTTTGAATATAGTTTACATTGGCACTAATATCGATTTTGTCATCAGCAAATTAAAACATAACTAAATTTGTATTATTTTCAAACGGGATGTTTAAAGACACACCCACGTTCATTTTGATCTATAAAGAGGTTAAACTCCTAACTATCCTACTGTCTGTCGATACATTTATTTTGGCATTGCACTAGTCATGTCTTCTTTGACTGTTCATGACGTTAAAATACTAAATCCCTGGGATGTGTTTTAGTTGATTTTAGTCTCTGATGCATGATTTTTATTATTAATTGTTTTGGCTTTTAACTAGCTGTCAGTAACTGCGAGTACTCTCAAATCGTACTTTCTTGTTTATTTGACCTGTTGATACTAATTGTAATGCTTTTTGTTATTTAATGTTATTCAGGGTTATATCTGGTCTATATACCAGCTTTGATAAGTGTTTGGTACTAATATAAATTTCCACTTCGTACTATGAACATCAAAATTATTTATTTTGTTAAAATATTTCCTTTCTCTATTGTAACTGTATACGTATACCTAACAACAAAATTATTTTATTTACCTGTGTTTAAAGTTATTGCAAATGGCTGATATTTTTGTTCGAGCATATTGTTTTTCTTAAATTGTTTAACATTTCATACCGATATAACATGCTACTTTTATTATTCTTCCTTAGTTTATTTATTTTGAATTTGCATTGTATCATAGGTCAAATTTATTTGTTCAGTGTATGTTCAATGGTGTTAATATGTCCTTTGATTGAGTTAAGCTATTTCAGTTGATATTTTATAGTGTGTTTTCTATGTTGTGATGTTACACTATTGTTTCAGAAAAAGGGTGAAGGTTTGGTACCATTAAAACGTTTAAACCCGCTGCATTTGTTTGCACCTGTCCTAAGTCAGGAATCTGATGTTCAGTAGTTGTCGTTTGTTGATGTGGTTCATAAGTGTTTCTCTTTTCTCGTTTTTATATAGATTAGACCGTTGGTTTTCCCGTTTGAATGGTTTTACACTAGTAATTTTGGGGCCCTTTATAGCTTACTGCTCGGTGTGAGCCTAGGCTCCGTGTTGAAGACCGTACTTTGACCTATAGTGGTTTACATTTATAAATTTTGACTTGGATGGAGAGTTGTCTCATTGGCACTCATACCACATCTTCTTATATCTATTAGGTTGATTTTCTAGGCACTTAGGCACTTTATATATATATAAGTCTAGGTGCCCGAGTGGTCTAGAGCACTGGACACAGTGCAGGCGGTGTTGTCACGATATCCCAATAGGGATCAACACGTTTATAAGTTATACCATTGCTATTTAAGAATCATGACTGTCCTAACAAACACACAAATTTTAACTCTGTTTACTTAATACACATCCAAATAAATCATTTGTCAAACGAAATAAGAAATGTTGGAAATGAGAAAACAGTTAATTATTTTGGAGGTGATGGATACAATACAATAATCAACAATTGTATGCTCTCTTCGCTTTATATTCTTGGCTTTCTCGTGGGTACCTGATGCAGGTTATTACAGAAATACGTTTCGTGCGCATCGTTCATTTTTGTTGCGATCTGTATATATAAAAAAATATTATTAACAAAATGCCAAGCCCTAAGATAAATTCAAAAGGGTAATTCCAAAACAAACTGACAAATCAAACGTTAAACTTTATCAACCAATGGAACGAATGGAAAACCGCTATCAATTTCCTGACTTGTTACAGGCATTTTCTGGGAAAATGGTGGGTTAAACCAGGTTTTATAGCTACATAAACCTCCCACTTTTATGACAGTTGTTTATAATTCCGTTATATAAAATCCAATATTATATAAAATCCAATATTTTATGGTAATATTCTTTACAAAGCACAAAATGTGGCATTCACCTCAAAAGCTAACCAAACCTTTAAACAGACTTATTCGGAAAGGATATAGTTACAATACTGTTGTCAAGTCATTAAGGATTGCATATTTTGGTATTAATATTGATTCACTCATAGGGTCTTTGCATCGAAAATAACACATGTATTCTAAAACCAGTTGTTGGCATGATACGGGTTATGTTCTTCTCATATATTTTATGATAGTATGATACTAAACCCTGACGGGAAGGATTGTGCTTGATGTTCATATCATGAAGACATAATCTTTCAATCAGTTTAATTGAGGTCTGGAGCTGGCATGTCAGTAACTGCTAGTAGTCCTTTGTTCATTTATGTATCATTGTTATTTTGCTTAGTTTCTTTTGTTACCTATTCTGACATCGGACTCGGACTTCTTTTAAACTGAGTCTTACTGTGCGTGTGGCTATGTGTTTCTTTATTCTACATTGGCTAGAGGTATAGGGGAGGGTTTAGATCTCACAAAACATGTTTAACCACGCCGCATTTTAGCGCCTGTCCCAAGTCAGGAGCCTCTGGCCTTTGTTAGTCTAGTATGTTTTTAATTTTAGTTCATTTATATGTTTTGGAGTTTAGTGTGACGTCCATTTTCACTGAACTAGCACACAATTTTAGTTAGGACCACCTCCGGGTGCGGGATTTTCTCGCTGCATTGAAGATCCATTGGTGGCCTTCGGCTGTTGTCTGCTCTTTGGTCGGGTTGTTGTCTCTTTGACATATTCCCCATTTCCATTCTCAATTTTAGATTGACAAAATATGATAGTGTTGGGTTCAACAATCCATGTCACCCCAGGCTATTCTATGTGGTATAAGAAAAATTATATAAAGCGTTGTTCTAGATACCTGCATTATATGTAACATATGTGTGTAACCATGTAGGTTTATATTATATATCATAGGTCATTTGCATAGGATGCATGATAATATTGGTGTTTTTTAAAGTAAATTTGAATACTGTAGCATTAGTTTGTAGCCTCAGCCAATCTCTGTGGAATTTTCAGTGAAATAGGGTGTACCCCATGGTGCATGGATAACTAAATTGTGTGTCCCTAGCTTAGTGCCAATGAATTGTGTTGCCTATGCTAATTTATGGTATTCGAATAAATCTGGAACGTATTAGCATGAACTAAGGAAATACGCAACACGTATAAATTTACCATATCCCACTTTTAAATCAATTGCATGCTGGTTTGTAAACCTCATCTGAACTGTTAATATGTGGTACTGAATGAGTTAATCTAAAAATAAACTCCATTAGATAATTTCCGTGTTTTTGAAATATGACGAGTTCCATGCAAACAGTAATAAGACCTCTATTTCACTTATCTTTGTAATGGTATTATTTTCCTGACAACATTTCCTCATCATGAACTTTATTTTTTCAGTTATAAGAGGAAGCGTCAGATCAGTACCGGGCTCCCAGGCAAATGATGATGTGTACTATAGTGTGACAATTCTGGACATTTTAAGGTATTCTAAAGTGCGATATTTTTATTTCTTTATATACATCAAAAGTGTCTTAACTGGTAACCCCAGCCCTTTAACTTGCTCTTTAACTTCGTACTTTAATTGGCCTTTTAACTTTTTTGATTCGAGCGTCACTGATGAGTCTTTTGTAGACGAAACGCGCGTCTGGTGCATATACAAAATTTCTATCCTGATATTAATGATGAGTTTATTTCGGACGCAAAAATTTATAAAGTGCTGGGTTTTTTTTTTTAGTCTTTTTCAGCATTGGGTCGACATCACTGCTGGTGGCCTATCAGTCCCCGAGGGTATCATCAGCTCAGTAGTCAGTACTTCGATAATGACATAATTTATAACAAACCATAAGAAGAAGAATGAAGAATTTAGCATGTTATCAATTTAATTAAAAGCATAACAATAGTTTATTCGCACGTATAGGAAAGGTATAACGTGCATGTGATTGTCTGTATGCAAAATTGCATACTTCGATATATCATCATGTTGTTATCATGTCCATCCAACCCCGAACGAAGGAGCTGCTAAATAATGTCAAAACATAATCGATATGCCTATTTATTAACATTATAAGACAGTTTTGGTCAGTTTAAAACCGGATCCGTATACCTCATTTTAAACTGCGTAAGCACTTTAGCTGTATAAAAAATATCATTTTATATGTTTGGTGCGTCCAATGCGTTTTATACTTTTAACTTCATCGGGAACGCACAAATCCAAAATATAGAAAGTGACTGATGCACAAATACTTGAGAGGAGCTATACGACCAAACATAACCCAAAATGAATATCCAAATCCGCCTATGGTCAAATCTGTCTGCATGTTGGAACGAATATCCAAATCCGCCTATGGTCAAATCTGTCTGCATGTTGGAACGAATATCCAAATCCGCCTATGTTCAAATCTGTCTGCATGTTGGAACGAATATCCAAATCCGCCTATGGTCAAATCTGTCTGCATGTTGGAACGAATATCCAAATCCGCCTATGGTCAAATCTGTCTGCATGTTGGAACGAATATCCAAATCCGCCTATGGTCAAATCTGTCTGCATGTTGGAACTAATATCCAAATCCACCTATGGTCAAATCTGCCTACATGTTGGAACAAATATCCAAATCCGCCTATGGTCAAATCTGTCTGCATGTTGGAACCTTAATAATTTCTTATTTTATCAACGCAGAATTTAAGATAGGTTTCTTATGAATCGTGTTAGTACCGAAGCACTTACTACTGAATTGATGATACTCTTAGGAACTAGCAGTCCACAAGTAGTAGTATTGAAGCAGTGCTAGAAAAGAAAAGAAATGTTCGTCTGTTTGAAGAGCTTTTGTGGATTTTCCAAAAGATGGTTGTAGTTTCTTTTCTTTCTTCATAAAAATTAAACGAGAAACCCCATACTGTATAATCGGCTATATAATGCCCCGACATGAAAAATGTGAAACAATTCAATCGAGGAAACTAACGGTCTAATGTATGACAAAACAATTTAAGAAAAACAAATATGACAGACATGAACCAACGACATCAAATGTACTACAGGCTCCTTATATGGGACGGGGACATAAGAATGTGACGAGGTTAAACATGTTTGTGAGCGCTAAACCCTCCCCTGACCTTGGAGAGTGGTGTAACAGCACGACATAAGTCTGCCTTACACGAAAAGTAGCACAATTTACGAAACATTGCCAGATGTCTGTGAAAAAAGGAAACAACTGTGAAATCTGTCATGTCTCTTTACAAGTTATTTGCATCTGCATTGATCTTTTATTTATCAGTTGTTTGTCATAGAGGTAAGAGGTTGAATACATGCGTAAAGAATCGAAACATGTTTTATTATACTGTTACATCAGTTTATGTTATATGATTTAAACACGAAAACTATAATGTTTGGAAAAGAGAGTCAAAAGATACCAAAGTGACATTCAAACTCATAAGTCGAAAATAAACTGACAACGCCATGGCTAAAAAAAAAAGACAAACAGACAAACAACAGTACACAAAACACAACATAGAAAACTAAAAAATGAGCAACACGAACCCCACCAAAAACTGGGGTTGATATCAGGTGCTCCGCAAGGGTAGGCAGATCCTGCTCCACATGTGGCACCCGTTGTGTTGCTAATGTTAGTACAAACCCGGTGATAAGTCTAATTCGGTACGTCACATTCGGCGAAAAGGGGACCTGATTGTAGTTACGACAATTGGAACATATCCTTTGTATGCGGGCAAAACAATATAGTTTTAATGACGGTTAGCCAGATAGATATAATAAAGCTGTTAAGTTTTCTAAATTCGTATTTCGTATCGGATATTTGCCAAATAGGAGACAGTACTTACGTATTCGTTAAAGTTTTGCTATTTTCTGTCGTAATCTTGCTGTAGATCAGTAATTGCCTTTCCTTTTATCTTATTTATTTTTCAAGCAACCCTCGTATGCTTTGTCGAAAGGTAAAGAAGTCAAAATCTGGACTCCAGGAAATGATGGGATATGCCGGGCGCCACTTAGTCACGGTGAAGACTATTACATTGGAGGTATTTAGGGTTTTCAGACTGTATGAAAAATTTCTTGTGGTATTTGAAGAATGAAATTTAGGTAAATTTTCATAAAATTCAATCATCATACCAAACTGATAGTATTACATAACCATTATTTTAGCATTTCGATGTATAATGCATTTCTATTCGAACTCGAACAAGTTCATTGGTTTTGTGTTTTATGAGCACATGTATTCAATCAATCATTCAATATTGATTTTCAAACTTACAGAAATCGTATCAATATTGTTAAAAAGTACTCAGAAATATATGTTGTTATAAACCGATGAATAAACAGTTTACTTATACTTTTTTAATATGATATAAAAAATGTGTATATCGTTTCAGGCAGCATAGAGAGAGGAACTGGTAAACTAAAGACTCATTTGTGTAATTTCCGGAGCAAGACGTCAGCATTAAAAGATTGCCGGAAAAGAATGATTGCGGGAAATATATTTGACTGCAGTTGTAAGGTATTGTCACTTTATTTTCTTATAAAAGTCTGATAAATTCCTTATGGCATCTAATATGAATAGTGGGTTGTTTTAGTTTTTATTTTTCTTGTATCTGTTTGGTTTTTTAACCAACCAATTATATAAATGAACATTAGAATGAACATGTAAACAGCAAAAATTATCATCAAGGAAAATAAATCAACCTTAAACTGACAAGAGACTGTTTATTGGAGTAAAATGATGGTTTTACCAATATTTTCAATTTTGTTATCTTCACCTCTGTATTTATTGAACAAAAGCAAACCAAACTTGACACGATCGAGTCGACTTAGTTTGCGAATTATATATATTCTGCTCTGTCAATTAACAGGGTTGTCAAAACTAATAGTATAACAAACATGTAATGATAGTATAAGTTTCCATTCAGCTGTTAGTGTTTTGAGATATTTTCTTCAAAAGTAATAGCATAGAAACTGTAGAATTGACAAACAAGTGAATTATGACCTACAAATCATGTTAATTGGTCGTTATTCGTGTTATAACTGTGAAGGTGATGGCCGTTTAATTTTCACGGTGTTGTCGGGCCTGTGAGGAAAGTGGGTTTGGATGATTTTATAGATAATGTTGTTTATCTTGATGTTTACGTTAAAAATAATGTTATCCTGTCACCGATAAAAGAAAACTAATATGCTTTGAGTTCTCACAAATACTCTTACATCTTTACTTTTTAAAACTAATATTTGTTTCCTGAGATAAATGATTAAAAAATTCGTAAGAGTTCCGTGGAACCCAGTGTCTCGCCTACTTTTGCTGTTAATCGCAGGCTCAACAAAATGAGATGAAAAATTTTATAGAAATATTCCTCTCGAAATAATTTTTTATTGTAAGAAGCTTCTGTCCAAGTTTGGTAAAATCCAGGATAGTTTATGAATCTAATAAATTTTTAAAATTAACTGCAGACTGTATGTAATGTTAACTGGAAGAAAAATAAGTCCATTTATAAGTAAAATATGGATAAACAAGTACAAAATTTTAATAAAAATTTCCTTCTAGATACTAGCTTTTGCTCATAAACAAACTCCTGTCCATGTTTGGTACAAATCCAGGATAGTTTAAGAAAGTTATCAAAATTTTAAAACTTTAACCACAGAGTGAATGTAATGTTTCCTGGCAGAAAAACTAAGTCCGTTTATAAGTAAAATACGGAAAAACAGGAATTTTTTTTTTTAAATTAACTTCTGGATACTATCTTATGATCATAAACAAGCTTCTGTCCAAGTTTGGTAGAAATCCAGGATAGTTTGAGAAAGTTATTAAAATTTTAAAACTTTAACCACAGAGTGAATGTAATGTTTCCTGGCAGAAAAACTAAGTCCATTTATAAGTAAAATACGGAAAAACAGGAATTTTTTTTACAAAATTTATTTCTGGATACTATCTTATGATCATAAACAAGCTTCTGTCCAATTTTGGTAGAAATCTAGTATAGTTTAAGAAAGTTATAAAATTTCAAAACTTTAACCACAGAGTGAATATTTGTGGACGCCGACGACGGAATGTAGGATCGCTATGTCTCGCTTATTCGACAAAAGTCGAAGGCTCGACAGAAAGGAAAATGAATGGTATATTTCGTCGGGAGATGGATTCCGATATCGAGGAACCTCTAGCTTAATACATCTTTGGAAGATTTTAATTTTCAATGATTTTAACAGTCACAATTGCATTTAAATTATTATTTTTCACTATGAGGCTTAGGTTGGAGCGTTTCTGATAAAGGTAACACCAGAAAAGCGCGCCGGACTTACAAAATTAATATAGTGTTTATTTCATTTACTAGCACTGTGTCGATTCCGCTGCTGGTCGGCTGTTAGTCTCCGGGGCATTATCAGCCCAGTAGTCAGTGCTACGGTATTGTCATAATTTATAACATATACTTGTTTAAAATTTTCAGTTTATAAATTAAGAAATAATTAAGAAACTAAGGTGCAAATACCCTCAGGCAAAGTTAGCTATAGATGAATTTGGCTATTTTGTTAAGATCCTTGTTTGGTCATATAGCTCCTAACTTTTCAAGTGATCTACGGAACCCTGGCTTTCGAATGTGTTTAGGTGTGAGCGTTCCTGGTCAGATAAATAAAAAAAAAGTGCATCGGAGTCAGGAAATTTATAAAGTGTCTATTTTATTTTGAAATATTTTTTTTTTCAAAATCAGACAATAGATAAGAAACAGACTATACTCCTATAAATGTATTGCATCCTTAAATTAAATTTGCTGTAATAAAGTCCGTATATTTTTAATGTTTATGTATTTTATTGATGAAAATAAGAACTATCATGCACTGCAACAACGAGCAAGGAAGTATATTTTTTACAACTTCAAATTCAGTGATATCTACAGGAGACCTAAGAAAACTTGATTATGGTATTATAAGCTGTTATTGAGAAAAATACGATTGAACAAGTATTAATTAAAATATCGAACTCAATGGTAAATTCAAAAAGGGGAAAGTCCATAAAACCTGACAAAATCATACGTAAGACTATAACAACCAACGGAACGAATGGAACACAACTGTCGTATTCCTAACTTATTATTAGGAATTTTCCAAAGAAAATGGTCAGTTAAACCTGGTTTTATAGTTAAGATTAGCCTCCCACTTTGACCACTGAGAGCTCATAACAACGAGCTTGAAAGGTAAATTTGTCTGAAACTCCCTTTGGGTTCACAGAAAAAATATATATGTATGTATTATCCCAAATGTGTTTGATAATTTTTTATTTGTTGTTGCCTTTTTATATTGCAGACACCTGAATGCTTTCAAGACTGTTGAAGAGGATGACCTTTTTAAGATAGACTGTTATCGATTTTCCTTTTTTTCCAATATAAGTAACCTGCGCAAGCGCGTGTAATAAAGATGCTTTCAATAGATATGTATGAACAAAAAGTACTAGGACATCATCTATTGCCATCAACATGCAGTATCCTCTTACTGCAACATTTACAGATGATATCAACTGTTATAAATTTCAGATAAGAAACACATGTATTTCAAACTACAAGAGAAAGAAACAAAATTGGTTACTTATAAATATTTTTTCAAATGTATGTTCGTTGTAGATTTTTTATCTTTATATCTAAAAAGAGTTACTGGTTGTTACAAAACTTAACTGCTACATTTTTAATCCGTGTGTATGTTTTAATATTAATTTGTAGGTTGTCACAACATGTTTCGTGGTTTTATTACAAGAAAAATTATTATCATCATTACAAAAGCTTTATATCATTCGCTTGGTAAGTTTTACTATAAAACTAATTCATAAATCTATTTACAATTTCTTAAGATAACCGTATTTTGTGGGGACGCTTCTCTTCTGTTATCGTTTATTTATAGACTTTGAAAGATTACATCAAAAGTTCTCTCTATCATGTGGTCAGTATCTAATTCATATCACCTTTGTATTTGTAAATCTGACTAGAAAGAACAAAGTACAAAAATAGTCGTTATATGGAACGCACTGACCTAAATAATTACTTCTGCAAAAAGTGTCCATGTTTTCTTTGAAAATATAAGTGATAATAAATATATGAATACATGTATCACAATTAGCAAATCTTTTCAATGTTCCTGTTCCTTGATGTTCCAATCGGAGATGAACTTAATATCCCCGTGCATAAATGAATTCCGGGAGGGTTTGGCGCCAGCAAACTAGTTTAACCCCAACATGTTATGTATGTGCCTGTCCCAAGTAAGGATCCTGTAATTCAATGGTTGCCGTTTGTTGCTGTATATCATATTTGATTTTCGTTCATTGTTTTGTACATAAATCAGGCCGTTAGTTTCCTCGTTTGAATTGTTTTACATTTGTCAGTTCGGGGCCTTTATAGCTGACTATGCGGTAAGGGCTTTGCTCATTGTTGAAGGCCGTATTGTGACATATAGTTGTTAACTTATATGTCACTTTGGTCTCTGGGGAGAGATGTCTCATTGGCAATCATACCACATCTTCTTATTTTATATACCCCATTTAATGCATAGTCCACTGAAAATATTGAATAATTCAATATCCAATTTTCATTTACAGTTTCTGATACAATCTAATTTTTCATCGACACGATTTCAGATTATCTTTTTAGAATATCTTATGGATGTATTTTAAAAAATTTCAAATTTAGTAACCATATTATACTTTAATATTGATAATGTCAATTTCAGTGTTAACTGTTATTGTCCTATTAGAATGTCAAATTGATGCGTGTACAAAATGTACATAGGCTATTGATGTACATTTACCTTGAAATAAATCAACATGATCAAGCATTTATGAATGAAACAGAATTATACAGTTTAGACTGACATTCTTATATCATAACCCTGGTTTGTGAAACAATTCACAGCTTGAAACACACTTATTAAAATCTTTTGAATAGTTGTGTCGTTTTGGGGTGTCTCAGTGGCGTGTACCCACATCTCCTTTAAGTCATATTAACGTATTGGTTAAGAAAACAATTATCACACCTGCTTGATATTTGAATTAGACAGTCAGTGGAGGGGGGATTAAACAAGGACTGCAAGAACTCTCTTGTTGCTATACATTTTTTAGTATTTAAGATACTATGTTTAATCCCATATTTTGTCTATCTTAATCCAGGGACATGTCGTTTTGTGATCCTGTTTTATTTCTTTTTCGTTTTCTGTATCTGATTTAAGATTGTATATAAGTTTCTCTTGTATTTTTTTTCACATTTCTTTTCAAAGACTATTCGACATGATACTTTTTAAAGCGATACGGACATTATAAATACTTTATTCTTAAACTCCATTGCTTAGATATATAGATCATTAAATAACCAAAGAATCATCCGTCTTCCTCAGTCCTTCTATGAATATTGAGAGCAATGCAAATAATTCTAGGCTAAAGAACTATGAAAAGTACATGGCATACAAATGTACATGTACAAAAGGTCGTATGATACTAAAACAACAATTGATCTATATATATGAACAAAACTAAAATAGAGTGCCATGAGAAGATAAAGTTATCAAAATAAATATTTAAACATTGCACAATATTAAGTCTAGGTGTAAAATTTGATAAAACAGTATATATAGATAATTTAACCGTTTTACACACGGAAATCATGATAAACTAACTATGTGCATGATAGTTGATGCATAAAGATTCATCTGTACTTTTTCCAGGTCTCATGATTAGTTTTAATTTTAGTTATAAAAATGATAAAGATATAAAAAAAATAACCTGACAAAAATAGAATATAAGGTCCTACTTGGATTCAAAAGTGATTTTGGTTCGCTTACTTTTTGTCATTTGGATCTTTACTTTCTGATAATCCTTGTAACGCCGTCGTTTTGCTAGTATCAATATGTATTAAAAATCGCGTGTTTATCATTTTAGTCACACGTAAAAATACCATTTAACACAATTTGCCCTGTTTCTTTATACTGTTGAGCCATATTTCTCCTAATTCAAATTTAACATTTTGTTTATATTCTTTTGATTTCATCAGTTTAATATATCATTTATCTCACATCAATCGGAATCATTATTATAGCTTAAAGTAAGTAAATCAACATAGCAGCAAAAAAACAAAAGAGTAAAGAACCATCAAGGTCAACTATATTAGTGAGTGTAAACCTTACTAAAATATATTTTATTATGACACTTTGATAGATGGATTAATTGTTGCTTGTTTAATGTCCAGTGACAATTATTTCATGCAAATTCAGGACGAGAAACCGTTAACAATTTCTACAATAGTAAGGTTCTGCAAGGAAGGCCACACGGGATAAAAGGCGGAAAATTTGGACTGCCACTGGAAATGAAAGTATGTTGGATACGGGGCAGAGATTTAGCCATGAAACTGGCCACCTAAGGATCCTAAAAGAAATGTTGCAAGGCTTTCTTCACGTGCAGAGAACTTGACACTCTCTCTTCAAGAGGCATCGGAACTAACGTCTATATTCCGACCGGACGTGGCTGCATATATTTCCACAGCCAAACGGACGTCCACTTTGGCAACGTTTTTATATTGCTGGTCGGAAGAATATCAATGTGACTATATTTGTATACCCCAGTCAACCTTTCGATCTGATACTTTATAAATGATAATAATTATCTAGAAATGATAACCAGTTTGATTATATTCACTAAAGGTGTAACAAAGACAGTAACAAGAGGTTATCCATTGATAAGTTCAAACAAATACTGTGAAAATCTGACTGATTATAATATTTATCGGTTATCTGCATAATAATGTAAATATGTCCTACGGAATGTAATGAGCAATAAGGAATGTGTTGTATCCACCGAAATAGGGTGCTTTGGCATTTATTAAAATAAATGGCCCAACTTAAATTTCTTCTTGGTATCTGTGTATTCATTTAAAAAAAAATTCGACGTATACTGTGTACAAAACAAGGTGGTTGGTTCAGTGTCTTATATTTTCGAGTTTATTACAGCTAATAATAAAGGTGACGGTACTCTGGACAGATTTTACTAAAATCATGTAGAGGTGCCAGTGTGTGTTGAATATTTCATAGATTTACGACTTAATTTTAATACTTATTGCATAACCTGCGATTTTTTAAAAATAAAATAGTTTCAAAGGTAATTTTCTAATGTAAAATTAAACTAACGATGAAATAATACGGTACATTACTATGAAGCAGCAACCTACGGTATAGTAAAATCCAAAAAGGCATCGAGCAACCAACACTGTTTCCAAAGGAGTCGTCGAGGTTTCTTAATCAAATAAAAAGTACGTAAAGTCGACAATTCCAAAATTAAACCGATCTAAAAATGAAATCGGCATATACAACGTGCAACATTTTTGTACATTTTTACACTGGTTTGAATATTATGTATGCAAAATGTCTAGAGTGGTATTAATTTTACAAAGACATATTTACTTGATATTCAACCTAAGGACTGTGCATCATATCTTAAGATGTAAAAGTGTTACAGTGAAAACCTGAAACTGCTATACTATCGGGTATATTTTTTAGTCTTTATTGATTTATTTCTAGTGATATAATGAATTTATTCCAGTAACAATTGTTCTATCTGTGCGCTATGAAATCGTTATCATGTGTCATGTGTTAGTACGTCTGGTACTACTGCAAAGTGGAATATCAGTTTCCATAAGTACCATACGCCTAGTAGCCACATCCTTGGTATTTTCACGATATACATTTTATGTACAAATTTCAGTACATAAATTATGTAAATGTACTAAAACTAAGGTTGAAATAATTCCAGTTTCTGGCTGTTTTTTTTTTTTTTTATGTAAGATGTTTTGGTTTTTTTGGCTCTCAAACATTTATTACTTTTTTAGATTTCAGTATCATACGACAAATATTTTTAACTTACCTAACTAAATATAAAATGTTCTAACAAAAAATTTACTACCTATATGAATAATGGGATCGGTTCCAAATGAAGTGTCGTTACCTATTTCCTTTATCAATATAAAATAAAGAGATGTGGTACGATTTCCAATGAGACAACGATTCGCCAGAGTCTAAATAAAGATGGATTTAAGCAATTATAGGTCACATTACGTACGACCTTTAGCAATGAGCAAAACCCATACCGTATAGTCAGCTATAAGAGGCCCCGGTATGACAAAATGTGAATCAATTCAACAAACAAAAACCAACGCCCAGATTTATGACAAAACAATAAGCGAAAAACAGATATGACAGACAGCACTCAACGACAACTACTGAATTACAGGCTCCTGTCTTTGTACATGCACATATAGAATATGACGGGGTTAAACATGTGTGAGAGCGCTCAACCCTCCTCCTCCTCCTCATAACGTTTGACATTGGTGTAACAGTATAGCATAAGAACAAACTGTAAAAATCAGTTGGAATTGGCTTGACTCATCACATCGACATGAAGCACAAAAAAAAAACATAAAGAAGTTTACATAATGTTATTTAAACACAACAACTGTACTTTTTTTTTTACATTGTTTGCAGTGACAACAAGATGTAAAATAAGGCAGGTGTCTTGAAATATAAACGGCCTTGATGGTAGATATTGCAAAAGTGTTCATAGACCTGTTAAGGTTCAAATTCTTATCTGTATTAAATACGACAGGCTGGAGTATCCTTCGTCTTCTCTTCCGCGTTATGAAACTCTGAATTGTTTAAATATACGCAGTAAAATATCATCAACTTACGTTTTCTTTGAACTGGATTTATTTCTATGCATCTATCATACGTTATACCGATAGGTGGTGAAGTCAAATTTTGATTCTTAGAAATGATGGGGTATATAAGGCTCCACTTGCACGTAGAGGGTGTATTTTTAGAATAGAAAACTTATCTCACACAATTTTTATTGTGTTCGTAAAATGGAATTTACTGCAATCTTGGTATAATCCCTGACGTTGGGAAGGTTTATGTACTCTCCCAAGTTAGAAAATCCTTTTTTCTTAAGAACCGTGTGTACGCATAAATTACAGCCTGAAATGACTTCTATTCTACTATTTTACTATTTTGTCATTTTCTAGTATAATCCTTGTTATGTAACGATTGAATCATATGAATATCTCGAGAAAATCTGTAAAAGCTATAAACAAGTTGAAACAAAAGATAGATGAAGTGCTTTTGTTATAAATATAGACTGATTTGCTTTTGTGGTGACATGACGACAGCGATAAAAGAGAGATAATTCAAACTTTTTTCACTTGACGAACTCTTGTACAATGTAAGAGCTTTTTAAAAATATATGTAATAACCCAAACGTTTTAAAATTTAAAGAACTGATGAATACATCGGATTTATTTACACTTACTGGAATAGCAAAATTTCGCAAAAGTATTATTAAAACCTTTCAATACATGTTTTTAATCATGTTACTATAATTTGTACTTCCTGTCACATATCAGTATTCATTATATATACTCTTATTGCATCTTTGTTTACCGTGCATGTTGTATACAAATATAAGACACGTTTTCTTTGGGAAATGTCAGTTTTTAGTTCCTTCTTGTTCTGTTCCGGCCTTTTATCTCTCTATTTTAAATGTACATAGGTCCACCAACAAGATGTTTCAAAAAGTTAGAGAACATCGTTATATTACGTCGATGTTAATAGTCTAGTCCATGACACTGTGTAGACTATTACGAAAATGTATTAATAATTTGAAAAATAGCTGAATTATCTTGTCTTTTCTCTGTTTCAACATACAAGATTTCATTTGTGAAAGACTGACATATAAATGGCTGTTACACATCTGTCCTAGGAAAGCGGAGGGTTAGGTGGCTTCGTTAAGTGCTAAAAAAATGTTTTTCGTTTATCGTTTTGAACATAAATCAGGAAGTTTATTTTTCTCGTTTGAATTGTGTTTACATTTGTCATTTCGGGGCCTTCTATAGCTTGCTATGCAGTATGGAGTATGCTCATTGTTGAAGGCTGTACGACAGGGTTGGCAAAAAAACGGTCATTACTACTTTCGATCATGCCAGCTGTTAATACCGGTAAACACCGGTAAATATTGGCAAATACTGGTCAATACTGAAGGCAAATACTGGTCAATACTGAAGGCAAATACTGGTCAATACTGAAGGCAAATACTGGTCAATACTGAAGGCAAATACTGGTCAACTACAAATTTTCTTATACGAGCATCGTATTCAGGATACAACTTATATTAAAAAGTTTCCGTTATATTTTGCGGCCTGTAAATTGGCGCCAAAGAAGTATTTTTTGGCGCAAATGAAATACAAACCTGTGGCGCAAATGAAATACTACATATTTCAAAAATTGGCGCAAAAGCAATGCGCCCGTAATAAGATGCCTGTCATTAGGTAACCTGTAATTGTATTTACTTGTAAAAATAATAAATTTAAAAAAATCATGATTTATACATGTTGAAAAATAAGTATAGTCGTTTTATTTTTACATACATGTCCTTTGATTGAGTTAAGCTATTTCAGTTGATATTTTATAGTGTGTCTTTCTATGTTGTGATGTTACACTATTGTTTCAGAAAAAGGGTGAAGGTTTGGTACCATTAAAACGTTTAAACCCGCTGCATTTGTTTGCACCTGTCTTAAGTCAGAATCTGATGTTCAGTAGTTGTCGTTTGTTGATGTGGTTCATAAGTGTTTCTCGTTTCTCGTTTTATATAGATTAGACCGTTGGTTTTCCCGTTTGAATGGTTTTACACTAGTAATTTTGGGGCCCTTTATAGCTTATTGTTCGGTGTGAGCCTAGGCTCAGTGTTGAAGACCGTACTTTGACCTATAATGGTTTACATTTATAAATTTTGACTTGGATGGAGAGTTGTCTCATTGGTACTCATACCACATCTTCTTATATCTATGTAAAATTGCAATAACAATAGACAATAGACAATATTTTATTGGCACAAACGCATTTACAATAAATGGTAATGACCGAATGGATAAACATGGTAGTAAAATGCAAACAATTATGTGAATATATAATATATGTATTGTTTCATATTTTTCATGTAGGGGCCTTTTATAGCCGACTATACGGTATGGGTTTTCTCATTGTTAAAGGCCGTACGGTTGCCTATAATTGCTTACATCCACTTTATTTGAACTTTGGTGGATAGTTGTCTCATTGGCAATCATACCTCATCTCCTTATTTTTATAATAATGAAAATCTATTGCAATAGATTACTTCTGGCATTAAAACAATTTGTTACGAAAGAGGAAGATAGTTTTAGTGCCCTGTAAGATTTATTATTAAGTATAAGCTTTATTTTATATTTATCGCACAAAGGAGTGTTACTTTTTTTTTTTTAGTAATTTTGGATATTTTGAATTCAAAAGTCTCTCTGATATTGGAACACCCTCTACAATGTAGTAGCATGTGCTGTTCATTTTCAATTTCATCACTTTTGCAGATTTCACAAATTCTTTGACCCCTGGGCACCTTTGAATATCTTCCTCTTTCAATGGCAAGGTTATGAGCACTTACTCTTAATTTACATAATGAGGATCGATCTGATCTATTTCTTAAAGCATCAACATAAGCTGCACGTTTACTCATTTTGAAAACACTCTGGAAAAATGTTAATTTTGGAGATGCTGAAATATTTGCATATTGTTCTTGAAAACCCTGGTCAATTATTCTTTGTTTTATAAAAGGGGTTTAATAGTGGGTTTTAACGTTTGACAAATATGATAAACCTAAATTTTGAATAATAATATTTAACTTTTTTACCCATGGGTTGCTCATTTTCGTAGCATTATATATTTCAGGGGCGGATCCAGAACCTCGATGTCTGGGGGCACCATGAAACCAAAATTTAAAGATTTTTTATATATGCATATATGCGAGTTTGGGAGGTGGTGGTGTCATGTATTGGGGATGATGGTGGTGTCATGTATTGGGGATGATGGTGGTTGTTTGGGGGTCTTCATTTTATATCTTTTCATTATTTTTGGGTCCATTTCTTTCTACTCTTTTATTTGCTGCCAATTGTCCTCTATTCTTTACAGTTCATCAAAACTTTAATCTGTTTTCTATACTTTTGGGCAAATATTTCTAGCCTTAACTTTTGACCATTATTCTCTAAACTGTAAACCCCATTCATACCCTCATTCACGGTAACCCATTCCAATGATAGTCTAGTATAGAAAGTCCCTGCCCATTCATACCCTCATACATGGTAATTAAAACAAGAAAAATATACACATATTACTGTATTATAATAGAAAAACAAAGGATATGGGGTATCCATTCATGACACAAAATCAGTACATGCACAGCAAAAAACACACAAGTAGTAGTTTTCTAAGAAACAATATCATTTTATTAATGATTATATATAAGGCACAGACCATTCATGTTTTATGGAGGGGAAGGTTTTGTTTCCATAAAAATTTGGGGAAAAACACGACATTCAGTTTTAAAAAATGCTGTATGCATCAGAAGATTTCACTTGTTAATTTAATCGATCTTGATCCTGTAATATTGTATTAGAAACCAATATTCGTATTAATTCAAATCAGCATGTACATGTACATGTAGTTAACATAAATGCTTTTGGATATAGACATTACACAAAGGTGTCAATATTTACACACCATTGATAAGTTGCCATAAATCATACATGTTGAAGCTGGGGTTAATTAACGACCAGTTTAGGAAGTCAAATCAAGCTGTGTCCTGATTTTCGATCTAGATATCTAGATAAGCAGATACAGTAGCAATAAACATGATAAAACTATGTTAGACAATTTTTTGGTGACCCCGACTGGGGTGCCCCTGTGCCCAGTAAATCCGCTACTGTATTTGGTGAACTAAAATTCCTTCTGAAGTGATTAAATGGTCCCAGAATTTAATGTTGGATAACATTATCATATTTTTTTAATGGCAGCCTAGTAAGTGCAAGTTCGGAACGACATGCATCATTCGAGGCTTTACGGTGAACTCCCAAGATTTCTTTAATGAATTTTATCTGAGACTACTATAACACTGTGTTATAGTAGTCTCAGATTTTATATGTAACTTTTCATAGGTATCACTGTCTTTAAATGTCGAGATAATTCCCCAAATTTCGCTACAATAAAGGAGAATAGAGGCTAATAAAGAATCAAAACGTTTTTCCAGAAGTTTACAAGGGTTATCTAGTCCTATTTTTTTTTTTTTTTTTATTCTAAAATATGCTTTCCTAGCTTTTTCCATCAGCGAAGTGATGGCGACATTAAAACTGCCATTATATCTAATATAAATACCCAAGTAACAATAATTACTGACTGTTTCTAAGGTTTCATCATTATAATAAAATTCGTTAATAAAGGACTTTCCATTTGAATTGAAAACCATTACTTCAGGGCCGTAACTACATTGAGGCAAATGAGGCAAATGCAATATTTGTTCCCAGGGTTGTTTTTGTTCATTTAATTTGTAAATTAGTAATTTTGTTTTAAACTTGAGTTTTATTATGTTTAAGGACCTTTTGTCTAATTCTAAAAACTACTTTAAATTGTAAAATTATTTGAAATTAGCTCTCGCATTTTTGTTCTGAGGCGGCGTTAAGTGAACACCAATCAATCAATCAATCTTTATGACTATGGCTTCAGTTGTCTAATATTCCTTGTTGTGAACGTTAATTCTCTGCTTTGCGTAGACTTAAGACTTGGGAAAGATCTACGATGACTAGTGAACGGTCATGTGTGGTTTGGCAATGTTACATGCCCACCGATGTCCAGATATTGTTCGAGAAAATGTTTTGAGAAGATACGATGCTACTGGACATCGAAAAATTTGTCGTTTTTTCATGGAAAATTAAACTTTATATTAAAGAATACAAAACTGGCTCTCTTTTCTGTAAATAAAACTAAAAAGCTGACATGGGTTAAATTAAAGTGAGAAAACCCAATCTCCCGGAATCAAATCATTTAAAAAGGAAATAATGTATTGCCATATGACCTTTTACATTGAAGGACTAAACTTACATTGAGCCGTGTTCAGGCCCTAAAATAGAAAATAAAGGGATATGGAGTAAATGTGCATGGGACAAAATCGCACACAATACATAGAAAAAATACAAATTATCAATGAACAGGGCTTTTATTCCTGTTCTTCATCTAGACAGTCGCTGGAGGGTCTTCAAGAATGAACGAATCATTCATACTCTACAACAAGGTCAAGACGGCCCCTAGCGTCGACTTAAGCGGTACTTTAAGTATTGTACTGTGAATAAATTTTAAAGTCACAAAAATATAAACACAATACAAGACCAGAACAGACAGATCCGACATTAATCAGCCGAGTATACATATTAAAACTGCACAAAAATATACCAATGAGGTCTAAGAACTGAGTCTACCCTGAGTGTACCCTTTTATCCCAGTTAGGAACTACATCAACTTGTAATTGAAATATGTTATAAAAACTGAATTCACATAGTTATATCAATGATAATCAGCCCCCTCTTAACTAACATAATTGACAGGTATAATACGTTTTTCTGCAAGCCAAAACTCAATAACAAAGAAAAACATGAAAACAGCAGCCACACACTTGACATATGTGTATTACGAATTTTGCTTTATCCTAAATATCAGTATTTTGATGTTGTCCCTAAAAACTAAAAAGTCTTACACTGGATCTATATATTTTGCTTTGAGACCAGAATATTGCCGAAAAAAAAAAATAAAAACAAAAGTTACGTTTTAGTTCAAGAAAGGGTCCGGGAAACGCTAAAAATGCACGATTTTGCGTCATTTTTTCCCAGACCCTTCGCCGAATTTTGCCTCACTTTTAATAGAGGCTAGTTACGGCCCTGTACTTTTGATTTTTCTGTATTTACTTGTAATTTCCAAAAGGAACAATAATTACTTAACTTATATTGGATTTAACTAAATTATTAATCATTAGTTTAATAGTTAATAAACATACATGTATCATTCATTTAAATGAACTGAATCATGCAAGAGAGAGAGCGGAAAAATAATAATTCCCTCTATACAACATGTTTTCTACATTTCATAGTAAAATCTATATTGAAAATTTCAATCGCCCAGTATTTGCCAGCATTGGCCACTTGGACCGGTATATACCAGTAAATACTAGGAGCGGTAAATAACCTACCTAACTTTTACGTCAGTTGGTCTCTGTTTGAGAGTCGTCGCATTGGCAATCATACCACATCTTCTTATTTTTATATGAGGGTCTGGATGGGGGCTTACAGATAAGAGAAAATTGATAAAAAAAAATAATTAAAGTGAAATATAGGACCCCAAATCCATACCCTCTTATATTGGTTTGCTTCATATATATATATATAACTTTTTTTTCTAAAAACTGACATGTAGATTTACGTACAACTCACGGAATTTAGGATAATCCGTCATTGGCTTTGATACTTTATAACAAAGTTTTTAAAACGTTTGTGGCCTATCAATTTTTATGAAAGCAATGACAGCTGCAGTTTGACACCGAGTTAGAAAAAAAAATCCCAAAGAATCGAAAAATGGCGATGGATAAACCCAGTACCTCCACTGAAAATGACTTTGATTCACTAACACTGCATGATATGTTTAGAACAATTGGTGATCAAATGACACCTCGGGATGTCAAAGTCTTGAAATTTATATACAGTGGCATAATGGCAGATGATATTTTGCGAAAAGTGTACGATGGTTTCTCGTTTCTTTTAGCGTTAGAGAAAATGGATAGAATCGATGAAACGAACTTCAAGCATATTTTAGATCTCTTACGAATTATTACACGACATGACTTAACACCTTATGTCACACTTAAGCGTAGGAAAACTGGTATGTGATTGATATTGTAAAATATATATTATGTACAAAATTTGTGTATGTGCAACATTTCTTTCATTGCCTCAAACCATACTACACAGAGCAACCTTATCCCTTCTCTTACTTAAACCTTGTCAGAGCAGACCTTTGACATAATCCAGTCAGAGTAATTTCCATTTCCAACATTTTCAAATGATTTTTATACATTTCTTAGCTATAGGTTGTGGTTACAACACTGACACATGTCTATCCCTGCCTGTCATAAGTCAGGTAATTCATCGGTACCTCGAATGACCAAATAACACCGTTATTATCCAAATAACACTTGTAATGACCGAATAACACTTGAAATTTTAATATTAGCACATATTGGTGACATTTAAACATTGATTATTAAATAATATTATATTATAAGTGTATTTTATAAATTAAAATGATTTACAGAAAGCAGGTAAGTTCATAAAGATCATTATAAATATAGTGTGTACATCCAACATGGCAACCAAGGAAAACACAATGGGAAGAATAAAAGAATGATTGAGTATTTGTCCAATAATTGTTTTCAGTAAGGTTTTGAAAAGTTAACAAGTACATCAAAGCCATGCAATTACTCCAATCACCTATTAGTTTTCTTAACGATTTACTCAATATTGAATGAAACGTAATTAAGAATTTTCACGTATTTAATTTAAATTATTGATCAAAAATTGATTATATATACTTTCTGTAAATCATTTTTAAGTTATAAACATGATAAAATACACTTATAATATACTATTATTTAATAATCAATGTTTTAATGTCACCAATATGTGCTAATATTAAAATTTCAAGTGTTATTCGGTCATTACAAGTGTTATTTGGATAATAACGGTGTTATTTGGTCATTCGTGTTACCCGTAATTCATTAGTTGTCATCACGTGCAGTCTTGTTTTGTTTTTGTTTGTTTAATGTTTTGTCATACATGTAGATTAGGCTGTTTTTTTTTAAAGTTAAAATTGTTTCACATTTTGTCATGTTGGGGCCTTTTGTAGCTAACTATAGGCTATTGGTTTTACTCATTGTTGAAGGCCATACAAAGACCTACAGTTGCCTAAATCCATGTCATTTCGACTAATGGATAGTTGTCTCATTGGCAATCATACCACATCAGATCTCCTTATTTTATAATGTCAAATCTAATTGGTATACAATTTATACAACAACAAATTTCTTTGCAGTGATCTAACAGTATGGTTGTCAAGGTTTGAAATAAGCATGAGCTAATTGATTTGCCTGTCACTTGGTGAATCTCAAAGAGGGTCATAAAGGATATTTTGGCAATTCCATATGCTTTTAGAGCAATCAATAAAAATTATATTGTACCAGTTTCAAATAGAATTTTTGTATGCCCTCAAATAAAAGTTTCAAGGATTCCTGGAAAAATGAAGGCCTCAGTTTGTCAGTTAAAAAGTAAGGCTTACATTTTTGTATGTTACAATATAACAACTTGTTTGCTTTGACCAATGGATGAACATATATTTTCCTGATATAATGACATTGTATATAATTTTGGCATAAATTCAGTCCCTTAAGCTTGTAATAGGGGTCCTATTATCAGAACTGACTAATCAAGAAGTTAACCTAATATAATAAAAACTTGCCATGCATTAGAACCTGGCATGGATGGTGATAGGTATTTTTTGTATACATATGCATGTACATTTGTATATGAATACAAAAATTCAAATCAATAAATTACCCTTAAAAAAACAGTCTTGTCATCTGATATACAGTTGTACGTGTACATGCATGACATGTGGGTAACTGCTTTGATAGTAAACAAGAAAAATATTGATCATACAAGATTTGATTTTCACTATTATTATTGCAGAACATGTTGAATTTTTAAGTGCATTGATATTTATATTGATTTTGATAATGCCTATAGATTTTTGGGAATAAAACCCTTGCATTTGGTTTTCTAGGAAAACCTATAATCATATACATGTATAAATGGATTTTATACATCAAAAACCTAATCTATGTATTGTCTTGTTTTTCAGTTTTCCCTGATCCTGTATCAGAATATTTAGAGATGACAAATGAATCAAGTTGCCAACAAGATCCATCACAATCTCAAGCAAAGAAGAGAAGAAAAAGTTATACATATAAAAAGAAATCTCGAAGGCAATCTACCTCTACCAGTACACAAGCTACAACAAATGAGGAACCAACAGAAAGTCAGAAAGCCATAGATGCTAAACAAAAAGTAACATGTGGTATGTGGCAGTCTATTCCCTATTCCTTCAATTCCAAACGAAGATGTGCTCAGGGATTCACCCTAAGCTATTTTAAGGTGGTGCTGTCCCCACTTGAATTTTTATGGCACCACCCATGGATTTCCAGTACCACTCTTGATTTTCTCCTTAAACCTTAAATTCTTAGATTATATTGGATAAGTTTGAAAATATTTAAGTATAATTTTCATTGATTTTAAAAGACTACAATTCGGTTAATTTTATTTGGTCTTAAAATTAAGACATTTAAGATAGGACATTGATGTACACACATATAAATGTATTGAAGAGTTACTGCATTGGAAAAGGTTTAAAAAAAAAATTCAACTGTTACAGTGTTCTCCCAGGCTGTTTTAGCGTTGCGGTGCCATGACGCTATATTTTTCCGTGATGCTATAATAATTTCCGCGACGCTATTATTATTTTGAGGATGCTATTTTCTTGTCTCTATCGTAAAACCATGTCCGAAATTTTGAACTTTCATCTAATTACCGCTTGTGTTCATAAAATTATATCACCTTTAATTGTAATCCCTGCAAGTCGGACACTAGAGACAATTGAGAGTGATTAAATAGGTGTTAATTGCCCTTTGGGTGATAACTGTTTGGATACGAATACCCCAAGCTGACACTTGTGACATGACTTATACCACGTGGTCCAATCGCAAATTTCGACATGCAGAAAATGTAATCAGAAAATCATAAAACAATTGAAATCTACGTTTGCATAATGAAAATTCAAAGATACAAACGATTTATCCCTTTAGAAAAGAGGTTTGGTCGTATGTTTTACTACTTTCAAAAATTACTTTCTTTCCTTCCGGTACTACTTGTCAATCAAGACCGTATATAAAACATTTCGATTTTGAGCTCAATAAGTTTGATACTTATTTAGAATGTGATCATAATTGGCTTTAGTTAATGTTTCATCCCTTTGATGCATTAAAAGCGTCATATGTATTCCCAATCTCTTGTCAAACATTGTTTATTTTCGTAAATTTTCCTTGATCGACATTGAAATATTTGTGTAAACTACGGATCGAACCGGGCCAGATACGATAAAAATCCGCATTTTACGATAATGACTACAGATGCACAAATGGTACAGTTGACAGAAAAATTATCTCAAAGAGAAAACTACGCATTTCAAACGCATTAACTGACTAATTGTTAGAACTTCTTACTAAATGTATTCTTTTGAAAATGCATTGTTTCAATATACTGATTAAAGTAGCTTAACTTTTGTTAAAATATATATCATTTTATATAAAGAAGCAACTGGGACTAATTCATTGAGTACCATGAAACAATGAATTTCATAGACATGACAAAGAAAAATTGAAATTTTATTGCTATATGATACTTTCTCTTCCCTTTTATATAAAATTCATTCATTCACTCATTCTTTAGTTGGGTAGGTAGGGTAACTGGAACCACACATTTATTTATATTTGGCCCAAGAGGAAAAAATAACTATAAATGGATATAGAAAACTTAAATTGAAACAACTGTTATCATGGGTATAGTTTAATTGTATTCTCAGTTATGATTTGAACAATATAAACATATAACATAAAGGAAATAGAGCATCGCCATAGCGCAACAAATGACATTGAAAAAATAGGTTTTTTCGCCAAATGTGATGCTATCCAAAATTTCTGGGAGAACACTGTGTTAAAATAATTATTTTGTAAGCATGACCCTTAAAAATCGTTTTGTGGTGATCCATGGTGCTTGTAATATGTATTGAATATACAGTGTACATGTATGTATGAGATTAGACACACATTTATATTAAGTTGCATGTAAAAAAGTAGTGTTTTATGTAGGTGGCAATTATGGATCTTGAGACAAATAACTCATCAGTGAAGTCCTATCACCTCTGTATCGACTAGAAGTGTAGTGAAGCAACTGTGCTACATTGTTTTGTATAATGAAATCAAATATTAAAAATCTATGGCACAGTTTGTTTGATAGACTGAAACATTGTGGTTGTAGTTTGAAGAAAGGCTCTTTTGAAATGAGAGAGAGAGAGAGTTTATGATCTAGACATACAGGAAACAAACAAGAAATCCGGTAAAATTTGAAACATGCAAGATAGTTGATGATAATATTGTTATATTGAACAAAACTGTGACAAAGTCAATAAGTCTTTCTATCAATTATGTTGTTCCAGGATTTTATGCATTGTTATGGTACATTTATTCCCTCCACCAGTACTACTAAATTCCATAAAATATCACTTTTATGGCATATTATTTCCTGCAGAATTTGAGCTACTATGTACAAAATATACAACTATGTAAAAATGTGCCAAACACACATTATTTCCATTGAAGAAGCTGTGATATTATGTAGATGCTCATTAGACAATGACATATAAAATACAAATGAAAATGTTATTAAAGAACAAAAAGTGTACAAAAATATTCCTCAACATCCCAAAAAGTCACTGTAAGGCTTTCAACTTTGGCCTTACATTTATGTATGTATTTAAATTATTATATGATAGTATTTTGTATGAATTGTTTCATTGCTTTGCAGATATCAAATTACGAGTTAGAGCTGAATACGAGACACATGATTCAGCCCTTGTTAATGTGACATCTAACAAACCAACAGAATTAGAGAGACAATTAGAACGATTCACACAGGCAGATACAATTCTGAAGTCTAGAGATATTGGCTCAATTGTGTGTGATATAAGTTTTTCTGAACTTACTTACCTAGATGCTTTCTGGAGGGATTATATTGATGGGTCACTTTTAGAAGCTCTTAAAGGGGTATTTATTACAGGTGAGTAAAAAATATTGACTTTAAAGGATCTGAAAGGGTTGTTTAATACATGACGGATACATGTATTAGGTCTATCACTTAAAAAAGACTCAAATCATGGATGCTAAGGACACGGAAATATTTAAAATAATGCATATATAAAACACACAGATCTCTTTAAGGGACTCTCAATTTTTCAAAATGAATAAACATGTAGCTTGATTTGTACTTAAAGCAGTGACGAAATATAGACAAAGAGATGAACATTTATTTACATGGTCAAAAACATTATTTTTATAAGCAATCATTGAAACAGACCAGTGAAGAAGAAATTGCTTGCTTCTGTCATATATTTGTCGTCTTGACAAGACAAAGTTGCAGAGTTGAGACTTAAGCATGCTGTTTTTGGCAACAGAGTCAACAATTTGATTTGTTAAAGTTTGTGATAAGGTCAGGTTAAAGGGAACCACTTATGCTGCTAAGTCAATGATATTTTTTAGTTATAAGAGCATTGGCACATCTAATTTCCTCAGTCATGGTGTATTGACTGAAACTTTTGCATAGTTTACATGGTTAAGTTTGGGATTAGGTCAACTTAAGGGGAATCACTAATCATGCTAATGGTAGGTCAATAGTATTTGATATGGAGCGATATGAGCATTAGCATAACTCATATCAATGGAGATTGTTTTGCCCTGACTTTGAAATGATTGAAATGTTTACACATTAAAGATTGTGATTAGGTTAGATTAAGGGAAACCGCTATTGGTAAGTCAATGATATTTGGTATGCAGTTATATTAGCCTTAGCATATCTCATTTTTCCTCAATCATGGCTCATTGACTTTGAAAGCTTTTCATAATTTACATGTTAAGGGTTGTGATTATGGCAGTTTAAAAGAGAACTATTTTGGGTAGTCTTTATTTTCAATATGCAGTTGTATTAGTAATGGCATATCTCATATCAATGACGATTATTTGGCCCTGTACCTTCAGTTATGGTTCATTGACTTTGAAAGTTTTGCATCATTCACATGTTGACATGTTAAAGTGTTCACATTTTAATTTTAACATTTGCATTTTACTATGAAAATTGCATTCAGGCTAGACATATCTCTGTGTCAGTAGTTTATTTTAAACATAAAATTTGATAAGTGTTTCAATGAACAGTCTGTGTAACAAGTAAGGTTTCATGCTAAAGGAACTGTTTGAAGGACACATAAAATAAAATTATGGGCAAAACTGTTGAAAAACAACAGACATACTGAGGAACAGAATAACAAGTAGAGGTATATGCAACAAAGTAGGGCCCTGGTACAAAAAGTAGCAAAATTTTATTTTTACTTCATTGATTTTCATTTTATACTTGTATATGATATCCTATGTATACAAGCATGCACATTATAAGGAAAGTTTTTACCAAACAAACAAAAAAACACATCTGTAGTTAGATGTGAACTAATCAAATTGTTAGTAACTTTATCATATACATTTTCTGCTTCTTTGAAACAGATAGTTGGACAGGAAGCTATCAAACTGTTAGTTACATTATTATATATATTTACAGATACCTTGAGACAGATAGTTGGACAGGAAGCTATCAAGCTGTTAGTTACATTATTATATATATTTACAGATACCCTGAGATGGATAGTTGGACAGGAAGCTATCAAGCTGTTAGTTACATTATTATATATATTTACAGATACCCTGAGACGGGCAGTTGGACAGGAAGCCATCAAGCTGTTAGTTACATTATTATATATATTTACAGATACCCTGAGACAGATAGTTGGACAGGAAGCTATCAAGCTGTTAGTTACATTATTATATATATTTACAGATACCCTGAGACAGATAGTTGGACAGGAAGCTATCAAGCTGTTAGTTACATTATTATATATATTTACAGATACCCTGAGACAGATAGTTGGACAGGAAGCTACCAAGCTGTTAGTTACATTATTATATATATTTACAGATACCCTGAGACAGGCAGTTGGACAGGAAGCTACCAAGCTGTTAGTTACATTATTATATATATTTACAGATACCCTGAGTTGGATAGTTGGACAGGAAGCTATCAAGCTGTTAGTTACATTATTATATATATTTACAGATACCCTGAGACAGGCAGTTGGACAGGAAGCTACCAAGCTGTCAGTTACATTATTATATATATTTACAGATACCCTGAGACTGATATTTGGACAGGAAGCTATCAAGCTGTTAGTTACATTATTATATATATTTACAGATACCCTGAGACTGATAGTTGGACAGGAAGCTATCAAGCTGTTAGTTACATTATTATATATATTTACAGATACCCTGAGACGGATAGTTGGACAGGAAGCTATCAAGCTGTTAGTTACATTATTATATATATTTACAGATACCCTGAGACGGGCAGTTGGACAGGAAGCCATCAAGTTGTTAGTCAGTTACTTTATCATATATACTTTTAGTCACTTTAAGACAGGTACATGTAGTTGGTCAGGAAGCTATCAAGTTGTTAGTCAGTTACTTTATCATATATACTTTTAGTCACTTTAAGACAGGTACATGTATATTTGGTCAGGAAGCTATCAAGTTGTTAGTCAGTTACTTTATCATATATATTTTTAGTCACTTTAAGACAGGTACATGTAGTTGGCCAGGAAGCTATCAAGTTGTTAATCAGTTTCCTTATCATATATATATTTAGTCACTTTAAGACAGGTACATGTAGTTGGCCAGGAAGCGATCAAGTTGTTAGTCAGCTACTTTATCATATATACTTTTAGTCACTTTAAGACAGGTACATGTAGTTGGACAGGAAGCTATCAAGTTGTTAGTCAGTTACTTTATCATATATACTTTTAGTCACTTTAAGACAGGTACATGTAGTTGGACAGGAAGCAATCAAGTTGTTAGTCAGTAACTTTATCATATATATTTTTAGTCACTTTAAGACAGGTACATGTAGTTGGCCAGGAAGCGATCAAGTTGTTAGTCAGTTACTTTATCATATATACTTTTAGTCACTTTAAGACAGGTACATGTAGTTGGCCAGGAAGCTATCAAGTTGTTAGTCAGTTACTTTATCATATATATTTTTAGTCACTTTAAGACAGGTACATGTAGTTGGACAGGAAGCGATCAAGTTGTTAGTCAGTTACTATATCATATATATTTTTAGTCACTTTAAGACAGTTACATGTAGTTGGCCAGGAAGTTATCAAGTTGTAGTCAGTTACTTTATCATATATATTTTTAGTCACTTTAAGACAGGTACATGTAGTTGGCCAGGAAGCGATCAAGTTGTTAGTCAGTTACTCTATCATACATATTTTTAGTCACTTTAAGACAGGTACATGTAGTTGGCCAGGAAGCGATCAAGTTGTTAGTCAGTTACTCTATCATATATACTTTTAGTCAGTTTAAGACAGGTACATGTAGTTGGACAGGAAGCGATCAAGTTGTTAGTCAGTTACTTTATCATATATACTTTTAGTCACTTTAAGACAGGTACATGTAGTTGGCCAGGAAGTTATCAAGTTGTAGTCAGTTACTTTATCATATATATTTTTAGTCACTTTAAGACAGGTACATGTAGTTGGCCAGGAAGCTATCAAGTTGTTAATCAGTTTCCTTATCATATATATATTTACAGATACCTTGAGACAGGTAGTTTGGCAGGAAGATTTCAAATTGTTAGTATCTTTAATTTATTGTTTACTTTTATAGATACTTTGAAACAGGTGGTTGGGCAGGAAGCTATCAAGTTGTTAGTCAGTGTTGATGAAGACGATTATGAAGCTGGAAGACTCAAGTTGTTAAAGAAACTTAAATTTTAAACATAGTGAATAATTACCCGACAGTGCTGAAAATTAAATACTGTTTAAAATTAAATTCATTTATTTTCGTGGTACCAATTTTAGTGGATTGAGGAAAAAATGATTTTTGTGAATATTTGATTTCATGGATTTGCAAAAGTGTGCATACAAGCTGCTAGAAAATTTATATTTCGTTGAACAATTATATTCGTGGTTTACCTTTCTTTACCCATAGAATCCACTAAAACTGGTACCTATAATAATGAATCCACAAAAACTGGTACCCATAATAATGAATCCAAAGTACATAATTAAATGACAATGTAAAAAGTAGATATGATAGATATTTATATAACAGATGAAACTTGTTTACAATAGATGATTACAAAAATAATTACACAATAATTGAATAAGATAATTACTGTAAATTCAGAAACTATTGCAAATATTGCGACAGGAAATATTTCACAAAAGTAAAAATTCGCATTTTAAATTTCTATACCATTATTTGTATGTAGCTTTTCTTGAAATGCAAAAATTAATCTCACATTTGTGTCCATTGTCAACAATCGCCATAATAAAAGCATGTAATAATTTCTGAATTAACAGTCCATGAACGTGTTGTAAGATGATATGTTTGATGCATCTGATTTTTCAAAGTTTTGGTTTGAAATGAATGTTAGTAAGATACACATGTTATGTGCATTAAAATTGTCATCATATCAATAAGAATAAAGGTGAAGTCAAAGTAATTCACAGCCATCTGGTTATCAAGTCTTTATTTGAGGTGGACGATTGAAAACCTTGAAGCAGGCCACTTCAAATAACACCAACTTTTTAGTATAAATGTAATATTCAGGGATTGGTTGTAAAAAATTAAGCATGGTCAGTCAGCAGCAGATATTTATATCAATTTTGAACATTTGTTAATGTTACCATGTCTATATATGTAGTTTTCTAAAACTGCAGGGCTAGTATAAATTCTTTTAGAACTTAAAAGTTTTGATGTAGTATCCCAGTCTTGTATTTTTAGTATCCAACTGTTATATTATTATGCAAAATTCCAGCAGCCTGTCAAATTTTGGGGTCTTGATCAACTGGGCCTCTGCAAATATTGATGACTGTTTATTAATATTTATATGAATTTTTTTTCCTTCAAACAGTCAATTATTACTTATATAGATCCATTCCTAGTTGTAGAATATATAGTAAGGTACATTTTACTGAATCTAGAAAGAATGGATGAATACATTATGATTTCTCATTTTTTGTATGTTTTACAGTAGAATTTTGCATTACACCTTCAATTGATTCCACTTGTCATTAACTACTGTAGATACAGATTAAGTTATTGCATTTAAAAGTGAAGTATTACTGTGTATAGAAAATACACATTTTAAACTGTAAAAGTAGGTTTTGTTATGAAGTCTTAATTTTGATTAAATTACCAAATCTTACTAGTTAGATCCAACAGTATAACACAAAATTGCAGTTCAAGAGTATTTTTCACAAAAAGTGTAGGGTAAAAATTATCATAATATATAAGAGTAAGTAAGAAATAGTAACAGATTTAATCTTGATGTTTTGTTTTAAAATGAATAATATCAAACCACCTTAAAGGCATTCCAGTCTTTAAATCAATCTTGGTCTTTATGCCTGCATTTGTCAGGAAAGTCCTGTTAAATTTGGTGAAAATTATAACGGTAAATTTCTGTAAAACAATTGTCAGGCCTGCACATAGTATCATTTTTAAATGAACATGATAGAGCATACTTTTTGGGCAAGCCAATATGGCTCTTATGTCATCACTTTGAAATTTAGGATAAGACAGAATCCTGAATTAAAGGCTTCCTCCACAAACAAAAACTAGTCATCATCATACAGCCAAGAGTGCTTAAAGTGGTGTTAAACACAATCAACCTTTCAATCAATCATTTAATCAATCCATAGGAGATATGTAAAATAACTTGCGAAATGTAAAACACCATTTTGAATTGTTTTCTACTAACTTGAAATGAAAAAAAATTTTAAAGTGAAGGTAACTGATTGAAATTTGACTAAATACACTTGCTTATTGTTCAATCAAAATTCATTAAATATTGGTCTTTATAATTTGAAGTCGAATGGTAAAATATTATTTGTTAAGCAATTAGGATAGTACTGTATCTGTATCTTATGTCTGTGTGAAATTATTTAGCAAGATATCTGTGATTTCCAATGATTTTTTTCAAATATATACAAAGGGAAATAATTCATGTTTATCTCAATGTTGATTATGCTTTGTTTGATAACAAAATAAGATCTACAAAAGTGAGAGTATTTTTTACAAATGACATGTATGAACCTTTAATAATAGAAAAGAAACCTTCCAAGAACTGTTTTGAAAGAAAAAAAAACATTTGTGAAGAAATGATTGAATGTTATAATTTGCATGTATAGATGTGCTGCTTTTTGTGATCAAGTTTGATTGGCTAAATCACAGCATCAACAGTGCTTTGATAGTAATGTTTCAGTGAATGAAATACTAGACTTAATTTCACTGAGAAAATTGTGCTTGCCATTTGAAAATTGTAAAATGAATTTTGAAAATCAGATGAAACTACCAATTAAAAATTCAGTCTAAGTTATACATTGATGAACTTAAATCTGAAATAAAAATATAACTAAATTACTAAATATAACTAATATAAACAAACAGTACACAAATGTCAGAATGTTTTTAATGCAATAATGATGTATATATTTATATCTTTAACTTAATGGTAATTTTTACTGTTTAATGCTGAGTTTTTATCAGTTTTTTTTTCAAATTCAAGTCAGGAAAAAAAAAGAGTCACATCTACATTTGATACACATGTAGGGAAAAAAATAGAAACTAAATACTAGTTTTGAAATAAATCTGTATTTTTTTAAATGAGGTCTGCTGAACTAACATTATTTTATTGGTAAATGTTACATGAAGCAAAGGATATTCCAGACTTGTTGGTTGTTGTCATGACTTAAAATTGAATGTGAAACTTGTATTGTTTTTTCACCTTTACATTGATTAAATAAACAAAATATGCATTTAATAGTAAAGGGAGATAATCCATTGTTAATTTCTGAAGGTATCCACTTTTGTAGACTAACTTTAAATCTTCAAGATTGATTTAAAGAAAAATTCTTATTTTTCAAAAGCATTTTTCTTTTATCATGCAGACTTTTGCAAATAATTTTTCACACATGGACATTTATTTTCAGAGTGTTTGCCTCTTTCTAAAAAGTTCATGCATATAGTAAGGTTAATATATTTTATTTTGTGGGCAATTATTCACATGGAATATAGAAATTGATGTTTTGCCCAAGTTGAGAAGTGTTTTTTTTTATATACATGCAATCAGCTATTATCTTTTTACATAAACTACATTAGATATTTCATTAAATAATATGTATTGACCATAGTGACCCAATGAGTTAATTTTGACAAGGAAATTATCAAATGCTTATTTAATCAATCATTTTTTAAAGATTTATAGATGTGAAACATACTAAAAATTGTTTTCAGACTTTGTTGTAGGATTTTTTTTTTTCTCGAATAACTCTATGTTAACATGTAATTATCATTTATAGAAATACTCTGAAATTATGAATAACTATCCATCAAGTCAATTCTGCCATCAAACATTAATACATCATAAGTAATGTACAGAAATATTTGTTTATATCATTTATACATTCACACATTTTGGTTATTTAAATGTTAGTATGTGGTTTTCTTATCTCACAGTTTTCCTTCATATTCCTTTTTTTATAAATGGTGAAATTTCTTAACATTACTCTATTTTTTAAAGTTGAAATAAGATAATAAAAGTCAATTTAAGACAATGAGCCAATAACAAAAGAAAAACAGAAAAAAACAACAGGGGGCAATATACTGTATTCATTAAAAGTAATATACTGTATTCATTAAAAGACAATACCATAATATCAGCCCTGAATTGCAAGGAGTGAAGACAAGATTGAAAAGAACTTATGGTTATTTAGAAATATGATGTTAGTACATAGTGCCCTGGTAATGATTATTAATTATATAAACTAGTTCAGTGGTTAAATCTTGTTGCTTTATTCTTGACTTTGGCTATAGAAGAAAGTTTTTGACCAGGTTAAAGGACACTTGTTAACAAGAAATGATCATCTATTCATCAGATATTGAGAAACAAAACTCAAATTACCTTCTTTAAAATATAAATATAATGATTTCACATAGAGGGGACATGGCACTTAAATTGTTGTTAAAGAATGTTGAGGCAAAGAATTTTGAGAAGTTATTATCCCTTAAATTAAATTTATTTGATTTTTTGATAACTGCCAAAATGTAGTTTATATATTTCGTTCTTTTTTTAATATGATAAAAAGTAGGGTCATAAAGCTTTTTTTTCAAGCTATATGTTTTGTAAAATTAGCATATTTTGTATAGATTATACATTGAAAACCCCATTTTTGTGGTAGAAAGAAAAACTAAACAATAGAATTTTAAAATAACATATTAGAAAATAGCTCTAATAATATACTTTAAAAAATAAAGATAAAAAATGGGGTCACAAGTCTGGTTGTTCTTGCTAACAAAATTTGCAACATATTCCTTTTTTGAAAATTAGTTCATCTGAGTTATCTCCCCTTAGAATGCTTAGTTAAGAAAAAAAATGTTATCAAACAAAACATATGCTGTATTTGTCAAGATTGTCAACTAAACACATATTTATCTTACAAAATAATAACATTTCTCTCTTAAAATTGCATATTTCACTAGGTACCAATTGTTCCTGCTATTTTATCTACCGTGCGAGACCCTCATGGGTAGTCAAGGTCGTTAAACAGACCTAGTGGTTTCTGCTATTTTACAATCCAAGATGGCAGAATACACTAGTTCTACCTTAAAAAGAAGCACTGCAGTCATTTGAATTTTTCCATGCCTGTTTAAACCTGCTTTTGCTATAAGTTTTAGAATTCAATTTCTATCTTGAGGAGTTTTATTCTCAACTCTTTATAAATCTAAATATACAATATACATTATTCAAATACCTTGTGGTACATGACTTTCTAAAGATATGGAAATGCTGTAGCATAAATCTTACCATAAATGGATATATTTTATACTTTATGACACTCATGTTAACAGTAGAAAGCAATATGACAACAATTTTTCTGCATTTGTTGGTAAAATAGGTAGGTTATGTTTTTTGAGAAAGATATAAATGAGAAATAAAATATGTATGTTAAAAAACAATCCAGTATTTTATTTATTTGACATCAAGAAGTACAACTAATCAGAATAGTTTGTACTTCGACTTCATTAAGATAGTTCTTTTTGACAGACTGATTATATATAAATCAATAAAAGGAGATTGGGGTACACATGAATGAGACAGCAACTCAAAGATGAAAAAATGAAGGACATCTAGAGGTTAACATACATGTTCAGTGGTATACAGATATTTATCTAATATGTCATGCTCCAGATTACCCTGCATCAACACTGTTAAAAGTTAATAATGTTCAAGGATTTACTGATTGATTGTTGTTTGCTTTAAAATATCCAGTGGCAAATATTTTATGCATTTTCAGGACGAGAGCAAATCAACAACAAATCCAATATATGGGTCAAACGGGGTGAAGGGTTGGAATTTTAGACTGCCACTGGTGAAAAGGTATATTCGATGATGGCAAAAATCCTGCATTACATCAGGCAAAATAACAGAGGAAAGCATTAGGATTTAAAAGTCTATTCCAACAGCATGTGGCTGTGTAAAATTTTACATTCCCAGCAGGCAAACGGATGCCCTCTTTAGCATGGGCTTTATTCCTGGATGGGAGAAGTCCAAGGGTTGACTGATATAGAACCCAATTTGGCAGGGCAACTTGTGGAGTTAGAGATGATACAAATTAAGCTCTCCCTCTGGCAACACTTGTTTAAGCAAATCAATAAAAAATAATACCATATTAATATTATAGTATGAATTAAAGGAGATGTGGGTAAATGCCAATCAGACAGCAACCAAACAACAATGTAAAAAAATGACCAAGAGACAAGTAGAGGACAACATACAGTTTTTGTCGCAGAAAGCTCGACAGGGATAGTGATCCGCCGGCGCCGGCGGCGTTAGCTAACTTCTTAAAAGCTTTATATTTTAGAAGCTAGAAGACCTGGATGCTTCATACTTTGTATATAGATGCCTTATGTTACGAAGTTTCAGTCTGTCATATGTCCATTGTCCTTGACCTCATTTTCATGGTTCAGTGACTACTTGAAAAAAGTCAACATTTTTGTAATGTTAATTTCTTTCTTATTATGAGTAATAAGATAACTATATTTAAAATGTGTGTACCTTGCAAGGTCCTCATGCCCGTCAGACAATTTTCATTTGACCTCGACCTCATTTCATGGATCAGTGAACAAGGTTAAGTTTTCGTGGTCAAGTCCATATATCAGAAACTATAAGCAGTAGGTCTACTATATTTGGTATATGGAATGATTGTAAGGTGTACATGTCCAACTGGTAGGTGTCATCTGACCTTGACCTCATTTTCATGGTTCAGTGGTCAAAGTTAAGTTTTGAGTTTTGGTCTTTTTTCTAATACTATATGCAATAGGTCAACTATATTTGGTGTATGGAAATATTTTATGATGTACATGTCAGTCTCGCAGGTTTTATTTGACCTTGACCTCATTTTCAGGGTTCATTTCTCAGTGTTAAGTTTTTGTGTTTTGGTCTGTTTTTCTTCAACTATATTTGTTGTATGGAAGGATTGTAAAGTGTATATGTCTGTCTGGCAGGTATCATCTGACCTTGACCTCATTTTCATGGTTCATTGGTCAATGTTAAGTTTTCATGGTTAAGTTTGTTTCTTAGATACTATAAGCAATAGGTCAACTATATTTAATGCATAAATTGATTGTAAGCTGTACATGTCTGTCTGGCATGTTTCACCTGACCTTGACCTCATTTTCATGGTTCATTGGTCAATGTTAAGTTTTCTTGTTTAAGACTGTTTCTTAGAAACTATAAGCAATAGGTCAACTATGTTTGGTTTATTGATTAATTGTAAGGTGTACATGTATTTCTCGTTTGGTTTATCTGACCTTGACCTCATTTTCTTGGATCATGTTAAGTTTATGTGTTACTTGTAGTAAAGCTTTATATTTAGGACTATCAACATAAAATCAATGGTTAGTAAAGAAGGCGAAACATTTCAGCGTGTGCACTCTTGTTAACAATAAACCTGTGTCTACACAATATTTCAAACCGTTAGTCGTCCCGAAGCTGTGAAAAGATTACAAATAAACAATAAAACAATTAAATATTAAAAATCAACACTCGATTATCCAAAATGAAAACATTAATATATGACTAATTTAACTACTGATGCGGCTCCTGACTTAGGACAGGCAATCTCTTTGAACTAAATGAGTATATATGAAAACATGTCATATGACACTGATATATCGATGGCTGTGCTTATGAGTAAATTTTAGACTGTGCAGGAAGACAATGATCTTGTGCAATGCCTAGAGTAATAACCTACCAGACACATGTTTGGACAATAACAGATATATATATAATTTGTTAAGCAAAAAGAGAAAGCACTAAATGTGCTTGATTGCTTTTCGCAGTGGTAACAGATACCCCTCTGAAGACCATAAAAAGGTATTTACCAACATTTTTCATTGTGTTAAAGACTGGTATAGAGAAGCTTGAGGGATAACACAAAGCTGTTTTAACAAGAGGCACAAATGTACCTGTGTGGTGCACTTGGATCTAAATCGATTGTCAAAAACTCACTCTTTAACCCTACCAAACTGTTTGTTAACCTTAAGTTTATTTGTACAAGCTTTGCTGTGAATGTTCTGTTTCATAAGCTGACTTTATGGAATAAAATTAAAATCAAAACATGTTAAAAACAAAGTTTTGTGACAACTGGTTCTTTACATAAACTTCCAGATTATTTTTATATCTAACTTTTTTTTTATTACCACTGGTTGGTGAAACAGCTCTCATTCTGAAAGAAGATAATGAAAATGTATATATCATTTAACCGAAGTTTGAAAGAAGTGGTTTCTTAGGAGTTCTTTAATTGATTTTCCGCCAAAATTCTAATTTGATTAACAAAGCATAATATCGAGGACTTGTTTGAAGGGGCACCCCGATATTCCAACACCCCATTAGTCCGATACCCCATAAATCCCACACTCAAATACCTCACACTCCGATAGTCAACACCTTATTAGTCCGACATCCAAATAGTAATAAGACCAAGACTTTAAATAGTAATACATTTTGAACAATGGCCTGTCCTTGGTCTGCAAATGAAGCACAAGTTAACAAGATAGGTTTATGAATGAGTCCAATAGCAGGATTTCAAAACCCTGTCAATACATAGTATAAAAGAGACATTGACACCATGTCCATGTGTCCAAAAAAAAGAAAGGGTAATGTCGGTGTCTTCTTGGAATGCCCACATTTTATAAGTTATTCCTCGAATGCCAACAAAATAAACTGAATAGATTTCATTTTCGTGAATAGGTATTGTTTTAGAACAAAGTCTTATCATTTGAAAAAGGTATATTTATATGTAAAAATTATTATATACCATTATGGCAAGCTGTTTTACTATTTATTCTAACTTCAAGATATCTCATATAATATATAAGATATCTTATATAATCTAGTTTTTATAAGATATCTTATAAAGTTTATAAAAAATGAAAACAACACGTTATAAATTTCATGTTTCCGAAGCGCTTTTCTGGATTTACCTTCATCGGGAACGCTCAAAGTCGAATATTTGAAAGTCAAGAATGTATAATAATCTAAACAGTTGAAGAGCTATAAGACCAAAAAGGACCTAAAAAAAATAGCCAAATATATCTAAGACCAACTTTGCCTGAGGGAGTTGAAAACTTAGTTTCCTTCAATTTCAAAATTTATCAAAGGACAATTTTAGGATATCTTAAAAGTTTTCATATAAGATATCTTATATACTTTATAAGATATCTCATATATTTTATGAGATATCTTATAGTTTATAAGATATCTCATATAGTTTATAAGATATCTCATATAATTTATAAGATATCTTATAAAGAAAATTATATGAGATATCTTATAAATTATGAGATATCTAATAAACTATATGAGATATCTTATAAAGTTTATTAGATATCTTGGAGTTAGAATAAATAGTAAACGGCTTGCCATATACCATAAATATTTTATTTTCCTGAAACAATAATTAACTTGGAAATAAAATGGACTAATTAGGAAATTGGTATACAACTTCAAAAAGTATATATGTATATTTTCCTTTGTACCTACACATGATGTCTTCCTTAAACAGAATAATAAGATTGGATCAAATAGATGAAATACGTTGCATTGGATGTTGAAGATTGATAGAATATATATACATCATTTTCTCTATTTATTTTTCATTAACTGTTAAATGATTTAAACATTTTTTCCAAACTTTAAGAAAAATCATTTCACTTTAAAAAAAACAAGAATGTGTCCATAGTACACGGATGCCCCACTCGCACTATCATTTTCTATGTTCAGTGGACCATGAAATTGGGGTCAAAACTCTAATTTGGCATTTAAATTAGAAAGATCATATCATAGGGAACATGTGTACTAAGTTTCCAGTTGACTGGACTTAAACTTCATCAAAAACTACCTTGACCAAAAACTTTAACCTGAAGCGGGACAGACGGACGGACGGACGAACAAACGAACGGATGCACAGACCGAAAAACATAATGCCCCTCTACTATCGTAGGTGGGGCATAAAAATACTGCAGCAACTACTATTTGTACGGTCACGGTACATTTTAAACGTGCCCAGATGTCTTCTACAGTCTCTACACTACATGCCTTTGTTAATGATGCTATTTATCTGCTAGTAATCGCTCTTATACCACGCAAAGACTGACAACTGATATCCGAATCTTCCAACTTCTCGAAAATCTGTGTCTGACATACTAACTTCAACTGCAATTTCCTACAATATTCTTAGACTACGAAACAACAGTACAAGATGCAGCAACTTCCACGTATCATTCAGAATGGCTGATTTTTCACTACTGTTAAATACATTTGAGAAAGACGCAAAACATCTTAGAGTAACAATGCGGACATTTATCTATTGATACGATGTGCTGCTGTGTAATCGTTGGTGCAAGGTATTACTGCAGTGAATTAGCTTATCTCAAGAGAGGCAAAGGAAGTCAAGGACACAATACAGTAAACTGCTTGGGAGGGATGATATAAATGATCAAATCGTGATAATGTAAGTAAAACAAATGACAACAACTTTTCATTCAGAACCCTTAAGTTAGTTCAGCAGCTCCATTGGAAGCAACAGTAATCATAAAAAAAAGTGCGGTATATCGTTTCAACTGGAACTCCATATCCAGGTGCGTAAAGGGTTTTTCAATATAAAACTGAAGGGTTGCAATGGGAAAATTTAAATCTTCTCATTTATCGTTTAGTTCTCAACCAGTCGATCTGTCAATTTCTAGACGCAGTCAAAATATTATGCAGACCCAACTGTATATGTGGTATCGTTTATTTCACATTCAAAGAAAAAGATAAGCGCTATTGTCATCAAACTTTAGTTATTCAGTGAGATATATACATAGGGGAACGTGAAGGATAATGCTAGCTTCTTCTTGTTCTTCTTGTATAAGCGGTAGAAAAGGCTAATGTTTAGAACCATCACATACTACGAAATAGTAATTATGAAAATAAGAAGATGTGGTATGATTGCTTATGAGACAACTCTCCATAAGAGACCAAATTACACAGACATTAACAACTATAGGTCATCGTACGGCCTTCAACAATGAGTAAAACCCATACCGCATAGATAGCTATAAAAGACCCCGAAATGACAAATGTAAAACAATTCAAACGACAAAAACTAATGGCCTGATTCATGTAATTGCACATTTATTCTTCCTTACTTTGTTTTCTTGGTAAACAATGTAGTGAAGCAGTTGCCTCAATGTCTCAATGGAAGCTACGTATACGCCACTAAGTCAGTTTACCCTTGCCCGCCGACATATGATGTGACGATGATTGGTCAAGTAAATAATCAAAAGTTATGTGTGACAAAGTGGTGTGTTGGAACAGGGTGGTTTCACAAAATTATTTGAAGAACTCATTCATAGATATAAGAAGATGTGGTATGAGTGCCAATGAGACAACTCTCAATCCAAGTCACAATTTGTAAAAGTAAACCATTATAGGTCAAAGTACGGCCTTCAACACGGAGCCTTGGCTCACACCGAACAGCAAGCTATAAATGGCCCCAAAAATGACTAGTGTAAAACCAACGGTCTAATCTATATAAAAAACGAGAAACACTTATGAACCACATCTCAACAAACGACAACCACTGAACATCAGGTTCCTGACTTAGGACAGATGCAAACAAATGCAGCGGGTTTAAACGTTTTAATAGGCGCAAACCTTCACCCTAACCACAAACAATCGTGTAACATCACAAAATAGAAAGACACTATAAAATATCAATTTTTTGCGCATGTCCCAAGTCAGGAACCTCTGGCCTTTGTTAGTCTTGTATGTTTTTTTAAATTTTAGTTCATTTATATGTTTCGGAGTTAAGTCTGACGTCCATTTTCAATGAACTAGTACACATTTTTGTTTAAGGGGCCAGGAAGCCCGCCTCCGGGTGCGGGATTTTCTCGCTGTGTCGAAGACCCATTGGTGTCCTAGGGCTGTTTTCTGCTCTTTGGTCGGGTTGTTGTCTCTTTGACACATTCCCCATTTTCATTCTCAATTTTATAGACAACTGAATTTTAAACCTGGACATATTTTACTAGGATTTACCGCAGAATAACTTAGTTTGATAATTAAGTATATTTACAGTTATCTTGCTTCTAATCTTTGACAAAGTTTCAGTTCAGGAGGGAATGACACAGGCCTGGTTTACCTATAGGAAAAATAAATGTGACTGGTTTTATTTTTGGTAAATTTGGACATGAAGAACAGAAATAGAATGATCACATGCCGTTACCATTCGTTGTTAACACACGAGCGGAATTTCAATTCACTGGTAAAGCCACGCAAGGATTCCCTATCATTCATTCTTAAAACTTCTCAGCTCTTGACCAAAACAACTGAGACTCATAACTTAAACAACATTTTTACATAGTTACAGTTGTAGGGCCTTGACTGTCAATTTGTCATTGAAATGAATAAATCATTGTTATTTTTTTGTGATTAATTTTCCCTTTTTATGCCTCAACGATGTTTTTCAGTCCAGGTTATATTAACAAAATGTAACAATAGCTGTTTACTTTCTTAAAAATCATGCACACAGATATTCTGGTCTCAGCACATTATCCATTTAAAATATGTATATATAAACCTCTAAATCAAATTCTTAAATCAGTGCATTCTAATTGGGAAGTCCAGAACTTTTTAAATTATAGTGTTAGCAGGTAGGCTGATCAGAGTTTGTCCTGGATGACATGACTACAGTGTTAACATTCTAAGATCTGATGTAGCATAACAGAGACAAATCTCATTGTGAGCAAGGAACAATAAAGAGCACTTTATGGTCAATATTTCAAAACGCAGTAGGCTGCATGAGTGAAATGTTACATAAGTTGCAAGAAAAATGAGTTAAATAAACATGATTAACTCTCCACTGTCTTTACCTGCATGCCCCAAATCAGGATCCTGTAGTACAGCGGTTGTCGTTGGTTTGTGTCGGTCATATTTTTCAGTTTCGTTTTGTTTTTTAGAATTGTTTTGTTATAAATTAAGCCGTCAGTTTTTTCGTTTGACGATGATGTGCATTTTTCATGTCAGGGCCTTTTATAGCTGACTCGTGATACGGTATGGGTTTCTCATTGTTGAAGGCTGTACGGTGGGCTATAATAAATTGCTTACTACCATTTCATTTAAATCGGGTGGATAATTGTCTCGTTGGCAATGAAAACCGTTATGAATAGAGAAAATCTAACTGGGGCAAAATTGTTCAGAATGTTGAGCACTACCAATTGTCCATATACGTCAAAACTGTCAGACGACTTCTTATAGGAGTTATTGCCCTAAAATGACAAATTTTACATTTTTTTCATTTTTGCCTACTATCTTGAAAACAATAATAGATAAAGAGAAACTTTAAATTGCAAGAATGATCAGCAAGACAAGTTCTACAAATAAGTCAAAAAATGGTCGAAATCGTCAGTCGACTCCTTATAAGAGTTATTGCCCTCTGATGACGATTTTTACCAATTTTATGCGTTTTTTGTCTTATATCTTCAAAAAATAATAGATAGGTAGAAACTTAATTCGGAAAAATGATCAGCAAGACAAGCTCTACAATTAAGACGGGAATGGGGAAATCGTCTGACAACTCCCTAATCGAGTAATTGCCCTTTAATGAGGATTTTCCATTGTCTGTTAACTTTTACAAAAATCTTCTCCTCTGAAACAACTCGGCCAAATTTAACCAAACGTGATCACAATCATCATTGGGGTATCTAGTTTTAAAAATGTGTCCGACCTCGCCTGCCAACCAAGATGGCCGACAAGGCTAAAAATAGAACATTGGGTAAAATGCAAGTTTTGTCTATTATTTTGAAAACCGTTATAAATAGAGAAAATCTGACAGGATTAAAAATGTTCAGTTATAGGAGTTATTGCCCTTAAATGACAAATTTTCCCATTTTTAGCTCACTTGGCCCAAAAGGGTCAAGTGAGCTTTTCTCTTCACTTGGCGTCCGTCGTCCGTCGTCCGTCGTCGTCCGTCGTCGTCCGCTAACTTTTATAAAAATCTTCACCTCTGAAACTACTGGGCCAAATTGAACCAAACTTAACCTAAATCATCCTTAGGGTATCTAGTTTTAAAAAATGTATCCGATGACCCCGCCCATCAACCAAGATGGCCGCCATGGCTAGAAATAGAACATGGGGGTAAAATGCATTTTTTTGCTTGTATCTCTGAAACTCAAGCATTTAGGGCAAATCTGACATGAAGGTAAAAATGTTCATCAGGTAAAGATCTATCTTCCCTAAAATTTTCAGACGCATCAGACAACCCGTTATTGGGTTGCTGCCCCTGAATTGGTAATTTTCAGGAAATTTTTTAGTTTTTGGTTATTATCTTGAATATTATAATAGATAGAAGATAAACTGTAAACAGCAAAATTGTTCAACAAAATAAGATCTACAAATAAGTCAACATTACTTAAATGGTCAATTGACCCCATAAAGAGTTATTGCCCTTTAAAGTAAATTTTCACAATTTTCATAAATTTTGAAAACTTTTACAAAATCTTCTCCTCTGAAACTACTTGACCAAATTTGGCCCAAATCATCCTTAGGGTATCTAGTTTAAAAATGTATCCGTTGACCCCGCTCATCAACCAAAATGGCCGCCATGGCTAAAAATAGAACATGGGGTAAAATGCCGTTTTGGCTTATATCTCTGTAACCAAAGCATTTAGAGCAAATCTGACATGGAATGAAAATGCTCATCAGGTCAAGATCGATCTGCCCTGACATTTTTTTTTTTTTTGTAAATTTTGTAATCTTTACAAAATCTTCTCCTCTGAAACTACTGACACAAATTTAATTAAACTTGGCCACAATCATCATTAGGGTATCTTGTTAAAAAAATGTGTCAGGAGATCTCGCCTACCAACCAACATGGCTGACATGGCTAAAAATAGAACATAAGGGTTAAATGAAAGTTTTGTCTGTTATTTTGAAAACCGTTATAAATAGAGAAAATCTGACAGGATTGAAAATGTTCAGTTATAGGAGTTATTGCCCTTAAATGACAAATTTTCCCAATTTTAGCTCACCTGGCCCAAAACGGTCAAGTGAGCTTTTCTCTTCACTTGGCGTCCGTCGTCCGTCGTCCGTCATCGTTCGTCGTCGTCCGTCATCGTCCGCTAACTTTTACAAAAATCTTCACCTCTGAAACTACTGGGCCAAATTGAACCAAACTTAACCTAAATCATCCTTAGGGTATCTAGTTTTAAAAAATGTATCCGATGACCCCGCCCATCAACCAAGATGGCCGCCATGGCTAGAAATAGAACATGGGGGTAAAATGCATTTTTTTGCTTGTATCTCTGAAACTAAAGCATTTAGGGCAAATCTGACATGGAGGTAAAAATGTTCATCAGGTAAAGATCTATCTTCCCTGAAATTTTCAGACGCATCAGACAACCCGTTATTGGGTTGCTGCCCCTGAATTGGTAATTTTCAGGAAATTTTTCAGTTTTTGGTTATTATCTTGAATATTATAATAGATAGAGATAAACTGTAAACAGCAAAATTGTTCAGCAAAATAAGATCTACAAATGAGTCAAACATTACCAAAATGGTCAATTGACCCCATAAAGAGTTATTGCCCTTTAAAGTCAATTTTTCACAATTTTTCATAAATTTTTGAAAACTTTTACAAAAATCTTCTCCTCTGAAACTACTTGACCAAATTTGGCCCAAATCATCCTTAGGGTATCTAGTTTAAAAAATGTATCCGTTGACCCCGCTCATCAACCAAGATGGCCGCCATGGCTAAAAATAGAACATGGGGGTAAAATGCCGTTTTTGGCTTATATCTCTGTAACCAAAGCATTTAGAGCAAATCTGACATGGGATGAAAATGCTCATCAGGTCAAGATCGATCTGCCCTGACATTTTTTTTGTAAATTTTGTAATCTTTTACAAAAATCTTCTCCTCTGAAACTACTGACACAAATTTAATTAAACTTGGCCACAATCATCATTAGGGTATCTTGTTAAAAAAAATGTGTCAGGAGACCTCGCCTACCAACCAACATGGCTGACATGGCTAAAAATAGAACATAAGGGTTAAATGCAAGTTTTGTCTATTATTTTTTAACCGTTATAAATAGAGAAAATCTGAAAGGAGCAAATATGTTCAGAATAATGAGCTCTACCAATTGTCCATTTACGTCAAAACTATTAGACAAATTCTTATAGGAGTCATTGCGCATAAATGGCAATTTTTTTTTTTTATTTTTTTTTCATTTTTGCCTATTATCATGAAAACTATGATATTTAGAGAGAAACGTTCTTTTTCTGTTATGCCTTATATGATTTCAATTATAATAGATAATTAACATTTTAAATCACAAAAATGATCAGCAAGTCAAGATCTATTAATAAGGCAAAGAAACTAAACAGACTGAAAAATCAGAAATACAAGATCTACAAAATAGAGATTTTTGTCAGTAAGTCTATTCTCCTCTACAATGGTGGAGAGTGTCCTTTGTTAAATATGCACATAGACCATGGTGAGCGACACAGGCTCTTTAGAGCCTCTAGTTTTCATTATTGCCTATTATCTTGAAAACTATAATCGATAAAAAGAAACTTTAAATTGCAAGAAAGATCAGCAAGACAAATAAATGAGGATTTGTTTTACTCTGTTTTGTTTGTTGAGCAAAAACTAAAGAAGATAGAGAGAAACTAAACAGACTAAATAATCAACAATACAAGATCCACAAAACAGATGTTTGTCATGAATTCTATTCTCGTCTACAATATTGGGGAGTGTCCTTTGTTGAATATGCACATAGACCAAGGTGAGCGACACCGGCTCCTTAGAGCCTCTAGTTATAAGAAGTGTTGTTTCTTTTTTGTTTTTTTTTTTGTTTTCTTTTGCTGTAGGAATAAACTTTTTAACTTGTCAAATTTTGAAATTATTGTTTTTAAACAGCAATTGCATTTTTTATAAATGAATACAAAAGTTGTGCATTGTCCCGTATATTTCTCATGTCACAATGCTTTTGTTAAGTACGTCATAGTTAGAGTCTATTGTTCTATTATATCATACATTTACGCCAATTGAACTTGGATCAACAGCCGTATCTCATTCATAAAAAACCCAAATCGGTGTTGGTCTATATTTGTTTACTATATATAATCATTAAAGTTACATAATATCAACGTATGTCTAATACTATATTACGTAATTTCCCATGAAAATGTACATATATATATGATATATACTTGTTTTTTAGACTGTAGAAATAAGAAGATGTGTGTGCATTAATATTATCCTTCATAATTACTCAGTATTTTCTGTGAAAATACAGGACGATCTAACATATATATATATAGTTTATACATTAATATATCATAACACACATGTAGGTTGCTGTTTTGTTGATATTAAATACACATCTCCTTTTATCCATACTTGGGTAATAGCTATTAAAACTATAGCACCATGATTTATTGTTGCTACATAGTTTTTAACTATGGATCTATTAAAATTGTTTTTATGTCAACTACATGTATCATAAATGGGGGAAGCAATATTTTCAAAGTGACTGATGGAAACACTTGTGAGAACCCTGGTAGTTTATATAATGCATAAAAATGTCGTCATTCACCTCAAAAGCTAACCAAACCTTTAAACAGACTTATTCAGAAGGGATATAGTTACGATACTGTTGTCAGGTCATTAAAGATGGCATTTTTTTGGAATTGATATTGACTTCACTCATAGGGCCTTCGCATCGGAAATAAACACATTTATTCTAAAATCAGTTGTTGGCATGATACGGGTTATGTTCTTATATCTTATATTTTATGATGGTATGATACTCAATCCCTACTGGGAGGGATTGTGCTTGATTTTCATACGATGAAGACAACATGATCTTTCAATCAGTTTAATTGAGGTCTGGACCTGCTAGTAGTCCTTTGTTAATTTATGTTGATTATTGTCATTTTGCTTGGTTTCTTCTGTTACCTATTCTTACATCGGACTCGGACTTCTTTTAAACTGAATTTCACTGTGCGTATTTCTATGTGTTTGTTTATTCCACACTGACTAGAAGTATAGGGGGAGGGTTGAGATCTCGATTATAAAAAATGTTTAACACCGCCGCATTTTTGCGCCTGTCCCAAGTCAGGAACCATGGCCTTTGTTAGTCTTGTGTGTTTTTTTAAATTTTGGTTCATTTTTGTTGCGGAATTTAGTGTGACGTCCATTTTCGCTGAACTATTCAGTGGCGTAGCTAGGCCATTTTTAAGTGTACGCCCGAATCTGGGTGAGGGTCTTATCAAAATATCTCCTGGTAGGAGGTTCGAGGGGGGCGAAGATACAATTTATGTCATTAAAAACTCATCAATAGCAACATACTTTAGAGTCTAATTTGTTTATTTTTCATGTCTAATTTTTCATTGTGTTTTTGATCTGGAATCTAATGGTCATTGGTTTTAAAGAAAAATGTCCAAACAATTTACTGTAAAGTGTGTTTAAAAGGAACCGTAGGGTAAAGCAATCAATCGACAAAAAAATCAAAAACTTCCGAAATAGTAAAAAAGCAAGTCTACATTTCAATGTTGTCGTTCTATTAATTATTTTGACTTCATCTAGTTTTCACCCCTTTTTATGTGCAAATTTCGTTAGTGGACAAGAAATAATTAATTTTTATAGATGTTCAGGTGTAATATGAAAATTCGTTAAGGGTTCCATGGAACCATGGGTCTCGCCTGGGATTGCTTCTGTCAGTGTTAAAGTGTAATATTGACTGCAAAGAGTGAATTCATTTAACAGTCAACTACAGTATTTTAGAAAAAAATCAAACATTTTCCGTTTAGATATTTTTTCTTGATCTTGAATATTAGCTTCTGTCTAAGTTTCATGAAATCTATGAAGGTATACAAATTTGCCTTGAAAAAAAATATAATCCCAGATCGTCTGCTAATTGCAAAAAGATTAGTCCGTCTGTCAGTATAATACTGAAAAATGAAAAAAAATATACTTTCAAAATTTTGACTCAGACAATAATCATAAAAGAAGCTTCTGCAAAAGCTTCATAAAATTCGATGAAGACTTGACAAGGTAATTGATGTGTAACAAACTTTAACCCCAGACTGAAGAAACCCCTTTTATCAGTAAAATATGGGACATTAAAAAATATATTTTCATCATTATGCTCTGGATACTCTTTTGATCATAAAAAGCTTCTGTCCAACCTCCGTAAAATGTCATGCAGATTTGACAAAGTTATTGATATTTAAAAAAAACTTTAACCACATACTAAATCTAAATGTTGACGCCGCCGACGAAATCTAGGATCGCTATTTTTCGCTTTCGCGACATAAATGTCGCAGACTCGACAAAAATGCAAACCACATATCGAATCTCAGCAGATAATGAATGTCAGTAGAACTCACAGTAGATTCAGACTTTGACAGAAAATCATCGGAACAAATATATGATATGATACCATTCGATTGAAAAGTAAATTTCGTCACTTAATCTGCAATAACAAGCCATTGAAGAAAGAAATTCAAGACTGGTGTGATTTTAACCAGTTCTTTTTATTTCATTTAGATTAAAATATTTGCTTACCAAAATTCAAGTGCACGCCCGGGTGTTTTGACGTAAACGTAGCTACGCGCCTGTTGTATACATTCATTGTTTAGGGGCCAGCTAAAGCCCGTCTCCGGGTGCGGGATTTTCTCGCTGTGTTGAAGACCCATTATAGTGGCCTTGGGCTGTTTTTGCTCTTTGGTTGGGTTGTTGTCTCTTTGACGCATTCCCCGTTTCCATTCTCAATTTTATATAGTATATTTCATGCCATGTATTGGATTAAAAATTCAACTTATTATTATTTCATTGATAAGTAACATTTGTGGATAATACATGTACGTCAGTTAGACCCCAATACTACGTCTTTCTCAAAACAAACAAATAATGAATGGATGAGCTAAGGTAAATGATCTTCAGTTTTATTTTACTTAATGTCCTAGTTCACCCTGTTAATGATAAGGTTTTTGAATTATAATACATTAATTCACTTTCATCTGTCTATCCCTTCTTATGTGTTCACAAACTCATTCATCTTTCTATTAAGATCTAGTAGTAATCATTAAACTTTGGCAATGAATAAATGATATTTTCAAACTACAAAAATAGATACGTGATACTTAGGTCACTAAATTATACATACCACAATCCTTGTTATATAAAATAGTTAAAAAAAAAAAAAAAAACAAAAGGGAGCAAAGGGTCGATTTGGTTCTACAACGTATAAGACTATGATTTTGATACATGGCGGAGATAAGACTCATTTCACAAAGACAAACAGCATTCTTCAAAATACTACGTAAGAAACTAAAGACAGAGCAACACGAACAGTAACAAAAAGTGGGAGGTGATTTCAGGTTCTTTTAAAAAGGTGTGCAAATCCTGTTCCACACGTGACACCAGTCGTTTTGCTCATACAGTGATGTCACTATTGAGGGAAAGAGGACGTAATTGATTGTAGGACAATGGAACATATATCCGTGAGCATTAATATAATAAGATTCCCCCAAATTTTTATTTCTGATTGCCGAACAGTACTGTATATAATGATTGGTTAACTGTCAGGTGATAAACGCCTTTTTCAGCACACTTTGCTAAATCATGACTTTTATTTTTTATTATTACTTGGTGTGGGAAGCTGGAATACTGGGAGAAATCCCCGACATTCGACCGAAGACTGGCAATCCTTGTCAATTCGGTTTAGTGTTGACCGCAAATTACCTAAAACAGTGTCCTAAATCACAACCTTAGACTAAGCTTAGTGTTGACAAGTTAGTTTTCACTGTAGAAGAATATTTAATACAGAGGGGTAGACAGGGGTCCCTGATTCGCAATTCCTCTCCCTACTCCCAGTCCCCCCTTTTCAATCTCAGACGAAAATCGGTCAAATATATTTCCCAGAATTATTCCTAATTTTCCCCTCTTCCCCTTTTATCGCCCCTGACTCCCGCTTCCGACCCTCATTCCAACTTTCCGTCTCCTCCCCATGTTCCCTTACCCCTGTCCACCCCCCTCAGTACACTCAGTCACTATAAATGCCCCTCAGTCCTAGAAAAGAATGGTGCTGGGGCCAATATTTAAATCTGTATTGGTCTCAGTGAGGTAGCACCTGCCTCATTTAGATTATCATTTTGTTAAATACGAAATACGAAATATTTTATTAAAGAAAGCTCAATTATGAACATAATCATTAATAGCATAGATACAACAGAGAATAACATTTAAACAATCTGACTAAAATTAATACTACACAAGTATCAAAATATTATGTGTTCCAATGGGAGTAACTCTAGTATAAAAAAGATAAGTACATTATAAATAGCAAACAAAAAATTTCACACTTTTATTCTAAGTAAAAACACATGTTTAGGTACTTAGCTATACTTTTGCATACATCAGTGTCTTCATTACTTAACAACCACATAAACTGGGAATTAATATTTGTAGTATTAGTAATGTTTTTATTTAAACAGTTGTAGACTAACTCCTTCCTTAAATGAGATAGTTTTGGACAGTTTAATAAAAAAAATGTCAGTAACTCATCTTCCACCAAATTTATATTACAGTTCTTACAAATCCTGTTATCTATAGGAGTTTTTGGTATAGTGTATCTACCAATTTCAATACGAAGTTTATGGCCGCTGGTTCTGAAACTTGTCATACTTACTCTATCATTATCATTATTTAGTTTACAACAGATAAATATTTTTCAGATTTTAAAATATTTTAAAATAATCTATATGTTCTCAATTTATCACTAGTTTGTAGTTGCTGAGACCACTGTTTTTTTTTCAAATTTACACTGAAGACACTTTCTTACAACTAACAAAAAATTATTTTTAATTGGATTCTTTTAAAAGTGTGACAATCCACATTCATTCAAAATACATTTAATACAACTAAGCCAACATTGTTTGTTAGTAAATGTCCTCAATCGCTCGCAACATAGGTTTTGTCAATCAACATAGTCATTTTAGAAATATCTTGTACAAAAATCCACGACCGATTTTAAAATTTCCCGCTAAATAAAGTTACAATTTAGAATAAGCTGTGACGTTTTATTTATCAACCAATCAAAGGCGTTTCAATAATTACTTCGCCAGCCATTGTCGGCTTGTTTGTATGCAAATTATAAGCTGATTAATTTGCATGTTTTTTGTGAATTCTAAAACAACACCCAGACGCCAATTAAGCGATTAATTAGTAAGTAATAACTTTCACACTTTTTTGTCAACCATACAGCTCTTGGGTTTTTATTGTCCTCAGTTCTTTGCAACAACATTTAGAAAAATGCAAATGTGGCAACATGATTATTCAAAATGGCAGAAATTTGTACCATCCTAATGAATAATCAAAATAATTGTAGTTTACATATTCATAATTTCATAATTCGCTTAACTTCATTGTAATTTGTTCTTGCTTGTTATTGCGATGTGTCGGTAAAACGGATAATCTAATATTGTTCACTGTTAACGAATACAGTGAGATATGACAGATTTGTGGTCTAATTTGTCCTTGCCAAATTTTCATTTTTTAATCGAGATGTGTTACGTCAGTGCTTGTTTTGAGCTTTATTTTGCATATATGCATATTACAAATTACTGTATTTACAAATGTATGTATATTCCTATTAAATATTCAGGTTGTACACGAAAACGCATGTTTCATCATTTTGTTCATGAATGACTAATAAAGCGAAAAGGGAAATTGAATCGAAATGCTAAAGGCTAATAAGTGTCTTCTGAGTGAAAAATATATTAAATTTTTGGAATTACTATACTGGCAGCACTATCAACACTGACAACAGTCCAATAAACAATAACTATATACATGTAATTAAGAAAAAGGGAATAATTTCCTCATTAAATACTGATAATAAATTAATTTAAAGTGGTCAAGGACCAGTTTAATTAGTCATAGTTACTGCTACTTGCATTTAGCGCCTTGCTTTTAACATCAGACCATGTCAAAACCTTATTTGTATAGATAAAGATTTTTGCGCTGGAAGGAGCTAGAGCAGCTGTTGTAGGGTACATTGTGTATTTCTATATGTTCATATAAAAATAAGAAGATGTGGTATGATTGCCAATGAGACAACTCTCCACAAGAAACAAAATGACACAGAAATTAACAACTATAGGTCACCGTATGGCCTTCAACAATAGCAAAGCCCATACTGCATGGTCAGCTATAAAAGGCTCCGAAATGACAAATGTAAAACAATTCAAACGAGAAAACTAACGTGTATGTTTTGTGCCAGTAAAATAGCCACTGCCATATATGTTTTGTTCAGTATTGTTGACCATGGACCATGTGTGCTTGTCTTTGTTTACATGTGTATGTTACTATTTTTTTCGGAGGAGTCTGATTTTGATGGTTAATTGGTCCGTTGGACTGTCCAATATTTTTGTTAATCCTTTTTATTTACATATACTACATGAATAACCTAATCTAATAATTGTTAAATAATACTAGTAAAATCTATTGAAGGATGATGATTTTTGTAAGAATATTTTCCTGTCATTTTCCCCAAATGAACAGATATTACATATGGGTAATAATAAACTCATCATTATATATAGATACCAGGATTAAAATTTTATATGCCAAATGCGTGTTTTCGTCTACAAAAGACTCATCAGTGACGCTCGAATGAAAAAAGTTAAAAAGGCCAAATGAAGTACGAAGTTGAAGAGCATCCAGGACCTGAAATTTCGAAAGGTTTTGCCAAACACAGCTAAGGTAATCTATTCCTGGAATAGAAAATCCTTGGAATTTCGAAAAATTTAAAGTTTTGTAAAATTTGTACAACTGTATGTCTTAATGTGTACAGAAACCATTACATACAATGTATTTAAATTTTACTATACCCTCCTCCTAAAGAGGGATATACTGTTTTACCTCTGTCTGTCTGTTTGTGTGTGCATCTCATGAAATTCCATAGTATTGTTCTCAGGAACTACAAATCAGAGCTAACTCAGCTTCATGAAATTTGTTTTAAGGCTTCATGTGAACTTACTTACCATTTGAGATGTATTCAGATTCATCTTTCATCAATTTCCTGTTTACGACACTTTTAAAGCAAGGTTATCACAGTTTTTCTTGTTTCATATTAAAAACTAGTTTTCCAAATGGCTGAGTTGGTTGAAAACTTACAGGGTTCTCACTAAGGCAAGCCCATAAGTCCTGGACTCATGAAAATTCATCTGGACTCATCATTTTCAAAACTGATGAGTCCAGAGATGCATCAAGATTGAAAATGTTGTATCAACTGAGCAAATGTATCATCATTTTATATCAAATGTTTAATAATTTAAAATAACAAATTGCCAACACTGACGAGTCCCTGGACTCGTCAAAAATCCTTAGTGAGACCCCTGTATTGGCCATGCAAGCAAAATGCTCTAAATACATGTATTTATTAGATTTTTCTAGATTTTTATGCCCCACCTACGATAGTAGAGGGGCCTTATGATTTTCGGTCTGTGCGTCCGTTCGTCTGTCCCGCTTCAGGTGAAAGTTTTTGGTGCTTCAGGTTAAACTTTTTGGTCAAGGTAGTTTTTGATGAAGTTGAAGTCCAATCAACTTGAAACTTAATACATATGTTCCCTATCATAAGAACAATTGAAACTGACATGACTGAAGAAATTATAAATATAAGTTAATGAAGAGAATGAATTAGAAGTCTGCAGTAAAATAAAATTCCATTGAATAATATATAAAGGCACATTTATAAATAATTTGAGTAGTTTTTATAAGAGAAAATGCAGTGTACATCTCATGAAAAGAGTTTCCAATCCCATTTATTATCCAATAGTTGTTTTGGTAATTTGTCCTGTGTTGATCTAATTTTAGAAATGTTAATTGTTATGTCATTACTTTTTATGCTACCAGGTAAAAGAGAGAATATGGTGTATCAATTCATGACACAAAATCACTGCAAACATGAAAAAAACAGGGCTTTTATTACTGTTCTTCATTTCATAGTGACTGTAAAGTCCTGTAGCAGAGTTCTCGAAATCTTTTTTCCTGGTGGTCCTTGAAATAAATCTGCTGGTCCTTACTATTATTTCTAATGTAACATACATGTACCTAAATTTTGATGGTCCTTTGCAAAGTTTTGGTGGTCAAAACCTTCACACCACCACTTTTCCATCTCTGCTGTAGTACATGTACATAGGTCTCGGTGTTTTGCTTTTAGGTTAAACATTAGCATTTTCTTTCCATTTGAGGGAGGCCTAGGCATTACAATATTTCCATTTGCATATATATATATATATATATACAAAATGAATAGCTTATGATTAGGTGAGTTTAAGGGGTACCACTAATGGAAAGTCAATGATATTTGGAATGCAGTTGTGTAAACATTGGCACATCTCATTTTCATGGAGATTATTATTGGCCCTACCCTTTTAGTCAACGGTCTATAAAATATGAAACTTTTGATTTATTTACATTTTTATATGCCTGGTTACGGGACGTATTATGTTATAGTGTTGTGCGTCCTCCTTCTGTCCGTCGTCAACATGTCGGACAATAACTCAAAAACACTTTAACCAATTTTCATGAAACTTTGGCGAAGTGTTTATATTATATTAAAACAAGCTCCCTTTTTTTCCCTACTGATATAAGCTCCGTTTCGATTTTTATAAAGTTTAGATTTTACGCTTTATATGAGTTATGGGATTTTATTCATAAAAAAGGGGGATTTTCCTGTTTTCAGACAATAACTCAAAAATGCTTTGAGCAGTGTGCTGACATGAAACTTTTGTGACTGGTTAATGTCTATTAAAATAAGCTCCTATTTTTCCCCATTTTATAAATTTCTGATATGACATTGAGGAGTTGAGGAGTTATGGAATTTTATTCATTGAAAATGCGACGGGTGTATCATGCGCTCATGGTGCAGCTCTTTATTAAGTTTGTGTTTTGGTTAGTATAAAGGGAACCACTTATGATAAGTCAATGGTATTTGGTATGCAGTTGTATTGGCATTTACTGTTTCCATAAAGGTTATTTGTCCCTGCACCTTCAGTCATGGATCATTGACATTCTGCAAGACATATCACTGTGTCAACAGTTTATTTTCATAGTATTTCATCATATGTTTATTGGTACTGTCTCAGCCTCTAAGGAAATATGGTTTCATCTGTAGATATATATTATCTTTCACAGATCACATCGATTTAAATACAAATGTACATTGTACACTGAAATACAGTTTTCTGTGTGAAACATCACCATGAAGACTGTCTTCATGGTGATGTTTCACATATATGAGACTACAACCCAACAACACTTTGGAAACAAACCAGAAATGACATCTTATAAAGAATATCTCAGTGTACATAGTTAACTCTTAGTGTTATGTAACATCTAATGAATGTCATCAATTTAAATTTATAATGACTGTTCATTTAATTTTGTTGATGTAAATTGGATGATGGTTGTATATTTTTTACATTTAAATGTATTCTGTTTGTTCGAGACAGAAAAAAAAAATCATTCATTACTTTGAGTACTACAAAATGATAATATTCATATGCTTAATGGTATTTTTTATTCATAATGTGATATTGTTACAGATTTAAAACTTCTATAAAAGTACTTTTGTTTCTAAAATGAGAAAAGAATGCTAATAAAAATATTGTACACTTCACTTGTTCAAATCGTTTCAATTCATAAATATTCATAAATGTTATAAAGTTTTTAATAAAATCCGAAGCTGTTTTAATGTTTGAGTTGGTCTGAGAATTTGATCAGTTTAACGAAAATTACGTTCATAAATATTTATAAGGCTTTGCTATCAAGTTGTTACAAATTTATTGACTAGAGGCTATATTGGAGCAATTTCGATCTTTGAGAAAAGCAAAATAATAAAAATCTGGCATACATATCTATTTCCATGTAGTTTCTACAAAGAAAATGGTTTACAAATAAGAATATTGTAATATTAGAATTATCAATGAAATTTGAGTTGTAGTTTGGAATCATCATAAATGTATATGTTCTGGATAATGGGAGATAACTCATATTATAACTGAAAGGTTTTGTGACTAATGTATGATAATTTATCCAGATATGACCCTTATTGATTATCTTACACTTAATAGCGCAAGTGACTAGATAGAGAGAAAAATTTACTTACCCCATGTAGGCAAAATTACAGCTTTGCCATTATAAATTTATGGAAGTGGCCAAATAAACTATTGTTACGTTTTGTACTGGCATTTTCTTATTGACAGCATGATAAGTGTGACATTTTCCTCAAGGCATGTAAATAATGGTAGATTGTTTGAATAGGTATCATATGGAAAGATTTAGGTACATGTAAAAAGGTGGATGGAGTGATAATTAGGCCTAAGTACTAAACAAAAAGAATTTTTATGCCCAACCTACGATAGTAGAGGGGCATTATGTTTTCGGTCTGTGTGTCCGTTCGTTTGTCAGTCCATCTGTCTGTCCCGCTTCAAGTTAAAGTTTTTGGTCAAGGTATTTTTTTATGAAGTTTAAGTCCAATCAACATGATCAACTTGAAACTTAGTACACATGTTCCCTATGATATGATCTTTCTAATTTTAATGCCAAATTAGAGTTTTAACCCCAATTTCACGGTCCACTGAACATAGAAAATGATTGTGCGAGTGGGGCATCCGTGTACTATGGACACATTCTTGTTTATTTCTGAAGCCTTCTACAACAAATGTAGATTCATCCATAGGCGTAGTGTTTGGCAGAAACAGTAGAGTTGTATTAAATGAAATTTATCTATATTTTTTAAATTTTACTAAGGCTGCTTGCTGTACTGCATAGAAAAGAATTTCTAGCTAAAGAAGTCAATATTCTTTATATAAGATGGACTAGTATATTACATAGAAAGAGAAATATAAATTATGGTCTTAGGTCATCAAGTAGCAGTTAATGTTTGCTATCAAAATCTATTGATGTTGTATTGTGATGTGCAAGTTAGGTTGCACAAGTGGAGAGCCTCAGTTTTCCTGTTATCCAATTTACATCTAATATATTCCAAGCGAATGTCATCAATATTTATAAAGTGTATTTATTCATGAATAAAGACAGCAGGGTACAAACATTGATCAGGCCATTAGATTTGAATAACCAATGCAAATTAACTCTATTTACATATTTTTGGTGATAGATAGTAAGAGGTGATTTGTGGGAAAAATCTGTATAAACATTTTTATTTTGATATTCACAGAAATGCGCAAGACATACAAATATGATTATATTCTAACCTATGGAGATGAAGTTACCTGTTTGAAGCCTTTTTATCATTTGCAGAGAGTTTCTCCTTATATTTTTTTTTTATGTTTATGAAAAATTTAACATTACTATACATGTATGTCTTGCTTCAAAAATCAATGGGGTTGGCATGCACATGTATTTCCTGCAATGATTTTGTTTTAGCGACATATTGAATGTTTCGTTTGTTCTCATACCAGTTTTACTTCCTGATAAAAAAAGGGGACACTTCATGTCTAAACAAATGTTTATGTTACTGTGACTTGATTGTAACTATTGCTCTCCACCTCTTGCAGTTCATTTTCAAAATTTCAATATTGACTAAATTGCAATTTGTTTCATCAAATCAAACTTAAACTGATCAGACGTTTTAACGAACTGTAGTAAAACGTACTGCAATGAAGTCATGAAAGTGATAAGATAAAGCATACTTATCATCCATTATAATTATGATGATTTCAATTCCATTTCATGTGGCTGTTATAAAAGTGTTGCCTAAAATTTCTATACTTATTGTTAATGTTATGAGTCATTTTAAAGGTGAGAGGTGGTTAATTTTTTTTAAGTTCTATAAAAATGTCCAAACTTTGCAATATTTCTATCTATTATGAAATGCAGGTTCAGTTTGCTTTGCACTGTTGCATTCAGAGGCACTTGTCTCTGAAAAAAATGTCCTATATATATATATATATAACCTTAATATAACATGTATATAGGAAATTTTAACATGTATATATATAGAAATTTTTTTTCAGAGACAAGTGCCTGTGGTTGCATTGCAACATTTACTGTTTAAGTGTCTGACATGCGCAATGAACTGTCTCAAAATATATAGTGGAAAAGATTTCCAGATTTACAAATTTGTGATAGGGATGGGTGATGTTTTGCTGGAATTTGGCAACAGTACAAATGAATTGAACCTGCATTTCATAGAAAATAGTAATGTTGCAAAGTCACATGAAAGTTATGAGATCCTATCTACATGCATATGAAATGCAGATTTGAAGCTTTTTCAGTTTAAGAGTTATGTCCCTTGAATTGTTTCAAATAGAATTATGCCATGTCAAAGCTATGATATGATAGGTGGATAGCTGATTTTATTTTTCTGTCAGTGACTCAGTGTACCATTAATTGGACATCTATTGGCTGTGCAAGCTTTTTACTTTGTTAAGATAATTTGAGCCGGAAAATGTACTCTTCCCTTGCCTTTAAGATGCAGTCTTGTTTAGCAATCCATTGCAGTTTATTTGTTCCAAAAAGGTTCATTTAACAAAGTATAACATTTTAATTCCATGCTTGTGAATGTGTTATGGTAATGAAGTGATAATTACTAACATTTACTGAGTCTGAGTCCCAAAGCTGAATGTTAACTAAGAGTCCAGTCTTGACAACATACTAAGATGGTAACTGTGATTTATATATTAGTATATGAAATTCTTAGGTAGTTTCAATTTCTGTTCAATGCATTTTACGTAATGCATAATTTAGTCAATTAAGGCTTTTATAAATTTATAAAAAAAAAAAATTATTTTAAAAAGTAATCACCCCAATTAGATTTTTACCGTCCTTGATTGTGCTAACATGCAATCTTGATGACAGTTGTTTATGCATCATGTATATAATATACTTTTACTTTACCGATTGATGGCGTAACAGTTTCCTTTAAAGCCTTAAGATTGTTAATTATGTATTTCTTAACTGAATAAAATAGCGACCAAATCACTAATATTATTCACAAAATTTACATATTCAGATACAAAATGTGCCGTTTAAATTATCCTGGTATTGTGTATGTGACGTTTCTAAAGATTAAACCCACCAGCTTAGAATGAAAATGCTCATTTTAATACAAAACAACATAATTGTGTATTGGGGTGTGATATGAATGCAAATTCTCTAGTTAATTTACATCTCTATATTGGAAATGTTAATCATTTCTGTGTAAGGCTTTGTAAGGGAAAGGAAGATGAGAAAAAAACTATACGGTAATGTAAAATCATATTTACTCTTTGTAGGAATATTAGATTTGTTACAAATTGACACTTAATTGATTATTTTTTTATTGATGTGTATTGATAAATCTCAAATGGCAACTATTAAAATTGATGGAAGAGACTGCAATGTGCAATTTCTTCCTGCAGATGTTTTATTTAAAAGGTTTTTTTCTGTTGAAGAATTGTTAAATGTAAAAGCCAGCTCTAGTTCATATGTACTTTAACACATTTTAAGGTACATATACATCATGTACATATACATCTACTTAGTTCTAATCATCTGTAGTCTGATTATTTAAAAGAAAATGTTTTGATGCAGTTTGTTTTTAAATGTTATGATAATGGTTATTTTGTAATTATTTATCTGGTTGATATTTTATTGGAGTAACAGAATGATTTGGTAAGCAATTTTTGAGAAAATGCTAAAATTTGGCACAGAAATAATTTGCAATGTATATATATACCCTTTAGAAGTATAAAATATACTTGTAACATGTGTAACATGCCTCAAAATGACCACTACAAAAAAAATTGAACAAATGTATGTAATACTCCTTTATTCTGCCATAAATTTAATGAGTACAAAATTTATGTGTTCAAGTATAAATTTTCATATACCAATTTCATCCTAGAAACCGGACATGGAGAATAAATAAAATACTGTTCCATTGATATATTGGCTTTTTTCTAAAATTTCTTGACATTGTTTTCTCTTTCTCTATAAATGTATTTTCAATCTTATTAGAATGACAGGAAACATTAACAAACAAATATGTGGCAATACAGACAGCAAGATAGCTGTCCAATACTAACAGTAAAAGTAAATTATCAAGAGGTGTTCATTCATGTTTGGTCTTCAACACTAATTAGGATCTTATTAATATCAACTTAAGTCCAGGTCATTAGATTAATTCAACAGTGACAATGAAAGATCTCACATCAGCACCAAATACTCAAATGGACAAAAAACTAAGAGACAAAAGCAACCATTAACAGGTTCTTGGCTTTTGACAGACAAAATGACCAGTTATGTGACAGCTCCATCCTCTCCTTTGTTTCTGACTGAAGACATATAATATTCCAGTCATATTGTTAAAGTATTAAACCAGGTTTGTGGGAACACAAGCCTCTCTTTGGTTCCTGACTTACATGTAGGACAGACACAATTACTACAATATTTGACAGGGTAAATAACAGGTGTGAATATTCAATCTTGACTTTGGACTGGCACATTTACAGTTTATACCAGGTTTTTAGAACACTTTGCCATCTCTCCTTGGTTCCTGCCTTGAGTAAGGCACAGTGCCAGTAAATTTGTCACATGGTCAAACCAGTTTTGAGAATATTCAATCCTGCAACTCATATCACAAAAAATCTTATGAGAAAAAAACTTGTATTTCATAAACATTTAAGTATAACTTGGGATCAATTTTTGTCATTTTTATGAAAAGAGAACCTGACTTGTGGCAGGTTTCAATCATTTTTTAAGTACTAAGTCCTCACATTTGACCTCAGTGAGTACATAGTCTTATAATTTGTCTGTTTTGCTGCTTTAAGTTTATTACTTTTCCATTCCCCCTTCATTAAGGCCAAAGTAAATTTCTAATTAGCTTTTCATTATCATCAGTCATTGTGTTGGTCCAGTTAATTCCATAATCATATAATATTATTAACTAGTAGCTGTAGATTCATCTGTATGTGATACGGGCCTCGGTGGCGAGTGGTCTAAGTAGTTACTACTGTAATCACTAGCCAGTCAACACTGAGGTTGTGAGTTCGAACCCGCTCGTGCGGGTGCACTCGACTCAATCTTAATTGACTAGGATTGTCAGTTTTCCTATCGAAGGTCGGTGGTTTTCTCCGGGCACTCGGCTCCACCAATAAAAACTGGCCGCCACGAAATAGCCCAAAAGCGGTGCTTAAAAGTGGCGTTAAAACACCAAAATGAAAATGAAATGAAATCTGTATGTGATGTATTAAGTTTGCATAAGTGTCAATGTGTCAGTTAGAATTTTCAAAGAGAAAAACAACACTCAGACTTTAGGTGTTCCTAAAAATTACTGTAATTACGTATGAGGAAACTGACAATGTTTATAATTTTGTCGTTTTCAGTTTTTGAACTAATTGAAAAAAAATTATGCATAAAACAAAAAACATTTCGAAAATTTGTCAATCCTAGATAAAAATTAAATTAATACTTTGTTTTTCTTTTGTCATGGTTGTTTGGTAGTTTCCATAGACACACCACTGTAAAAGTTTCAAAACAAAATATAAAAAGGCAAAGTGCATATAATAAAAGAAGAAAATAAGGAATTAATAAAAAATTAAGGAGGTACAGATATATGTGAAACAATGCTCTGCATTTGGCATATAATATATTTGGTCAACACATCACTGTTATGATATTGACTACAAAATAATGATCATGATCTGATATAAAATATTATTGATTGCAGGTTACAAGATGAATGGAGATGTGTCTCAAGGAGAAGGGTCAACAGGAGGGGGAGATGCCTCTAAACCACTAAATCTGGTATGTAGGGTACTTCATTAACCATAAAGGTGGGGTCAACTTGAGGTGAGATGCACATCTCTATTACACAATTTGGAATCGCATGTGAAAACAGGAAGTGATAAGGATTTGCTGCTTGTAGTAAATTGGGGATCTGTATGGGGAAACTCCATAGTGAATACCAGGCTGATTTTATTTTCAGGAAAATTTTTCTGCATAGGATGAAATATCCAAGAAAACAGCTCCAAATTTGTTTTGCATGACACATTTATTTATTTTGCATGAATACAAGGCTGATTTTATTTTCAGGAAATTTTTTCTGCATATGATGAAATACTGTAAATTCAGAAATTATTGCGTGCATTTATTATTTGCGATTTTTGCAGAATGGACAAAAATGCGAGATTAATTATTGCGATTTGTGGAAAAGCTGCATACAGATATATCTGTCAGATATTAGAATGCGAGTTCTTATTATTGCGATACTCAAACAGTCGCATTATTCGCAATAATAAAAACCTCGCAATAATTTCTGAATTTACAGTATCCAAGAAAACGGTCCCAAATTTGTTTAGCATGACACAGTAGGGCAACTCTCCTATGTTAATCTTTTGCTTAGATTGATTTTTGCAGTTTCCCATAAGTCATTACAGGTAGTTTTGCCACTCTTATAACAATTTGGAAAGTTCTTTGGAGCAAATTACAGTATTGTACATTTTACATTGGAATGTAACAAAATTTCATAAAATTATTCATTACTCAATGTTAGTTTTTGCATCTCCTGGTAAATTTTTGTGTCCCTTGCAACATGTTGAGGGGAACATAGAAGTACTGGGTGTCTGCTCTCACTTGTACAATTCTTGTAAGATTTTTATAAAATTTATATCATAGGTTTATATCAGCAATGTTTTGGACAAGTTTGAAAATGAGTGATCAATTTTTTTTTTCCGAAGAGTTTATGCCCCTTTGAAATATTAATTATATGGAAAATTGCTTTGTAAATGCCTTAAAGCCTTCACTTGTATAAACAGTTTCAAAGAACTTTGGACAGATGAAATATGTGCAACATGGGCCCATGTACATCAGAACTCTGTTCTTTTCTTTTATTGGAATGATTTTTCAGGTTTTCCAGTAGCAAAACACTGATTTGGACATTTCTGAATAAGTACATTTTTGTATCTCCTATGTTTACATTGGATAAGGACAATACTTGAAAAATATTACTTCAATTATAATTAGTAGCTGTGTGCATCTACATGTATTTTATTTTATTAACCAGAAAGATTTTTAGCTCACCCCCTTGGCCAAATGAACTTTTCTCATCACTTAGCGTCCGTCGTCGTTAGCTTTTACAAAAATCTTCTCCTCTGAAACCACTGGGCCAAATTTAACCAAACTTGGCCTCAATCATCATTGGGTATCTAGTTTAAAAATTGTGTCCGATGACCAAGCCAACCAACCAAGATGGCCACCATGGCTAGAAATAGAACATAGGGGTAAAATGTAGATTTTGGCTTATATCTCTGAAACCAAAGCATTTAGAGTAAAGTCTGATTGGTTGAAACTGATTATCAGGTCAAGATCTATCTGCCCTGAAATTTTCAGACAAATCTGACAACCTGTTGTTGGGTTGCTGCCCCTTAATTGGTAATTTTAAGGAAATTTTGCAGTTTTTGGTTATTATCTTGAATATTATTATAGATAGAATTAAACTGTAAACAGCAATAATGTTCAGCAAAGTAAGATCTACAAATAAGTCGCCATGACCAAAATTGTCAGTCGACCTTTTTAGGAGTTATTGCCCTTTATAGTCAATTTTTAACAACTTTTCGTAAATTTTTGTAATCTTTTACAAAAATCTTCTCTGAAACTACTGAAACAAATTTAACCATACTTGGCCTTAATCATTATTAGGGTATCTAGTTAAAAAAATATGTCCGATGACCCTGCCTTCCAACCATCATGGCCGACATGGTTAAAAATAGAACATAAGGGTAAAATGCAGTTTTTGGTTTATATCTCTGAAACTAAAGCATTTAGAGCAAATCCGACATAGGGTAAGAATGGTCATCCGATTTAGATTTATCTGCCCAGAAATTTTCAGACGAATCCAACAACCCGTTGTTGGGTTGCTGTCCTTGAGTTAGTAATTTTACAGAAATTTTGCAGTTTTTTGTTATTATCTTAGATATCATTATAATATCTAATATTTAATACTAATAATTATGATTTTAACCTTATTTTACATGATTTCCAAAGTATCAGTAAATACAGGTGAGCGACACAGGCTCTTGAGAGCCTCTATTTTTTTTATACCCCCGCTTTAAAAAAGTGGGGTATACTATTTTACCTTTGTCCGTCCGTCCCATGAATATTTTTCATCGCATTTTTCTTAGGAACTACATCATAAGGATTTCTGAATTTTGGTTTCAGGGTTTATATAAGTCAGCTATACCGTGTGATGTGTTTTCAGATTCATCACTCAACAACTTCCTGTTTACCGTCAAGTATTTGGGCAGGGTATCATCAGTGAGCAGTAGCTCGCAGTTTCACTTGTTTTATTTAAAAAAATTATTTATATATAATGGGTCAAATGTAAACTTTTCCTGTAGATCTTTAACAACAGGCACAGTTTTACCATAAATAAATAATACATTAAATCTGTAGACTGTAATGGCTCTATGCTCTAATGCAAGGTGGTGAATCTCTTTTATATACTAGTAACTCACTTTTATGAATTTTTAGAGGAACTGAAATGACAGTTAACTCATTTTCAGTATATCTGACCAAACAATGTGATTGTACAGTACAGTGATCTATGACAGCTTCCTCATTTAGAGGATATCAGTCAATACTTCCTTTGATGACATGTACATATATGACATACCTAAGATTATTTTCTGAACCTTTTTTTCTCTAGTCAAGCGTTGTGCATAGAAGAGAGATATCGATGATAATACAGGAATTAATTATTAATCTTGTCCAAATAATTTAACAATTGCTAAAGTTATTTGTGATAGATCTGTAACTGATTTCCTGCAGAAAATTTCCCCTTTCATTGTAATCTTGAAAAAGATGACTTTAGTGTATTATTTAAAGCTACTAAAGCATAAGATTGACTTGCCAAAAAAATAAAGGATTTTAAAATTCATTTAGACTTTTAAAATTTCACAATTATTTGGTAGTTTTATGGTATTTTTATGCCCCCGCCGTAGCTGAGGGGGCATTAAGTTTTACCCTTGTACGTCCGTACGTCCTGAAATTGCCATTGGTTTCCGTTCTCTAACTTTAGTTTACCTCAACCAATTGTTATGAAACTTATACACAATGCTTATTACCACAAATCACAGATCAAGTTTGAATTTTGGTGGCGTCACTTTTACTATTCTAGAGTTATGCCCCTTTACAAATGGAAAAATTGCTGAATTTTATGTTTTCATTCTCTAACCTAAATTTCCCTCTATCAAATGTTATGAAACTTATACACAATGTTTATTACGACAAAACACAAATCAAGTTTGAATTTTGGTGGCATCACTTTTACCATTCTAGAGTATGCTCCTTTACAAATGTAAAAATTCCTGAATTTTTCGTTTCTGTTCCCTTACTTAAGTTTGCCTCAACCAAATGTTATGACTCTTATACACAATGCTTATTATCACAAAACACAGATCAAGTTTGAATTTTGGTGGCATCACTTTTACCATTCTAGAGTTATGCCCCTTTACAAATGGAAAAATTGCTGAATTTTTCGTTTCTGTTCTCTAACTTTAGTTTGCCTCAACTAAACGTTATGAATCTTATACACAATGTTTATTACCTCAATACACAGATCAAGTTTGAATTTTGGTAGCGTCACTTTTACCGTTCTTGAGTTATGTCCCTTTATAATGTTGTATGCAAGTGGGGACACATTCCCCATTTATTTATTTTTATTTTGGGCATATTGAAGTGAAAACTCAATTCCCATTTTAGCTCACCTGGCCCAAAGGGCCAGGTGAACTTTTCCCATCACTTGGTGTCTGGCATCAGTTAACTTTTACAAAATCTTCTCCTCTGAAACTGCTGAACTAAGTTTAACCAAAATTGGCCACAATCATCATTAGGGTGTCTGTGTCCGATGCCCCCGCCTGACAACCAAGATGGCCAACATTGCTAAAAATAGAACATAGGGATAAAATGCAAATGTTGTCTATTATTTTGAAAACCATAAGAATAGAGAAAATCTGACCTAAGAAAAAATGTTCAGAATGTTAAGCTCTACCAATTGTTCATTGACGTCAAAACTGTCAGGTGACTTCTTATAGGAGTTATTGAATTGCCCTTTAAATGACAAATTTTACAATTTTTTTTCATCTTTGCCTTTTATCTTGAAAACTTTAATAGATAGAGAGAAACTTTAAGTTGCAAAAATGATCAGCAAGATACGATCATCGAATAAGTATGCATGGTTGAAATCGTCTCGACCCCTAATTAGAGTTTTTGCCCTTGGATGACGTTTTTTACCAATTTTTTGCATTTTTGTTATATCTTGATTAGAAATTATAATAGATAGATAGATAGAAACTTAAATAAACAAAAATGATCTGCAAGACAAGATCTACTTTTAGGCAATATGGAGGAAATTTTACAACGACTCCTTATTGGAGTTATTGCCCTTTAATGACAATTTTGACCAATGTTTTAATTTGCGGTTTTGCCTTTATGATAAAAATTATAATGGATAAATAGAAACTTTAAATAAAAAAAATGATCAGCAATGCAAGATCCACAAACCAATCAAATTTTGATGATAAAGTTAGTAGACTGTCACTCTTCATAGGAGTGATTGCCCTTAAATGAAGATTTTTTTACCCTCTTTTGTGTTTTGAGCAAAAACTCAAGACGATAGAGAGAAGCTAAACAGATAAAATGAAATTTTTGTCATGAACTCTGTTCTTGTCTACAATGTTGGAGAATTCCATTTTTGATTATGCACATACAATGTAGACCTAGGTAAGTGACACAGGCTCTTTAGAGCCTCTAGTTTTTTATACTCCTTGTAAGTGTAGGAAACTATATTAACATAACAAGTTGTATGGATCAATCTCTCAATTCATATTTTAATTTATTTAAAACAGGCCACCAGTGCTTCTGCAGCAATACAACAGCTACAGAATGCTTTGTTAGCTGGACAGTTCCCTCTTGCCACAGGAGCAGCAGCACAAGGTGGATTGTTGTTACAGGGTGGATTTGCTCAACCAGCTGTGGTATGTACACTTCTGTCAGAAAGTGGGGAATGGCCATTTTCTTAAATGACTTGAGAAGCAGCACAGGGATTGTTGTCATATGGAATATTTTTCAACTATCAATCTACATGTACTATGCACGACAGAGATTTTGATGAAGAATTTACCAATATTCATGACAACTTTTCAAAGATTACTTATTTATTTTGCTCAGGCAAAAAATGTTTGATTTGATACCCTAGATCTTAAAACAAAACAAAAATAAAAAACTCTGCTAGAGAGTTGTCTCATTGGCAATTATACCACATCTTTTTATTTTTATATCAATCATGATAGTGATTGATAAAATCAATGAAATATGGCCATAAGCCATAAAAAGTAAGAACAATTGAAATGTATATACTTTCTAACTATCTTTGAAGATTAACAAAACTACATAAAATAGGTGCGAATGAGGGAAAATCACTGAAATACCATAAAGATAAGGTTCATTTTGGAGCTTGTTTACTTCTGTTAACTCACTGAAAATAAGAAAATGAATATGTTTCATACAGATATAAATATCTTTTATTAACTTGAGAATGAATGTTTTCACATGTTTCATCAGATATAGCTTGGGTGTAATAGAAAAAAATGACTCTGACGTCATTATAACAATAAAGACTTGTCAGATTTTAAACAAAAATAAGCAAATTTCAGGAGCATTTTTGCTCTATTTTTTTTTTTTATCTCAAATTAGGTACCAGTTTCTACTGGACTAGCAGGGATACAGTTGTCAGCTGCAGATCTCCAACAGTTACAACAACTTCAACAGACAATTCAACAACATCAGCAGTTGCAGTTACAACAGGTTCAAACCAGTCAGAACCAGGCATTACAGACAGCACAGACGACACAAGCCACTCAACAATTCAATGCCACACCTACTTTAGCCACTCTACAGGGTCTGACAGCAGCCAATTCGCCACAGATTGTTCTGATTAATACATCACAGCTAGGTGGAGCTTCATTACAACCATTTATTATTCAGAACCAGGTTTGTAAAATATCTTCTTTATTTTTTTGTTTGTTTTTTTTTTTTTCATTTGAGTTGTATTCAACAGCAATGAGATTATTTCAAGTAATTTGTCTTCAAAATTCACTTTTTAACATACCTGATCCAATGGGTACCTTGTATATAATTTTGTGTTTGTTGTTCTTGCAAACAAACAAAAACCAGGCCTCATGGCTAAAGATGGAACATAAGGATGAAAAGCAAGTAATTGTTATATATATGTATCAGGAAACCCTAATAGAAGTTATTGTTTTAAGAGGATGATTTTTGACTATTATCTAGAAAATTATAGTAGATCATAATAGATAAGCAAATCCTAAACAGTACGAGGAGCATGGAAGACTGAAAACCATTATACTGGCCAGGCTGGAACATTTAGGAAAAAATCTGTCTGTGCAAGTTGTGTCCTGTTTCTGAATTTTTGAATGCCTTGAAGGATATTAATATTATGATACTTGGTATTATTTGTTGCCCACCAACAGCAGGTGTGTTGTGAAAATGATTGGAATGTATGTCTTCATGGTCAAGATCACAAACAATGTTCAACTATACTTACCATTTTTAAACTATATAAAGTCATGTCTGACTCAGAACTTTTGGACACTGTGAAGGATATTTATGATACTTCATATTAAAGATGTCCACAAACAGAGGGTCAGGGTGTGTTGCAAGTAAGGTTTAAATGTCTTGTCTTTTTGTAAGGTCTAGGTTAATACTTTAAACATTAAGATAAATACAAGAGGCAGGGTTTTTTTTTTTTGTAAGCTATGCCTGCAGTTCATCTAATTATTTTTTTATGTATAAAATAAATGAGATATGAGCTCTAAATGAAAAAGTATAGTGGTTTCACTTGAATGCACTCTAAAAGCTGTATTTTAAAAATAAATAACTTTTTCTGGAAGGTGAAAATAATTTTTAAAATGGCATATTTTGGTAAGATTATAAATTGTCGATATAAGGAGCCTCTGGTTTCAATATCAGCACACTTCAGTTTTTATACGACCGCAAAAAATTTTGCAGTCGTAAATTGGTATGACGTCGTTGTCAGCGTCATCCGAAGACATTTGGTTTCCAGACAATAACTTCAGTATTAGTAAATAGAAATCTATGAAATTTAAACATAAGGTTTATAACCACAAAAGGAAGGTTGGGATTGATTTTGGGGGTTATGGTCCCAACAGTTTAGGAATTAGAGGCCAAAAAGGGGCCCAAATAAGCATTTTTCTAGTTTCATGACAATAACTTGTGGAACAGTGTATGGATCTCTCTGAAATTATACCACAAGTTTCCATACAACAAAGGGGTGGTTAGAATTGGCTTTGGGGGATTACGGCTCAAACCGTTTTGGAATTAAGGGCAAAAAAGTGAAAAAAAACAAGGGTGTCCTGGTTAATAGACAATTACTTAAGTACAAATTACAGTGTAAGGGAGGTAATTCAAACACAACTTTGAATTACCTCCCTTATTACACTGCTTTTAAATTATATATAAAGAAATTTTGTATTGTCTTGAGGTGATAAGCTGTCAATTCATTATTAGTTATTTTAATAATTTAAAAATGCTGATTAAGGTAAATTAATTTTAGCTATGATATTGTATGTCATTTTCTATTTTAAGACTTTTATGATGTATTTAAATGGGTTATTATGGTTGCTAACTCCATTTGAAATTTGAATGAGATTATGACCATGTCTTGAGGGAAAGAATTTTTGGGGAAAAAGGAGGGGGGCAATTTTTCTCCTCATGATTTCAGAAATCAAAATGAAAATTTCTTCAAATATTTTTTTTTTGAAAAAAAATGGATGTGGGGACGGGGAAGGTAAAAAAAAAATTTTTGAAAAAGAAGGTGGGGGGGGAGGTCAATTCGCAACAGCATATTTTGTATTGGACAAAAGCAAAAAATTAAATATAAATTCAAATCATTTATTCTGTGTCAGAAACCTATTATGTGTCAAATATATACAATCCAAATTCAGACCTGTATCAAGCGCGAATATTGTGTCCATTTTTGCCCCAACTGTTCAGGGTTGGACCTCTGCGGTCGTATCCAGCTAGGCTCTGCGAAGCAATTTATTGCAAAAGTGGCCAAATTATAAATTTGAGTAAATTTATATACTGCACATCAATTTTCTTCACTGTTTTCTTAAGTTAAGCTGAATAGAATGATTGTAAATTTGTTCAGCAGCCTAAGAATGAATTGTTGTAACAGGTGTACACCTTTTGGATCCTTTACTCACCTATTTCCTGTTTTCTGATACTTTCATTTACAAGTGGGGGCACCATTATGCATAGCAAAACATATGCATTCTTGTTATTTCCATAAAATTGATCAGTATGCAACATGTGCAATAGTGTAAAAAAGCCAATTTATGATTTTATGACTTCATGGATTTATTTCAGGGTATTCCAGTATTACAGAATTTGACATTGGCATCACTTGGACAACATGCACAACTGGCGCAACAGGTATACGCTTAAGTAGATTTCATATTAATAGCAATGTATACAACAAATTTCCAGAACAGCCTTCATCAGATATGCCCACATTTAAGTAAAACATGGGAAGCCAACAAGACACAATAGTTGATAGTACCAAGACAAAAGTCAATTACTTTTGGGTCACACTGAACTATCAAGCTTAAGTAACATCTCACACTATAGTGATAAAATGATATTTAGCCAGTTTATACAGTTTCAGCACTATTATGCAGACAAAGGGTAAAAAAATGTTAAAAAAAAATAAAGAATGTCCCCTTATAATTTGTAACAAGGTTTAATTTCAGGCTTTAAAAAACCATATCTGACATCACTCCATCATACCTGTCAACCTCTGAAACTGAAAATGCAGGTCATAACCAGCATTGAAGAAGAAAATGTCAGGTCATAACGTGTACAAACTTTTTCAGTCCAATTTTAGTATTGAGAGTTTTTTTTTATATACTATTACATATACATGTACCACTGAGTTTCCTAAAAATAATCACTTTTGTATTTGTTAAGTATATACAAACATTTATCATTAATAAAATATCTTTCTAAAGCAATGCCCTTTTATTGTTTTATTTACACTAGTTTACTTCTTTTTATTAATGAATGTCATAAACCCCAGCTATACATGTAATTAGAAATCAATTATAGCTAATGTGCTCCTATACACAGGAGGAAGATAAATAAGAAGTTAGTGTGTTTCCTTTCAGTGTAATATCTAGAGCATCTGGATTTGATTTAAAACTTTTACATTTAAGTGATGACAAAGTTATTCTCTCCAACAGAAATGTATTAAAAGGTTCAAATTGTTTTAAAATTATTTTTACAGGATATTTGATATTTGCAAACGACAAATCTTTTAATCAAGACATAGAATTGTATATCAAGCTTGACTGGCTTCAACTTTCTGGGGTACAATTAACAAACAATCCTCGAATTGTTACTTTTCAATCAAATGTAATGTTTTGATAGCTGTCATTGGCACGGTAAATAAGCAAATTCTACTTTCAATTTTTATACGACCGCAAAAAAATTTTGCGGTCGCATATTGGTATGACGTTGGCGTCGGTGTCGTCGTCCGAAGACACATTGGTTTTCGCACTCTAACTTTAGTTTAAGTGAATGGATCTCTATGAAATTTTACCATAAGGTTCAATACCACAAAAGGAAGGTTGGGATTGATTTTGGGGTTATGGTACCAACAGTTAAGGAATTAGGGCCAAAATAAGCATTTTGTAACTTCCAGACAATAACTTGTGTGTAAGTGTATGGATCTCTCCGACATTGTACCACAAGGTTCCATATCACAAAGGGAAGGCTGGGATTGATTTTGGGGGTAATTGCCTCAAAATTTTAGGAATTAGGGGCCAAAAAAGGGGCAAAAAATAAGCATTTTTCTGGTTTCAGGACAATAACTTGTGTGTAAGTGTATGGATCTTTCTGAAATTGTACTACAAGGTTCCATATCACAAAGGGAAAGCTGGAATTGAGTTTGGGGGAATTGCCCAAAACGTTAAGGAATTAGGGGCCAAAAATAAGCATTTTACTAGTTTCCAGACAATAACTTGTGTACAAGTGTATGGATCTATCTGAAATTGTACTGCAAGGTACCATACCTCAAAGGGAAGGCTTGGATTGAGTCTGGGGGTGATGAATCATAAGGGGTTAAAAACATTGGGGGATTTTTTTTCCTTTTTTTTCTTTATTTCCTTTTTTTTTTCTTTAAAATTTTCCATTTTAAGTTGGTTATTTCTGATTTATATTTAAAAGCAAATAATAATGATATGGCAGGAGATACACACCAAACAGGATGTGTAAATTATTATATAATAAGTATTGTGCAATAGCAAGAAATTTTCAAATGCACAGTATTGCACAATAGCAAGAAATCTTCAATTGCACAGTATTGCGCAATAGCAAGAAATATCCAATAGCACAATATTGCACAATAGCAAGAAATTGTCAATTGTACAGTATTGCGCAATAGCAAGAAATATTCAATTGCACAGTATTGCGCAAATGCAAGAAATATTCAATTGCACAGTATTGTGCAAAAGAAGATACTTTGTATAAATTGCTTATTTCTTGACCAATTTCAATGGGGTTTTATTCTTGAATTCTTGGGGTTCTTTAATATGCTGAATCTAACCGTGTATTAAGTTTTTTTAGATTTTGGGCCCCGTTTTTGAATTGGTCCACATTGAGGTCCAAAGGGTCGAAAATTAAACTTTGTTTGATTTCATCAAAAATTGAATTATTGGGGTTCTTTGATATGTCGAATCTAACCGTGTATTTAGATTCTTAATTTTTGGTCCTGTTTTCAAATTGGTCTACATTAACGTCCAAAGGGTCCAAAATTAAACTTAGTTTGATTTTAACAAAATTGAATTCTTAGGGTTCTTTGATATGCTGAATCTAAACATGTATTTAGATTTTGATTATGGGCCCAGTTTTCAAGTTGGTCCAAATCGGGTCCAAAATTAAACTTTGTTTGATTTCAACAAAATTGAATATATGGGGTTCTTTGATATGCTGAATTTAACCATGTATTTAGATTTTTGATTTTTGGGCCCCGTTATCAACTTTGTCCACATTGAGGTCAAAAGGGTCCAAATTTAAAATTTGTTTGATTTCATCAAAAATTGAACTCTTGGGGTTCTTTGATATGCTGAATCTAACCATGTATTTAGATTTTTGATATTGGACCATAATAGGTGAATGTCCAATTTAAAATTTTTAAGTTCTTAGACCACATTCATTCTGTGTCAGAAACCTATGCTGTGTCAAATATTTAATCACAATCCAAATTCAGAGCTGTATCAAGCTTGAATGTTGTGTCCATACTTGCCCCAACTGTTCAGGGTTCGACCTCTGCGGTCGTATCAAGCTGCACCCTGCGGAGCATTTTATTTACATTTTCAAAGGAAAAACGCAGATAAAACTGAAAGTATATTTGACTTCTAAATACTGGACACAATACCGGTCAGAAATACGGGTGAAAACAGGTCATTTTATGAAATCCCGGGTTATTTGAATACCCGGCGGGTATTTAAAAAATCCTGTGTGAAGGGGGAAATTCTCGGGTGTAACCCACAGAATACGGGTCAGTTGACAGCTATGCTCCATTGGTCAAATGATTTTCATAATTTATAAATTTTAGGGGTTGGGAGAGAAAGATAGGAAAAATTAAGTACTGTTATTTTTAATTTTATGGCATATCCTCAAGTTTGTTATAAATAAGTAAATGCAGAAAATTATTTTCCTTGCATAATTACTGATGTATCATTAAATGACCAGACCTGGCACTCCTTGCACAATATGCCACCACTTAACTGTCTATTTTAATGTCTACTCCACTAGTTCAGCTGAAGAAGGATGGTTATATATTTACTAGGTCAAGAGAAACTCTGCTACACATGAATGTGCCCAAGAAAAGTATTGAGTGGAAAAATGTATGAGAACAAAACTTTTACCTAATCAACTTAATCAAAAGTAAAAATAAAATGGATTATTGATAACAATGCCGTAGACTTTTAGAATTGTCAACCCTTGGCCAGTCGTTTCCCTAATAAACTCCTTGGGAAAGAGCCCCCTTTAAATTGAGAATAAGTCTACCAAAAAGGTGAGCCGTAACTGTATAACTTTCCAACACTTAACAGTTATTTGGAGTGACATAATATTATAACTTTGAAGTCATGCTTTTTCAGATTCAACAACCAGTTTTACAACAAACAACACAGGCTGCTGCCCTAACCCAACCAACACCTGCTCCAGTGCTGCAATCTCAGAATGTATCACAACAACTTAAACAACTGCAACAACAGCAGCAGCAACAACAACAACAAGCTTCAGAATCTATCAAGGAACCAGTAGAACTTGAAGAGGAGTCCATGCATCTTACCATACAACCAGTAGGTTTATTATTCTTATAAATCTGCATGTAACAGTGCAGTCAGCAGGTTTATAATGAATTAAAATCTTACTCTACATCTTGTTAATTTATCATTATTATCAGTAACCTGAAACTCTGAACTTTACCGTGCAACCAGTAAATTTATAATTAATTCTCCATCACTAATAGCCTTGAACTGAAATTTGAATTAATACAGATTAAAGAATGTAAGGAAAAGTCTCCATGAAACAAGCATTGAAAATAATGGACGAGATGCTGAATTTTTTCAAGCCTTTTTAATGGGTGTCATAACTAAACTATTCATATTGTGAAACTATTCACATTATAAGTACTGTAAATTCAGAAATTATTGTGTACATTTATTATTGCGATTTTTGAAAAATGGACAAAAACGTGTGATTAATTATTGTGATTTCGGGAACAGCTGCCTACAGACATATGTATCAGATATCATAATGTGGCTTCTTATTATTGCGCTACGCATCAAGTCGCATTATTCGTATTAATAAAAACCTCGCAATAATATCTGAATTTACAGTACTGTTTCTATAAGAGTCTTAATTCATATGTGTCATTTTCCTTGAATACTGAAATTTAATTCTCATATAGTTTATAGATTTGAGGAATTGACAAGAATATAACACTAGTATTTTCTCTCAATTCTTCTTTATCTAAATTACAAATTCATTTGTACTGTGGATTATAGTTCATTTTTGTGGGTACCAATTGACATGATTTGAGAAAAAAAAATATTGTCTTGAATATTTGCCAAAGTCTGCATACAAGCCTATAGAAAATGTACGCTCTGTTTAACATTTAAAATGGGGTTGAGCATATATCAATGAAATCCAAGAAAAATTTGTATCCCACTATAAAGAATAATGGATATCACAGAAATTAAAATTTAATTTTTCCTTCTTTTTGTCTGTTATTCTAGAACTAATGCACATTATTTTTTAGGAAGAAAACATTGATTTGGAAGAGTTAGAACAGTTTGCTAAAACTTTTAAAAGAAGAAGAATTGAATTAGGTATGTAAACTGATTACAGAGAATACTTTGTTTAACTGGTCACTATTGTTTGGCCAAAATCTAGTTACATTTCAAATATTAAAGGAAGAAAACATAACTTTAACTTGACATTAAAGATTGATATTTTGCATTGTCAATGGCCTTAAAATCTTATCAAAATACTACTTTTTTGATTTGAAAAATCTCTAAAAAGAAATATTGGAATTTAACAGGGAAAATACAGTGTTGTGAATTTTTAGGGCTCTTCTGGGGAGGAAAGTAATATATTTGCAATTATGTTCCCAAAACAACAAATAAAACAACACATTAATAACTTAGTAACACAGAGATTTTACAGATATCTATGACAGCAGGAAAAACAACACAAAGTTGCACAGCAACAACAGATTTCAACTAGTATCACCACCTCTGTAGTCTTTGTTAGCATGGTCGCATTGCATGCAGGAGGAAATGGGTGCAATCCCTGGCTGGGTCAAACCAAATACTTTAAAATTGGTATTTGCTGCTTGCTACTCCACTAAGCATGCAGCATTTAGAAGTAAGAGCAAAGTAGGATGACATATCTTTCTGTGGACTGTTACCTTGTGAACTAACATGTTAAAAATTGATTATGTGTGTTGGTCTAGTGCAAAGCAGATATATATTCATATCACATATCCTGAATATGTATTTAATTTGCCACTGGATGTTTGACAGCCATCCATCATCATCATCATCAATTTGTTTCTGCTACAACAGGAAAAACATTTTTCAAAATATTAATGGCAACACATAAGTAATGTAGAAACAGGTTTTATGGTTTTTTTGAAAAAATCAACACAAAAATTGCATAGAAACCAATTTCACATATGTCTTCCAAAAAAGATAAAATAATTCACATTGGACACAGCAACAAAAAGATTTTGTACACTACACACTTAAATAGGCAGGAATTTGACCATTACTGTCTGTTACAAAAGAAAAAGCAAAAATCAAGAGATACGGATTATTGGATAGGTACAAAAAACTAGGAATGTTTAGATAACAATCATATTTTTCTTTTGGCCTAGGTTCCTGAACTTTTTTATCACTGTATGTCACTCAATTTTTAAGTTTTGAGAACAATTCTTACTGTAACCAAAGAATAAGATGACATTTTTCCTTATTTTTCAGGATTCACTCAAGGTGATGTGGGTCTAGCTATGGGAAAGTTATATGGCAATGATTTTAGTCAGACAACTATTTCTAGATTTGAGGCATTAAATCTGAGCTTTAAAAACATGTGCAAGTTAAAACCATTATTACAGAAATGGTTGAAGGATGCTGACATGTTGTCAGCTAGTCCAACCACTCCAGTGTCTGGAGGTAATACTATTGGAAACCTTTCTCCTGAAGCTATAGCCAGGAGGAGAAAGAAGAGAACCAGCATAGATACCTCAGTGCGGGTTGCATTAGAGAAAGCATTCATACAACACCCTAAACCTTCATCAGAGGAAATCGCAAATTTAGCCGAAGATTTAAATTTAGAAAGAGAGGTTGTCAGAGTGTGGTTTTGTAATAGACGTCAGAAACAGAAAAGAATTAACCCTCCATCTATGTCTATGAGCGTTACTGTTAATGCACAGTTGAACTCGCCAACTAATACCTCTATGAATCTTTCTGGTTCCCTGAATCATTTAATGGCTCACTCATTATCAGGGAACCAGACACAGACAATAGGTACAACATTAAATAAACCAACAGTTGTCAACAGTGTTGGTGGGAACCAGTTGTTAGGTAATACACAGACAATAACAGCAGGGATACAGAACCCTTTATCCCATAATACATCTAAGAAAGACTTGCAAGTTACTTCCGTTGACTTTTCTACAGCTCAAGAAGCTCTTCATTTTTCACAGGCGATGCCATTAGAATTAAAACTTACGAATGACAAGACAAGTGTGAATACAAACAATTTTTCCTCACTTGCACAACAAGTACTTCCACTGGGATTAACATTACCTGTCACCTCTCAACAAAAGTTGTGAATTCTACCGATTTTACTATGTATTTAGATTTTTGATTTTTGGGCCCGTTATCAACTTTGTCCACATTGAGGTCAAAAGGGTCCAAATTTAAAATTTGTTTGATTTCATCAAAATTGAACTCTTGGGGTTCTTTGATATGCTGAATCTAACCATGTATTTAGATTTTGATATTGGACCATAATAGGTGAATGTCCAATTTAAAATTTTTAAGTTCTTAGACCACATTCATTCTGTGTCAGAAACCTATGCTGTGTCAAATATTTAATCACAATCCAAATTCAGAGCTGTATCAGCTTGAATGTTGTGTCCATACTTGCCCCAACTGTTCAGGGTTCGACCTCTGCGGTCGATTCAAGCTGCACTCATGGAGCATTTTATTTACATTTTCAAAGGAAAACGCAGATAAAACTGAAAGTATTTTGACTTCTAAATACTGGACACAATACCGGTCAGAAATACGGGTGAAAACAGGTCATTTTATGAAATCCCGGGTTATTTGAATACCCGGCGGGTATTTAAAAAATCCTGTGTGAAGGGGGAAATTCTCGGGTGTAACCCACAGAATACGGGTCAGTTGACAGCTATGCTCCATTGGTCAAATGATTTTCATAATTTATAAATTTTTAGGGGGTTGGGGAGAGAAAGATAGGAAAAATTAAGTACTGTTATTTTTAATTTTATGGCATATCCTCAAGTTTGTTATAAATAAGTAAATGCAGAAAATTATTTTCCTTGCATAATTACTGATGTATCATTAAATGACCAGACCTGGCACCCTTGCACAATATGCCACCACTTAACTGTCTATTTTAATGTCTACTCCACTAGTTCAGCTGAAGAAGGATGGTTATATATTTACTAGGTCAAGAGAAACTCTGCTACATGAATGTGCCCAAGAAAAGTATTGAGTGGAAAAATGTAGAGAACAAAACTTTACCTAATCAACTTAATCAAAAGTAAAAATAAAATGGATTATTGATAACAATGCCGAGACTTTAGAATTGTCAACCCTTGGCCAGTCGTTTCCCTAATAAACTCCTTGGGAAAGAGCCCCTTTAAATTGAGAATAAGTCTACCAAAAGGTGAGTCAGAATCTGTATAACTTTCCAACACTTAACAGTTATTTGGAGTGACATAATATTATAACTTTGAAGTCATGCTTTTCAGATTCAACAACCAGTTTTACAACAAACAACACAGGCTGCTCCCTAACCCAACCAACACCTGCTCCAGTGCTGCAATCTCAGAATGTATCACAACAACTTAAACAACTGCAACAACAGCAAGCAACAACAACAACAAGCTTCAGAATCTATCAAGGAACCAGTAGAACTTGAAGAGGAGTCCATGCATCTTACCATACAACCAGTAGGTTTATTATTCTTATAAATCTGCATGTAACAGTGCAGTCAGCAGGTTTATAATGAATTAAAATCTTACTCTACATCTTGTTAATTTATCATTATTATCAGTAACCTGAAACTCTGAACTTTACCGTCAACCAGTAAATTTATAATTAATTCTCCATCACTAATAGCCTTGAACTGAAATTTGAATTAATACAGATTAAAGAATGTAAGGAAAAGTTCCATGAAACAAGCATTGAAAATAATGGACGAGATGCTGAATTTTTCAAGCCTTTTAATGGGTGTCATAACTAAACTATTCATATTGTGAAACTATTCACATTATAAGTACTGTAAATTCAGAAATTATTGTGTACATTTATTATTGCGATTTTTGAAAAATGGACAAAAACGTGTGATTAATTATTGTGATTTCGGAACAGCTGCCTACAGACATATGTATCAGATATCATAATGTGGTTTATTATTGCGCACGATCAAGTCGCATTATTCAGATTAATAAAACCTCGCAATAATATCTGAATTTACAGTACTGTTTCTATAAGAGTCTTAATTCATATGTGTCATTTTCCTTGAATACTGAAATTTAATTCTATATAGTTTATAGATTTGAGGAATTGACAAGAATATAACACTAGTATTTTCTCTCAATTCTTCTTTATCTAAATTACAAATTCATTTGTACTGTGGATTATAGTTCATTTTTGTGGGTACCAATTGACATGATTTGAGAAAAAAATATTGTCTTGAATATTTGCCAAAGTCTGCATACAAGCCTATAGAAAATGTATGCTCTGTTTAACATTTAATTAGGGTTGAGCATATATCCATGAAATCCAAGAAAATTTGTATCCCACTATAAATAATAATGGATATCACAGAAATTAAAATTTAATTTTTCCTTCTTTTGTCTGTTATTCTAGAACTAATGCACATTATTTTTTAGGAAGAAAACATTGATTTGGAAGAGTTAGAACAGTTTGCTAAAACTTTTAAAAGAAGAAGAATTGAATTAGGTATGTAAACTGATTACAGAGAATACTTTGTTTAACTGGTCACTATTGTTTGGCCAAAATCTAGTTACATTTCAAATATTAAAGGGAAGAAAAACGTAACTTTAACTTAACATTAAAGATTGATATTTTTGCATGTCAGTGGCCTTAAAATCTTATCAAAATACTGCTTTTTTTATTTGAAAAATTTCTAAAAAGAAATATTGGAATTAAACAGGGAAAATACAGTGTTGTGAATTTTTAGGGCTATTCTGGGGAGGAAAGTAATATATTTGCAATTATGTTCCCAAAACAACAAATAAAACTACACATTAATAACACAAAGATTTTACAGATATCTATGACAGCAGAAAAACAACACAAAGTTGCACAGCAACAACAGATTTCAACTAGTATCACCACCTCTGTAGTCTTTGTTAGCGTGGTTGCATTGCATGCAGGAGGAAGTGGGTGCAATCCCTGGTTTGGTCAAACCAAATACTTTAAAATTGGTATTTGCTGCTTGCTACTCCACTAAGCATGCATCATTTAGAAGTAAGAGCAAAGACTGGTCTGAGTCGGAATAATGTGTCTGGTAGGATGACATATCTTTCTGTGGACTGTTACCTTGTGAACTAACATGTTAAAAATTGATTATGTGTGTTGGTCTAGTGCAAAGCAGATATATATTCATATCACATATCCTGAATATGTATTTAATTTGCCACTGGATGTTTGACAGCCATCCATCATCATCATCATCAATTTGTTCTCTACAACAGGAAAAACATTTTCAAAATATTAATGGCAACACATAAGTAATGTAGAAACAGGTTTTATGGTTTTTTTGGAAAAATCAACACAAAAATTGCATAGAAACCAATTTCACATATGTCTTCCAAAAAAGATAAAATAATTCACATTGGACACAGCAACAAAAAGATTTTGTACACTACACACTTAAATAGGCAGGAATTTGACCATTACTGTCTGTTACAAAAGAAAAAGCAAAAATCAAGAGATACGGATTATTGGATAGGTACAAAAAACTAGGAATGTTAAGATAACAATCATATTTTTCTTTTGGCCTAGGTTCCTGAACTTTTTATCACTGTATGTCACTCAATTTTAAGTTTTGAGAACAATTTTACTGTAACCAAAGAATAAGATGACATTTTTCCTTATTTTTCAGGATTCACTCAAGGTGATGTGGGTCTAGCTATGGGAAAGTTATATGGCAATGATTTTAGTCAGACAACTATTTCTAGATTTGAGGCATTAAATCTGAGCTTTAAAAACATGTGCAAGTTAAAACCATTATTACAGAAATGGTTGAAGGATGCTGACATGTTGTCAGCTAGTCCAACCACTCCAGTGTCTGGAGGTAATACTATTGGAAACCTTTCTCCTGAAGCTATAGCCAGGAGGAGAAAGAAGAGAACCAGCATAGATACCTCAGTGCGGGTTGCATTAGAGAAAGCATTCATACAACACCCTAAACCTTCATCAGAGGAAATCGCAAATTTAGCCGAAGATTTAAATTTAGAAAGAGAGGTTGTCAGAGTGTGGTTTTGTAATAGACGTCAGAAACAGAAAAGAATTAACCCTCCATCTATGTCTATGAGCGTTACTGTTAATGCACAGTTGAACTCGCCAACTAATACCTCTATGAATCTTTCTGGTTCCCTGAATCATTTAATGGCTCACTCATTATCAGGGAACCAGACACAGACAATAGGTACAACATTAAATAAACCAACAGTTGTCAACAGTGTTGGTGGGAACCAGTTGTTAGGTAATACACAGACAATAACAGCAGGGATACAGAACCCTTTATCCCATAATACATCTAAGAAAGACTTGCAAGTTACTTCCGTTGACTTTTCTACAGCTCAAGAAGCTCTTCATTTTTCACAGGCGATGCCATTAGAATTAAAACTTACGAATGACAAGACAAGTGTGAATACAAACAATTTTTCCTCACTTGCACAACAAGTACTTCCACTGGGATTAACATTACCTGTCACCTCTCAACAAAAAGTTGTGAATTCTACCGATTTTACTGTTGCACAAAACGGAACTGGTTCAAATAACCAGATATTCATATCAGGGCTACAGATACCAACATCACTGACATCTAACCAGTCAGAATTAACTATATCAACCTCTTCATGAAATGATACAATGTATATGTATACTTGAAATATTATAAAATTTATCAGAATAATATGAAATATTAGAATCATAACAGCTTTGTAAAGGATTTAATAATATTATTTGATTAGAGGTATTCTTGCTTTGGTTTTTTGTCTCCAATTGGTCAATTATCTATAACGCTTAAAAAAAGGTACATTTTTCACAGCTGTATTACACTTTAAAAAAATCAAGCATAACAAAACGAAAGCCTTAAATTTAAGATCTTTCAAATATGCTTCATATTTCAGTAGTAATCATTTATAGGTTGAAAGCTGTAATGAATTTAATTTTTTCTTCAAAATGACAAAAATGTTTTCACAAAATATGTGCATGCAATAACCATGTATAGGTTACATGTAAATTAACAAATACTAGTTGTTTATTGCATACACTATATATTGAGAGTCTAAAACCATTTTAAATCAGCCAAAATCTATGTATTTTTACACAATAAAGCCTTTTTATGATATTAAAACTGCCAAAAAAAATTGACAGTTAAAGAGTTTATCATGATTTTTGTAGCATTTCCCAACAACTTTACATATTACAGTGAAAACAAAGTGTAAATCAATGCAACATGTAGCTACTTTGAGAAAAAAAATTGCAAATTTTACATGGTTTTGGAAAATTTTGCCTCGAGGGCCATTGCTTACCAAAATGACTTTATATGTATCTGAATGACAATATATGTTTAGCTTATTATTATAAACTTCCAACAGATTTTTTTTTTATGTTCAGGATATCCTTGTTATACACTTTAAACGGAAATACTCAAAATCTGCCAAATTCTGTCAAAAGTGTGGTTTTGGGCTATCTATTTTGAGTGAAATTGGTGATCTGTTTGAAATAAGCCTTACTATTGTTAGAACCTTAAAGTACACACATGGAACTCTAATACCAGGAATCCAAGTAAAGACATTTTGAAAATGGCCCTGGTGTGAAATAAATTCAGGGGAAATTGGTTGTACCTATTAAGTAAAAACACAGCAAAATATGTCCCTTTTCACATCCTGCTTTTTTATCTGATAATACATTAGGAATATCAATGTACATGTTATATAAAAGACACAGTGACAAAAAGTTTAATTTCATTATTCTAAAGATACTGTATATAATTTTAAAAAATAAATATGAATTGGAAAAATAACTGCTTCATTTCATATTTCTTAATTAATACAATGACATCTCATATCTTTTTAGGACAAAATTTATTACTATTTGCAACAGTACATAAAATTCTCTATTTTATCAAAAGATATTTAAAGAGATTTAGTAACTTTAAAAATACTGTTAGTTTTTGTACAAACAAAATCAAACAAGGTCCACTTTTAAAAACCCATCCCTTCTGGCTTCAGCTGAGGAAATATGACTATAATAGGGAAGTCCTCTGTTTAGGTTTCAACTTCCTTCTTAGTGGTCTCAAGAACAAAAACTAACATTTTAAGATGTTGACGATACTGGAAAGAAGATTTGAGCAAACTTAGGATTGTAAATAATATTGAATTCTATTATTAAAAGCTTAATCAGTAATGTGATTTATATTAAATTTACATTCCATATATATCAAAGAAATACAATGTGATTTCTTGTACCAGACTTTATTTAAGATGTTGTTTTCCTATACTGTACATGTTATAAATAAATGGGTTGATACAATGTTATAGAGGAGCATTAACTGCCTATGTACACAGCTACTTTTGCATAGGTACTTTTTCTGTACCAAAATCTGTAGTACTGGAAATCTACTTTTAATATGCAGTACTATTTTGTTACTGTAAAATTATTGTAATATTTAGGTACTTGTATTTTACAGTAATTGATTTGTACTTGAAATTTAAATACTCAGCATTTTGAAAGTTTGTCTATTTCAAATCTCTTAAAGTTATGATTTTTAAACATGGAATATTGTGATTACTGTTGTTATATTTCTGTACCAAAATTTTAAGTGCAAATCAAGTACTAAAAATACAGGTACCTAAATATTACAATAATTTTAAAGTAAAAAATAGTACTAAATATTGAAAGTAAATTTCCAGTACTATAGTTTTCAAGTACATAAATAGTACCTTTGCAAAAGTAGCTGTGTACAGTATGTAATGTTTAGTGGCAATACTATTCTGTGGAAGCTATTGATATTTCATAAGATAACTCAAATATGAAATCAAGAATCATCTATATGTGTGTACTTTAACAAAGGAATTTAAAAAATGGTCCTGTCTAAAAATATCAATATCAAAAATAAATATTGACAAATCTCCAAATAAGTTTATTTGATTCAGATAGTATGGAAAGGAAATGGTACAATAAAAGGCCTTTTTAGCTCACCTGGCCCGAAGGGCCAAGTGAGCTTTTCTCATCACTTGGCGTCCGTCGTCCGTCGTCAGTTAACTTTACAAAATCTTCTCCTCTGAAACTACTGGGCCAAATTTAACCAAACTTGGCCACAATCATCATTGGGGTATCTAGTTTAAAAATTGTGTCCGTGACCTGCCAAACCAACCAAGATGGCCGCCATGGCTAAAAATAGAACATAGGGTAAAATGTATATTTTGGCTTATAACTCTGAAACCAAAGCATTTAGAGCAAATCTGACATGGGTAAAATTGTTGATCAAGTCAAGATCTATCTGCCCTGAAATTTTCAGATGAATCGGACAATGGGTTGTTGGGTTGCTGCCCTGAATTAGTAATTTTAAGGATTTTTTCCGTTTGGTTATTATCTTGAAAATTATTATAGATAGAGATAAACTGTAAACAGCAATAATGTTCAGCAAAGTAAGATCTACAAATAAGTCAACATGATCAAAATGGTCAGTTGACCCTTAAGGAGTTATTGCCCTTTAAAGTAATTTTTACCAATTTTTGTAAATTTTGTAATCTTTACAAAAATCTTCTCCTCTGAAACTACTGGACCAAATTCAACCAAACTTAGCCACAATCATTATTAGGGTATTTAGTTTTAAAAATATGGGTGACCCAGCCAACCAACCAAGATGGCTGCCATGGTAAAAATAGAACATAGGGTAAAATGTAGATTTTGGCTTGTAACTCTGAAACCAAAGCATTTAAAGCAAATCTTAGGATTAACATGTTTATCAAGTTAATATCTATCTGCCCTCAAATTTTCAGATGAATTGGACAACTGGTTGTTGGGTTGCTGCCCTGAATTGGTAATTTTAAGAAAATTTTGTCGTTTTTTGGTTATTATCTTGAAAATTATTACAGATAGAGATAAACTGTAAACAGCAATAATGTTCAGCAAAGTAAGATTTCAAATAAGTCAACATGATCAAAATGGTCAGTTGACCCCTTAGGAGTTATTGCCCTTTAAAGTAATTTTTACAATTTTTTCAAATTTTGTAATCTTTACAAAACTTCTCCTCTGAAACTACTGGACCAAATTCAACCAAACTTAGCACAATCATTATTAGGGTATTTAGATTTTAAAAATTTGTTGACCCACCAACCAACCAAGAACATAGGGTAAAATATAGATTTTGGCTTGTAACTCTGAAACCAAAGCATTTAAAGCAAATCTTACAGGGATTAACTTGTTTATCAAGTAAATATCTATCTGCCCTCAAATTTTCAGATGAATTGGACAACTGGTTGTTGGGTTGCTGCCCTGAATTGGTAATTTTAAGGAAATTTTGCCGTTTTGGTTATTATCTTGAAAATTATTACAGATAGAGATAAACCGAAACAGCAATAATGTTCAGCAAAGTAAGATCTTCAATAAGTCAACATGACCAAAATGGTCAGTTGACCCGTTAAGAGTTATTGCCCTTTATAGTCAATTTTAACAATTTTCATTAATTTGGTAAATTTGTAAGTTTTACAAAATGTTTTCCTTTTGTAATCTTCTTTTCTGAAACTGCAGTAGAAAATCAATATAGAAAACAATCTACTAATGAACTGGCAATAAAATAATTGATAATTCTATAACATGAAAAGAAACCCACATTAATACATGTACCTGATGATGGTGCTCTTTCTTTACATTGAAAATGATGTCACAACTATAATCCTGAACAATAGGTCGAATGTCAGATATATCAGGTGAGCACACAGGGTCCTTGGAGACTCTAGTTGGTGCCTAAAGCTAAATTTGAACATTTGCCAGTGAAGTAGCTGGATGTTCAGAAAATATTTACAAATTACCAAAATATTGTTAACTTTCTATTCTGGTTATTTTAAGACTAAATAACTTGACTTTATATAGAATACCTATTATCTCAAAATATAGATTTATTTGTAAAGGAAACAAACAGTAGAGATAGGGAGTATGAATAGGTTAAAAACTAGGAATGTTTAGATAACAATCAATTTTAATTGGCCTAGGTTCCTGAAACTATTATCACTGTATGGACTTAATTTTAGGTTTTGACAACAATATTAAGAAACTAAAAATAATATGACATTTTGCCTTGTTATCAAAATTCACTCAGCTAATATGGGTCTAGCTAAAGAAAGTTATATGGCAATGATTTTAGTCAGACAACTATTTCTAGATTTGAGGCATTAAATCTGAGCCTTCAAGTCATGCAAGTTTTAAAACCATTATTACAGAATAGTTTGAGGATGCTGACATGTTGTCAGCTAGTCCGCGCTCCAAGTTAACGGAGTACTATAAGTCGTTTCTCCTGAAGCTATAGCCTGTAGACAATTACTGAGAACTAACATAGATACCTCAGTTCGGGTTCATTAGAACCAGCATTAAAACCATAAACCTTCATCAGAGGAAATTGCAAATTTAGCTGAAGATTTAAATCAAACAGAGGTTGTCAGAGTGGGTTTTGTAATAGCGCAGAAACAGAAAAAATTAACCCTCCATCTATGTCATGAGCGTTACGTTAAGCAAGTGAACTGCCAACTAATACCTTATGAATCTTTCTGGTTCCTTGAATCATTTAATGGCTCACTCATTATCAAGGAACCAGACACAGACAATAGGTACAACATTAAATAAACCAACAGTTGTCAACAGTGTTGGTGGGAACCAGTTGTTAGGTAATACACAGACAATAACAGCAGGGATACAGAACCCTTTATCCCATAATACATCTAAGAAAGACTTGCAAGTTACTTCCGTTGACTTTTCTACAGCTCAAGAAGCTCTTCATTTTCACAGGCAATGCCATTAGAATTAAAACTTACGAATGACAAGACAAGTGTGAATACAAACAATTTTTCCTCACTTGCACAACAAGTACTTCCACTGGGATTAACATTACCTGTCACCTCTCAACAAAAGTTGTGAATTCTACCGATTTTACTGTTGCACAAAACGGAACTGGTTCAAATAACCAGATATTCATATCAGGGCTACAGATACCAACATCACTCACATCTAACCAGTCAGAATTGACTATATCAACCTCTTCATGAAATGATACAATGTATATGTATACTTGAAATATTATAAAATTTATCAGAATAATATGAAATATTAGAATCATAACAGCTTTGTAAAGAATTCAATAATATTATTTGATTAGAGGTATTCTTGCTTTGTTTTTTGTCTCCAATTGGTCAATTATCTTTTACGCTTAAAAAAGGTACATATTTCACAGCTGTATTACACTTTTAAAAATCAAGCATAACAAAAGAAAGCCTTAAATTTAAGGTCTTTCAAATATGCTTCATATTTCAGTAGTAATCATTTATAGGTTGAAAGCTGTAATGAATTTAATTTTTCTTCAAAATGACAAAATGTTTTCACAAAATATGTGCATGCAATAACCATGTATAGGTTACATGTACATTAACAAATACTAGTTGTTTATTGCATACACTATATTTGAGAGTCTAAAACCATTTTAAATCAGCCAAAATCTATGTATTTTTACAAAACAAAGCTTTTTATGATATTAAATCTGCAAAAAAATTTAAAGTTAAAGAGTTTATCATGATTTTTTAGCATTTCCCAACAACTTTACATATTACAGTGAAAACAAAGTGTTATTCAATGCAACATGTAGCTACTTTGAGAAAAAAATTGCAAATTTTACATGGTTTTGGAAAATTTTGCCTCGAGGCCATTGCTAACCAAAATGATTTTATATGTATCTGAATGACAATATATATATAGCTTATTATTATAAACTTCCAACAGATTTTTTTTGTTCAGGATATCCTTGTTATACACTTTAAACGGAAATACTCAAAATCTGCCAAATTCTGTCAAAAGTGTGGTTTTGGGCTATCTTTGAGAAATTGGTGATCGGTTTAAAATAAGCCTTACTATTGTTAGAACATTAAAGTACACATGGAACTCTAACACCAGGAATCTGAGTAAAGATATTTTGAAAATGGCCCTGGTGTGAAATAAATTCAGGGAAATTGGTTGTACCTATTAAGTAAAAACACAGCAAAATATGTCCCTTTTCACATCCTGCTTTTTTTTATCTGATAACACATTTGGAATATCAATGTACATGTTATATAAAAGACACAGTGACAAAAGTTTAATTTCATTATTCTAAAGATACTGTATATAATTTTAAAAATAAATATGAATTGGAAAATAACTGCTTCATTTCATATTTCTTAGTTAATACAATGACATCTCATATCTTTTAGGACAAAATTTATTACTATTTGCAAGAGTACGTAAAATTCTCTATTTTATCAAAAGATATTTAAAGAGATTTAGTAACTTTAAAAATACTGTTAGTTTTCTACAACAAAATCAAACAAGGTCCACTTCTAAAAACCCATCCTTCTGGCTTCACCTGAGGAAATAGGACTATAATAGGAAGTCCTCTGTTCCTTCTTAGTGGTCTCAAGAACAATAAAACTAACATTGTAAGATGTTGACGATACTGGAAAGAAGATTTGAGCAAACTTAGGCTTGTAAATAATATTGAATTCTATTATTAAAAGCTTAATCAGTAATGTGATTTATATTAAATTTACATTCCATATATATCAAAGAAATACAATGTGATTCCTTATACCAGACTTTATTTAAGATGTTGTTTTCCTATACTGTACATGTTATAAATAAATAGTTTGATACAATGTTAAAGAGGAGCATTTACTGCCTATGTACAGTATGTAATGTATAGTGGCAATACTATTCTATGGAAGCTATTGATATTTCAAAAGATAATTCAAATATGAAATTAAGAATCATCTATATGTGTGTACTTGAACAAAGGAATTAAAAAATGGTCCTGTCTACAAATATCAATATCAAAAATAAATGTTGACAAATCTCCAAATAAGTTTATTTGATTCAGATAGTATGGAAAGGAAATGGTACAATAAAAGGCCTTTTTGGTGCCTAAAGCTAAATTTGAACATTTGCCAGTGAAGTAGCTGGATGTTCAGAAAATATTTACAAATTACCAAAATATTGTTAACTTTCTATTCTGGTTATTTTAAGACTAAATAACTTGACTTTATATAGAATACCTATTATCTCAAAATATAGATTTATTTGTACAAGGCTGAGAAACAGGTAGAATGTGAGTACAAATAATTTTTTATTTTGAGACATTGTGAAGTTAATTTTTAAGTTTAACAACTTAATGTTGATAGAAACTAATATCTTTGGGAATTTCATTTGGATTCTCTTGACAAAATAATTAAGAACATCTGATATATTTGTGTATATAATTTGTGGCCTGTGGTCATATCAAAATTCTTGCTAATATGCTTTACATAAAAAACATATTGTTATTCTAATGTGCATAAAAATGTGAATAATTCTATAAGTATTAAAGTTTTTCTTAAGCCTTCAGTCATGCAAGTTTTAAACCTTTATCTGAGATAGTTTGAGATAGAGTTTATTTACTAATTACAGCTAGTGTTGGTTAAAAAGTAATTAACGGATAACATGCATGTGTGGTTGTCTGACCTAAGTCACCTGTAGACAATTTACTGTGGAATTAACCCTACCCAAACATTTCACTGTTCATTTGAATCCAGTGTAAAAAGCAATGAAACTCCAATAATAAACACAATAAAGATTCAACTGCCCAACCTAAGGCCCAAACCGTGAACAAAACCCAACACAAAATAATTCGATATACATGTATGGTATAAGGCATACATGTAGGTTTGGTGTATGGAATATTAGCAATGTTAAATGTCCATCTGACCTTGCCAGCATTTACATAGTTCATTGGTCAACATTAAATTTCGAGGTAAGGTCAATTTCTCAGCTACTATAAGCAATAGGTCAACTAGATTTGTTGTATGGGATGATTGTAAAGTGTATGTCTCCATCGGGCATGTTTCATCTGACCTTGACCTCGTTTACATGGATGTTTGATAATGTAGTTTTGTGAAACTTGTAGTAAAAATTTATCTTCGGGTTTCAATCTAAGTTCAATCATGATCAGTAAAGCAGGAAAGACAATTTAAGCATGAGCACTCAAGTTCTCCGAGTGTTGTGCCCTCTTGTAATTTTGATAAAGATAGTCTGACCTGGAAGGCATAGACTTCTAACATTCTTTTTGCACTAGTGAAACATTGCATCTGGTCCACAGTTGTGTACTTTTTTCCTAGATGACATGGAGCTTTTTTTATATATAATTGTGTAATAAGTTCTATCTGGTGAATACCTTCAAACATTGATGGTATGAAGATGTTAAAAAATGAAAGTTAGTTAATAAAAAAATTGTCAGTATCAATTCCTAAATGGACAACACTTCCGACACTTAACATTCTGTACTATTTCAACTGGCTTCAATCTGAAGGAGATTCTGCTTCCAATTGCCTCAGGAATATTGCGAAATGTATGGTTGTCGTACATGTTGAAATTGTGGTTAATCTTACAAAATTCTTGGTTTTGGTACAATATCTATGTTTCAAGTTCATTTTGACAAGAATGTTGTGTGGTTCATTCGGTTTCTGGTTCCATTCTTTGATTTTTGTTTGTGGTAAAATTTTCTCTTTCTAGAAAGGATCAGAAATTTCAGAAGTGGTATGTGATGTTATCCATGCAGTGTGGTATAGTACCATGCTTGTTTGACAAAGGTGGATCGTATAAATTACATAAACAAACGACAACTACTGTACATCAGATTCCTGACTTAGGACAGGTGCAAACATTTGCAGCGGGATTAAACGTTTAATGGTACCAAACCTTCTCCCTTTTCTGAAACAATAGTATAACATCACAACATAGAAAACACACGATAAAACATCAATTGGAAGGCTTAACTCAATCAAAAGCGTAATTAACACACTATGAACGAATAAATTCGATCTGTGATACCTGAAAGTAAATACATAGTTAATAAAATATTAGGGACTAACATTCAAGGCCAAAAGCAAACAAACAAGTCCAAATAAAGCCATGGCAAGACACCACCGCGAAATATTTAACCCTTAGAAAATAATCGCTTTTGAAAAACCGGTTTTCATAATATATACAGGTAAATGAAAATAACTTTGTCGTTTTAGGTATACTTTTCTGTCTATATAAAATCTTCCAATAATTAGGAATACCAAGAAAGGTCTGTCATATAAATACCTAATTTAACACTAAATACATAAGGGTAAATATCAACAATAAAACTTCCTGTACAGATTAAAGGAGAATAATCTTGATGTTCATACAAATGTAGTATGAAGAAGTGAAAATTAGTAGATATTCCAAATAATCAAAGCTGGTATACAGACAAGATCCATATTAATATAAAATAACAAAAAGTATTAAAATAGTATCAACAGGTCGAATTAAAAGAAAGTACGATTTGAAAGTACTGAGTTACTGACAGCTAGTTAAAAGCCAAAACAATTAATGATAAAAATCATGCATCAGAGACTAAAATCCAAACCGTGAACAAAACCCAACAAACAAAAATAATTCGATATACATGTATGGTATAAGGCATACATGTAGGTTTGGTGTATGGAATGATAGCAATGTTAAATGTCCATCTGACCTTGACAGCATTTACATAGTTCATTGGTCAACATTAAATTTCGTGGTGAGGTCAATTTCTCAGCTACTATAAGAAAAAGGTCAACTAGATATGTTGTATGGAATGATTGTAAAGTGTATGTGTCCATTGGGCATGTTTCATCTGACCTTGACCTCGTTTACATGGATGTTTGATAATGAAAAGTTTTTGTGAAACTTGTAGTAAAAAATTTATCTTTCGGACTTTCAATCTAAGTTCAATCATGATCAGTAAAGCAGGAAAGACATTTTAAGCATGAGCACTCAAGTTCTCCGAGTGTTGTGCCCTCTTGTAATTTTGATAAAGATAGTCTGACCTGGAAGGCATAGACTTCCAACATTCTTTTAACGTAATTGCACTAGTGAAACATTGCATCTGGTCCACAGTTGTGTACTTTTTTCCTAGATGACATGGAGCTTTTTTTTTATATATAATTGTGTAATAAGTTCTATCTGGTGAATACCTTCAAACATTGATGGTATGAAGATGTTAAAAAATGAAAGTTAGTTAATAAAAAAATTGTCAGTATCAATTCCTAAATGGACAACACTTCCGACACTTAACATTCTGTACTATTTCAACTGGCTTCAATCTGAAGGAGATTCTGCTTCCAATTGCTTCAGGAATATTGCGAAATGTATGGTTGTCGTACATGTTGGAAATTGTGGTTAATCTTATAAAATTCTTGGTTTTGGTACAATATCCATTTTTCAAGTTCATTTTGACAAGAATGTTGTGTGGTTCAATCGGTTTCTGGTTCCATTCTTTGATTTTTGTTTGTGGTAACCTTTTTCTCTTTCTAGAAAGGATCAGAAATTTCAGAAGTGGTATGTGATGTTATCCATGCAGTGTGGTATAGTACCATGCTTGTTTGGCAAAGGTGGATCGAATGCGGATGCAGGTGTTCATAAACAAAATAAAAAAGGCAAGTGAACCAACACCTTCAGGTGGTACAAGGCAGTAAGGTAATGAGTATGGATACTGAAGTATCCTGTGGTTGTCTTTTAAACCTCATAAATCCTAACTATAAAAAAGACATTCTGGTTACAGCACAGTAATTATTTTATTTTGGTCAACATGCTTCGCTACTTAAAAGTTAAATTATTAAAGATGAAGGTCTTACTTCAGGTATCAGAGTAAACGAACATATTTAATAATTGATGAAAAATGATTGATTGATTGTTGGTGTTTAAAACAAATTTCAGCACTATTGGCTATATTGTGCCCAGACAGAACCACCGAACTTTGAAAACCTGACAATTCTAGACAATAAAGATTGGAGTCTGCCAAGTGAAGGGTTTGAACTGACAATCTGAGTGTTGACAGGCTAGTGATACAGTAGATACTACTTGGACCACTCAAGCACTAATGCTCCTCAATGAAAAATGAGATTCTGTAAACAGTCATGATGCAGATGTACACCTTCTGCCACCTTATACGAGGTAAACATGCTCCTGACAATATAATTCCTACAAAACTTAATCGTTTCAATATATAGTTTTCAAGAATAACTATGCTGCTTGTCTTCTTAAGCACCAAACCAGGATTAAAACTATATGTTTCCATTAATCAAAACAACAATCTTTATATAAAATGTTTGCTAGTTTGATGTATATGAGCAGAACGACCTAATAAGCTTCCTCTCTAGAACACAGTTCAACAGGATTGATCAACCTTAGAAGTATAGATTATTGGGTTTTCTACCCATAGATATCGCAAAATATCTGCTGTGAGCCACAATCTGAGCCATTTTGGCGAGTGAGCACAGTGAACAAGAAAAAAAGCTTCACATCGTGGGCGAGCAGCTGATATTTTACAATACCTATATGTAGAAAATAATCTGTTTATCCTTCTATACTGTTCTTTTCCCCTCCTTTAACAGTTTAACACAAAGTGAAGTCGCAGATATTTTTTCAGACTTTGTGACGTCCCTGATAATGTCTTTTCAAGTATCAAATCTGTGATAAAAGAATTACGGAGTGACTGAGCAAGGTGATAAAGGCGAAGGGAAGGATGATAATGAAGATTAAGAGGTCATATGCTGTATATTGTGTTATGATGTATACTTCATTCCCAAAATACCCTCACCACAAAACTTAATCTAGTCTGATCAAGTAGTAAGAAGTTTAAAATAGCGTGGAGGAGAGATATATGCAAGAAGTTGCAAGTTTAAATATGAAGTGAACTTTTTGTGCTCATATTTGAATCTAAAAGATTGGTTAGTCTAATTTAACTTCAGAAACCTGAATTGGATAACTGTTCCTTAGAACCCACTGGACATATCTAGATTCTGAAATTTAAAATGTGCATTGCTTCTGTGTTTTGAATAGTTTATACATAACAGATAGTCCTCTGTTTAATACTAGTCTCTTTTATAACATAGAAATAGTGAGAAGAGCAATTTTCATGAAAGCAGTTTCTTTCATATGCCGGTATTACTAAATAACAAATTAATAATATAACTTTAATATAAGAAATTATATTTCAATTACATTGCATAAATAACAGTTTTGGTATAATTCATTTCAGTCATTAACAAATAGGAAAAAGCAGTAACATAATTCATGGCCCCAGTAGATGTAATCTGATTGGTCAACCTAAGGTTACTAAAATCATACATTATACTGCTTCTAATTCAAGAATTTTCTTATACAAGATTTAAAAGAATTCAGTTTAAGCTTTCACAAGAATTTTACTGATATACTGTATGATTACGATGACAGTAAATGAAATAATTAAAATAGACATCCAATAAAAATATCACAAGTCACAACAGTATTCAACCAGATATTATAAAGGTGATCTTTTTGACAATGTTCATTGATGCTAGATCACAAGTAAAAATTTGTTACCCATTTGATGGTCTTTGATAGTGACTTTCATTCAAATGACCCAAAATTTGATCTTTACAGGATTAAAACTATATGTTAGTTGCTGTCTACTGCTGAATTTCAACTCATCAAAAATTTGTTCAAGATCCAAAGATAATGAGACATAACTCAATTTAAATTTCAGGCACAAATATGGTAAATCCCAATTTCCAAGCACAGTTACATGGGATATGTAAAATGTATTATTTTCAAGATTTAAATATTTGAATATTTCATGTGGATTATTTTTTTGTGTTTATAACTGGGGCTTTTTTTTTTAAATAAATTTTTCTTCTTTGAAAAAAAAACTGCATGTGCTCGATTTTGCATTTATCATAAAAATATAAAATAATAAAACATATGGATGGATGGAATTCTAACTTTTACTTTCTAAAATAATCAAAATCTGGTTAATCAACATGAATTTTGTGCTATCTTGAATGTAGCTGATAAGAACATCAACATAAAGATTTCTATCAAAGTTCAGATCTTCACTAAAATGTCAGTTTTAAAAGAAATCTGCTGCTTTTGGCCTTTTAATAACTCCAGTTGATGCTCTACGTTTCTTTAATGACTGACTGCGAGTCATGGCTGGTGAAGGTGTCTTAAGAATTCCGTGGTCTGCTGTTTTAGTTGGATTAAAGACTCCTGGACTGAACTTTATACTGTCCTGAAAACCTGGAAAATATTAATAGTAAGAGGTATGATTTTTTGTTAAGGATAAAAATAGCTTTGATTCTCAGACCATTAAAATTAGTTACAATTCTTGAGTAATTCTGGATGTTTGACCTTTCTAATCTGTAGTCTGACCTCATATACAAGGCTAAAAATCATATTGTGTACATACCATACAGTCAAGTTGTGTAAGTAACCATACCTTCTAAATCTGTGCACAACACTGACTGACAATGAAGCACAGACTTTGAAGATAAGCAAACTTGTAATTAAAAAAACAGGACCCACATATTTAAATTTTCCACAATATATAAACATGCTACAACTACAAATTTCAAAATCAATTACAATATATTTGAGGAAATGAATTATAACATACTTATTGAATCATTTTTCTTCATGTTGAAGATGACTTTTTTCTTTGAATCTGGAGGACAGGAGGTAGGAGCTTCCAATGTTTGCTGTAATGAACAAGAAAAGTTGGAATAGTTCCTTTCAAATAATAGAAACCTTAACTGCTTGTTAGCATGTAGGTCATCTTCCAGATAAAAACCAGAATTGTTTTATAATCTGATAATAGAAAGTTGACAATATTCCAAGCATAACCATTTATCAATACCATATTCATGCCTAAGTGACCCTTAGTGGTGGAATGGTTAATAAAGATACTTGTATAAAACTAGATATCACTGGAATCAGAATTTTCTCTAGTTTATATTGAAATAAAAATATAGTGTACTTTTAATATAGTAAAAAAGTTCTATCCAGAGAAAATGGGGAAAAAGTTGCCTAATCTGAACATGAAAAACCTGAAATCAGGTCATGTGCATACCCATGTAAACAAGATACAGGCACATTTCCCATAATCAAAACTGTATGAAATTCATAGGTTTTTACCTGCTCTTTAATAAAAATCTTGTTTCAGGGTATGGTTTCCTGCTTTGAAAAGAGCTACAGTGGCTGCAAATAAGTTTTCAATTTTCACTGCCAAAAAAACAGGATGTTTACAGTGTTGTCTCCCCTCAAAACACATATATTTAATCTAATTTCTAAAATTATTTTAATCATTCAACCTGTTTAAATTGAAAGCTAATTAACTAATTTTACAATCAAATAGAAAAAACATGATACTTTTCACCAATTATATGAATAAAACGGATTTCCTCCATGGTTATTTTAGTGGGAATAACCCTAGTTTTTATCTGAAACTGTTTATAGCACCCCTAGATTAATTTAAACCTTCATCAAACAAATTATTTGATTAAGTCAATTTCATTGAGATTATTAAGATACTTGAAATTACAATAACAAGTCATTAAAATATTTTTTATAGATGTACTCAGACTACAATATCAAGATTACTAAGAAATAAAAGGAGCACCTCTTTCTGGACTATTTTCAACCTTGAACTAAACACCTCACATCAAGGTCAAGATTGTCAAGAGCATTTATTTAATTGGAACTTCACCATCACATCAAAAAACAACTAAAGCTATACCTTTTTGACAGCTGACTTTGGTGTTTTCAGTTTGTTGACAGATTTTCTAACAAAGGCAGGTGGCGTCTTCATTAATGTGTCAAACTTAGCAAACCCTGATCCTTCAGATTTTGGTGAACTGTTACTTGTATTCTCTTCTATCAATTTCATCATTTTTGCTTCTGAATTTTTACTTTTAGGAGTTTTCTTTGACAATGGAGTAGAGACATTTTTCTCTTCCATCACTGAATCTTCTATATTAACAGAGCTTTTTCTTTTTTTCTTAGCTTTCACTGATATAACCTGTTCATTCTTTGTTTCATTGGAATTGTCATGACTGACATTATCAAATACTTCAGCCATACTTTGATCAAAAGACTTGTCATTTAGTTTGTGTTTACTTTTGGATGGTGTAGAGTTATCTCCCATGGACTCTGACAATAGTGAATTAGCACTATATTTGTTTCCTTTCTTTTTCTTTGCTGAAGTAATAAGAGATAAATCTAGAATAACACTATTGTCAACTTGATCTGTGTCAGTGTTTTTATTATTACTGCCTTTTTGAGCTGAACTTGAGATACTATCTTCAATTTCAATTTTCATCATATCAGATTTCTTTTGCTGCCTTGGACTTTTATTTCAGACGAAGCTTCACATGTGTTATTCTGTTTTTCTTCCGTTTGCCTGTCTTCTTAGCTGATGTCAATTTTGGACTAATTCTCTGGGCTTGGTTTTTCATTTCTTGATTAGTTTCTTTCTTTTCCGTATCTATTTGACCCTCTTTTACTTTTTTCTTTTTCTTCAATGGAGACCAAGAAGTTTCTGTTTTCAGGTCTCCATTTTTCCTTTTCACTTTCTTTGTTTCCATTTTAGAATTGAGATTTTCTGTTTCACCACCTTGTGATCCTGAAGATATAAACATAGTTATTCTACCACTGCTTCAACAGGAGTAAAGTATTTCTTTCTTTTTAATTTTCAAAATGGAGGGTTGGTCAATCATTGAAAATTTTTAACATCATGAATGAAAAAATGCACTTAGCAACATGATAGTCATACAGTAAAAAAAAATCTGTCTCTATATGATTTTTATACAATTCTTTCAAATTTTTCAACAATTGCTGAATTTTAGAATCGCAACAAATTTTTTGTGAATATGCACTTGCTGATAAAAAATCTGTTTGAGCGATACCTGTGCTATTAAATCAATTGAGCAAAAACACCTCTGAATTCCCTGTTAATGTCATTTTAAATCTAATATGTCGGTGATATTCAGATAAACCAAAAGAAATGTTAAACAGAAATGGATGCTTTAATCTGTATGTTCAGCCTTTCAGCTGGGTGGGATGTTTAAATACACATATATGTTTAGAAAAATTGGAAACACAAAATATGAAGCCCTGTGTAGGGTGCCACATTCTATATGTAAAAAAAATGCTACAAACTCCTGAGAGGATCATAGTGAAACTGTTGCAAGGCAAAATTTCTAACTCAACCCAACATACCCTCACTTAACAGTAGAAAATTTCACGACACCCTGGTAGACCTACCTTTCCTTACCTTCTAATTGTATAAATTGTAAATTTGTTCTTGTCCTGATTATGTACGACTTATTTCCCACCTCCCTGGTAGACCTACCTTTCCTTACCTTCTAATTGTATAAATTGTTAATTTGTTCTTGTACTGATTATGTATGACTTATTTCCCACCACCCTGGTAGACCTACCTTTCCTTACCTTCTAATTGTATAAATTGTTAATTTGTTCTTGTACTGATTATGTATGACTTATTTCCCATCACCCTGGTAGACCTATCTTCCTTACCTTCTAATTGTATAAATTGTTAATTTGTTCTTGTCCTGATTAGGTATGACTTATTTCCCACCTCCCTGGTAGAACTACCTTTCCTTACCTTCTAATTGTATAAATTGTAAATTTGTTCTTGTCCTGATTATGTACGACTTATTTCCCATCTCCCTGGTAGACCTATCTTCCTTACCTTCTAATTGTATAAATTGTTAATTTGTTCTTGTCCTGATTATGTACGACTTATTTCCCCATCATCCTGGTAGACCTATCTTCCTTACCTTCTAATTGTATAAATTATTAATTTGTTCTTGTACTGATTATGTATGACTTATTTCCCACCTCCCTGGTAGACCTACCTTTCCTTACCTTCTAATTGTATAAATTGTTAATTTGTTCTTGTCCTGATTATGTACGACTTATTTCCCCATCACCCTGGTAGACCTATCTTCCTTACCTTCTAATTGTATAAATTGTTAATTTGTTCTTGTCCTGATTATGTATGACTTATTTCCCATCACCCTGGTAGACCTATCTTCCTTACCTTCTAATTGTATAAATTGTTAATTTGTTCTTGTCCTGATTATGTACGACTTATTTCCCCATCACCCTGGTAGACCTATCTTCCTTACCTTCTAATTGTATAAATTGTTAATTTGTTCTTGTCCTGATTATGTACGACTTATTTCCCCATCACCCTGGTAGACCTACCTTTCCTAATCTTCTAATTGTATAAATTGTTAATTTGTTCTTGTCCTGATTATGTACGACTTATTTCCCCATCACCCTGGTAGACCTACCTTTCCTAATCTTCTAATTGTATAAATTATTAATTTGTTCTTGTACTGATTATGTATGACTTATTTCCTACCTCCCTGGTAGACCTACCTTTCCTAACCTTCTAATTGTATAAATTGTTAATTTGTTCTTGTCCTGATTATGTACGACTTATTTCCCCATCATCCTGGTAGACCTATCTTCCTTACCTTCTAATTGTATAAATTGTTAATTTGTTCTTGTCCTGATTATGTATGACTTATTTCCCATCACCCTGGTAGACCTACCTTTCCTTACCTTCTAATTGTATAAATTGTTAATTTGTTCTTGTCCTGATTATGTACGACTTATTTCCCCATCACCCTGGTAGACCTACCTTTCCTAATCTTCTAATTGTATAAATTGTTAATTTGTTCTTGTACTGATTATGTATGACTTATTTCCCACCTCCCTGGTAGACCTATCTTTCCTTACCTTCTAATTGTATAAATTGTTAATTTGTTCTTGTCCTGATTATGTATGACTTATTTCCCACATTACATTAAGCAAGCAACACTTAAGCAATCATTACAGTTTATGTACGACTTATTTCCCACATTACATTAAGCAAGCAACACTTAAGCAATCATTACAGTTTATGTACGACTTATTTCCACATTACATTAAGCAAGCAACACTTAAGCAATCATTACAGTTTATATACGACTTATTTCCCACATTACATTAAGCAAGCAACACTTAGCAATCATTACAGTTTATGTACGACTTATTTCCCACATTACATTAAGCAAGCAACACTTAAGCAATCATTACAGTTTATGTACGACTTATTTCCCACATTACATTAAGCAAGCAACACTTAAGCAATCATTACAGTTTATGTACGACTTATTTCCCACATTACATTAAGCAAGCAACACTTAAGCAATCATTACAGTTTATGTACGACTTATTTCCCACATTACATTAAGCAAGCAACACTTAAGCAATCATTACAGTTTATGTACGACTTATTTCCCACCTTACATTAAGCAAGCAACACTTAAGCAATCATTACAGTTTATGTACGACTTATTTCCCACCTTACATTAAGCAAGCAACACTTAAGCAATCATTACAGTTTATGTACGACTTATTTCCCACCTTACATTAAGCAAGCAACACTTAAGCAATCATTACAGTTTATGTACGACTTATTTCCCACATTACATTAAGCAAGCAACACTTAAGCAATCATTACAGTTTATATACGACTTATTTCCCACCTTACATTAAGCAAGCAACACTTAAGCAATCATTACAGTTTATGTACGACTTATTTCCCACCTTACATTAAGCAAGCAACACTTAAGCAATCATTACAGTTTATGTACGACTTATTTCCCACATTACATTAAGCAAGCAACACTTAAGCAATCATTACAGTTTATGTACGACTTATTTCCCACCTTACATTAAGCAAGCAACACTTAAGCAATCATTACAGTTTATGTACGACTTATTTCCCACCTTACATTAAGCAAGCAACACTTAAGCAATCATTACAGTTTATGTACGACTTATTTCCCACATTACATTAAGCAAGCAACACTTAAGCAATCATTACAGTTTATGTACGACTTATTTCCCACATTACATTAAGCAAGCAACACTTAAGCAATCATTACAGTTTATGTACGACTTATTTCCCACCTTACATTAAGCAAGCAACACTTAAGCAATCATTACAGTTTATGTACGACTTATTTCCCACATTACATTAAGCAAGCAACACTTAAGCAATCATTACAGTTTATGTACGACTTATTTCCCACATTACATTAAGCAAGCAACACTTAAGCAATCATTACAGTTTATGTACGACTTATTTCCCACATTACATTAAGCAAGCAACACTTAAGCAATCATTACAGTTTATGTGTGTTATGTAATTTTAAGGTTCATGTATATAATTGAATTGTTCATGTTACATGCATATAATATTCATCATTTATCTTTTAATTTTGCCTCCCAATTTTCCCAAATAGCTAAGAAATGTCTTCAAGATGTCTTTTCATGTGATTTTCGTAATTTCACACCAAATATAGCTAAAATATATTTCTAAAAATGTATTAACTACCTTCATTTTCACCCTGCAAGTTGTTTTTCTTTTTCTTCTTCTTTTTTTTCTTTTTGCGAACCTCCAAGTTCTCCAGTCTTTGAACAGCTAGAGAGATATCTTTCTTTTTTAAAACATCCCCCTCTTCTTCATCAATTTTCTCTTTTGGCAATACACCTTCATTCAAATCCTGAAATCTTTTACAGAATAAAAGATAAGAATAGAATTTTCTTACTATTAAATAAAATTGAGCATGCCTGTAGATTTCAAATCCTTACACTAGTACAATACTAGTTGTTTTTTTTTTTGGAAAAAATTATATCAGCACACAGATATATAGATGATGCCACTACACACATGCTAGCAGGGGCTTCCAACTTGGAGGGCTTGAGTATCATTTGAACAATGTTAAAAATTTCTGGTAAAACTTACTTAAATGTTACTTATTGTTTAAAAATTTTCCTTCTGAAATTAGAACATACATTAATGTATTCTAAATTGCATACAGTCAGCAAATATACTTTCCTGTTAAATAACACATTCTTACTGTATACGAACCACCTCGGTGGTCTCGTGTTCGCCTCTAGTGCGGGAGATCGTGGGTTCAAACCCCCGCCAGGTCAAACCAAAGACTTTAAAATTGGTATTTGCTGCTTCTCTGCTAAACATGTGGCATTAAGGAGTAAGAGCAAAGACTGGTCGGCTCGGAGTCAGAATAATGTGTCCAGGTAAGGTGACATGTCTTCCTGTGGACTGTTACCTTGCGAGTTAGCACGTTAAAAATCCAGCTCAGCGTGTCTGTCTAGTACAAAGCAGGGTAAATATTCATATTACATTAACATGTTCTCATCCTGAATATGCATATTAATTTGCCACTGGACGTTAAGCAGCTATCCATCATCATCATCATCTCAAAGTATACTACTGCTTACCTTTTAACAAGTCTGTAGATTCTGTTCCTGTTCTTACTAACACAGTCTTTACTGCTGCCTAACTGGAACAATGTGTCTGCTATAGCTTTAAAGTCGAACTAAAACAGAAACAAGGGAGATAATTTAGTATATATAACACATCTAATCATGCAGCTTTAAAGTCAAACTAAAACAGAAACAAGGGAGATAATCTAGTATATATAACACATCTAATCATGCAGCTTTAAAGTCGAACTAAAACAGAAACAAGGGAGATAATTTAGTATATATAACACATCTAATCATGAAAATGTACATGTACCAGGAAAAGAATCGTATATAACAACAAGTGTGCATTAATCAACATTACAGATAATTAATCTTATGTTATGTTAGCCTTTGATCATTCAACACATCAGTGTATTGATTGACAGGTGTTATTATTTTTGTAACATTTAAATTTGGGTACAAAAAAGATAGCAAATTTTATATTCATGAAACAATTAGCTTTTCGTAAGAGTTTGGATGTTTATAATATTTTTCACTGTATCAACATATTAAAGAACATATTTTCATCCTAAAAGATTTGTTGGTTCTATGAAGCATTAAACAATATCATTATTCCATACATAGACCCAGATGGATGTTTCAAAATACATCAAGCAATACAGAGGTAATATTAAAACGGTTTCTTATCTCCTTTCCTCTTTTCTTAAACACAGCTATTAATATATCTTCAGAACAATAATTGTTCAAGATCTTTTTAAAGTATAAAGTTTATAAACAAACAAAAACAGAAAAGGTATGAGATTACACTGTAAGCCTTAAAGTAGAAACCCTGTTTAATTGCCTATCGTTGTGGACTTGGCCAGTACATTTTTTTAAATAGCTTGATTGTGTCCATCACAGATTTCCTCAAAGTCTATAATGGAATAAAGGAATCAGAGATACCCATCTACGCTGGAGTCTAAGTCAAAGGAACAACCAGAATAAAACTAAAATTTGAACTGTTACTTTCATAACTAACATTTAAAATTAATAAAATGCTCTGCAGGGCGCAGCTTGATACGACCGCAGAGGTCGAACCCTAAACAGTTGGGGCAAGTATGGACACAACATTCAAGCTTGATACAGCTCTGAATTTGGATTGTGATTAAATATTTGACACAGCATAGGCTTCTGACAAAGAATGAATGTGGTCTAAGAACTTAAAAATTTAAAATTGGACATTTACCTATTATGGTCCAATATCCAAAATCGAAATACATGGTGAGATTCAGCAAATCAAAGAACCCCAAGAATTCAATTTTTGTGAAAATCAAACTAAGTTTAACTTTGGACCCTTTGGACCTTAATATAGACCAATTTGAAAACGGGACACTACTGTGCAATTGAATATTTCTTGCTATTGCGCAATACTGTGCAATTAAAAATTTCTTGCTATTGCGCAATACTGTGCAATTGGATATTTTTTCTTGCTATTGCGCAATACTGTGCAATTGAAGATTTCTTGCTATTGTGCAATACTGTGCAATTGAAAATTTCTTGCTATTGCACAATGCTTAATACAATAATTTTCACATCCTGTTTGGTGTGTATCTCCTGCCATATCATTATTATTTGCTTTTAAATATAAATCAGAAATCACCAACTTAAAATGGAAAATTTTAAAGAAAAAAAGGAAAAAGAAAAATCCCCCAATTTTTGAACCCCTTATGATTCATCACCCCAAACTCAATCCCAGCCTTCCCTTTGTAGTATGGTACCTTGCAGTACAATTTCAGAGAGATCCATACACTTGAACACAAGTTATTGTCTGGAAACTAGAAAATGCTTGTTTTTGGCCCGTTTGGCAGCAAATTCCTAAACTTTTAGGGCAATTACCCCAAACTCAAACCCAGCTTTCCTTTGTGATAGTGAACCTTGTAGTACAATTTCAGAAAGATCCATACACTTACACACAAGTTGTTGTCCTGAAACTAGAAAATGCTTGTTTTTGCCCTTTTGGCCCCTAATTCCTCAAATATTGAGGCAATTACCCCATAATCAATCCCAGCCTTCCTTTGTGGTATGGTACCTTGCAGTACAATTTCAAAGAGATCCATACACTTGAACACAAGTTATTGTCTGGAAACTAGAAAATGCTTATTTTGGCCCCTTTTTGGTCCCTAATTCCTAAACGTTTAGGGCAATTACCCCCAAACTCAAACCCAGCTTTCCGTTTGTGATATGGAACCTTGTAGTACAATTTCAGAAAGATCAATTCACTTACACACAAGTTATTGTCATGAAACTAGAAAATACTTGTTTTTGCCCTATGTTGCCCTAATTCCTAAAATTTTGAGGCAATTACCACCAAAAATCAATCCCAGCCTTCCCTTTGTGATAAGGAACCTTGTGGTACAATGTCAGAGAGATCCATACACTAACACACAAGTTATTGTCTGGAAGTTACAAAAATGCTTATTTTTGGCCCCTTTTTGGCCCCTAATTCCTTAACTGTTGGTACCATAACCCCCAAAATCAATCCCAACCTTCCTTTTGTGGTATTGAACCTTATGGTAAAATTTCATAGAGATCCATTCACTTAAACTAAAGTTATAGTGCGAAAACCAATGTGTCTTCGGACGACGACAACAACGACGACGACAACGTCATACCAATATAAGACCGCAATTTTGCGGTCGTATAAAAATTAGATCAACATCTGTACCCACTGCAATGTAAAGTATGGGAAAAAAGTTTGTCTGAAGGAGACTAAAAACAGAAAGTGGGAAGAACATTTTTTAATGTGCTTAAATGGAACATTTTTAACATCTAAGTAAAATAGAGAACACATGAGATAATGCTTCAATGCTGACTAGACTAGATCATCTTAAAAATCCATTCTTTCTTTTTAAATAAGCAGGAATGATATTCTTTAAAATCATTACGAAACAGAAAACAAGGACTCTTTACTGTTGCCTAATAAGAACAATATTTCTGATTGGCTTGAGAACCTTACTGTAACATAAAAGAAAAGTATGTCCTCACATGTGTCTAATTGGATAAATACAACTGTTACTAAAATAGTTTTATTGTTACACATAAAGGTATTTAAATTTCCTGAGCTGATTTCATTGTAGAATATTTCTTCATGCATATAAAAAACCAACCTGAAGTCTAGGTGGAATATCTATATCTTCAGGATCTTCAATTTCTTCTTTTTCTTCTTCGTCACTGTTTTCTTCATTATCACTGTCTCCTTCTTCTTTCTGTCAACAGAAATTATTTATCAAATATTATTTAAGTACAGATGTGAATTGTTTGGACTTTTGTACTCTCTTGTAAAAATATTCCATATATGCAATTATTGAATTAAAAATTACCGTGTAAGTAGTTCATAAATTTACTAACAAGGACCACTATTTTTAACTTAAAATATCCATAATTAGGAAAATCCAAATTCAATTCGTGTATACATGTATATAAAATAAAAAGATTTTTTTCCCCAATCCAATACCATCTAGCTACACAATGCTGAACAACAGAAGCTATGAAGTCTATCATACTGTTTTTTAAGTTCCTAATGTTTAAATGTATGTTATACAGTCACATGCCTGTAATTCAGTGGTTTCCAAGGTTGTTGTCTGTTATATCTATTTTTCATTTATTGTTTTGTCATAAATCAGGCTGCTGTAGTTTTTGTTTGAATTGTTTCATTTTTGTCATGTCAGGTATGAACTCTGTTCATTGTAAAGACTACTTGTTTTATGGAAATACTTTTTAAATGATAAAACACTTTATTTAAATACTGATTATGCTATCAATTTTAAACAATATTGCTCTGCATGCAATGTTTGGGAATATTATTAGTTACGAAGTGTGCTAGTGACCCAATTCGATCTATATGGAATTTACTGACCCCATATATATCGTATTAGGTCACTAGCACACTGTGTAACGAATTTATCTTACCGACTATCTTAACATGTGGCATTTAGACTAGTGGCCTATCAAAGTGATCAAGTCTTCAATATTAAGAACCTACTTCCATTGGTCTATACAAAACAAATGCCAACAATAACAACTTGTTAGCTTTTAATGTGTTTTCTGCATTTATTTCAATCGTTCATCATCAATTTCTTCGCCTGTTGACACTTTTCAGATTTTACCTCAACACTGTGTTGTTTTACAAAGGGATGTAACACCACTTCTAACCCTGTATTGAAATAAACCACGCCTACTAACCCCATATGAAATATACACGGTCTCCACATGGTTGCTTTTAATGAATCATATTCTAGAAATGTATAGGTAAGATAATGCACAATATCTTTTGATTAAGTAGTCTTATGTGCAGAAAAACACAGCAACCTTTGTTCATACCTCTATTTGTTTTTCAGCTGCAGTCATTGCATCATCCACTGTTTGTTGTATAATGGCATCAAACACCCTAGATACAACTCTACCTACTACAACAGGGCTACAATAAAAAAAATATCTGTTGACACGGAGATATGTCTCACCTGTATGTAATGTTGATAGTATAATGCTAATGTTGAAATTATAATGGCAATACTTTAAAACAGGTAAACTATGCAAAATATTCAAAGTCAAACATTGAGAAATGGCCCTAATTGATAAACTTATTCAAATCAGTACATCTCTTCGACAGACAATCAAGGATAAATCTATTAGTCCATTGTTTAGCGGTTCTGAATGTATAAAAACAAGTCACATGTTTAAAATAACATTCAGGAAAATTGATCAGTGATTTTGTAGCGCTGGTCATTTTCGTCCATTTACATAACGGTTTTCGAAATGACAAAGTATTTCAAATCAATTTCATCACTTAAATTTGAAAGCGTAAAATATTTTCGCATGAAAATACTATAATTCTACCTGTCTTCATGTTTCTGACAAGTTTATGGCCCAGTGTTCTCCCCAGAAATTTTGGATAGCATCACATTTGGCGTAAAAAAATAAACTGTATTTTTTTTCAATGTCATTTGATGCGTTGCAGCGATGCTCTATTTCCTTTATGTTATATATGTTTATATTGTTCAATTCATAACTGAGAATACAATTAAACTTTAACCATGATAACAGTTGTTTCAGTTTATGTTTTCTATATTCATTTATAGTTACAGAATTATTTTTTTCCTCTTGGGCCAAATAAAATATATGTGTGGTTCCAGTTTATACCCTGCCTACTCAACTAAATGAATGAATGAACGAAGGAATAAATGGTTTAGTATAGTACGACCTGTATATATACAATACTAAATATCTAGCAAAAAAAAAGAACTGGTTTTTTATAAAAAGGGAAGAGAAAGTATCATATAGCAATAAAATTTCAATTAAAAACTTTTTCTTTATCTTGTCTATGAAATTCATTGTTTCATGGTACTCAATGAATTAGTCCCAGTTGTTTCTTTATATCAAATGATATATATTTTAACAAAGTTAAGCTACTTTAGTCAGTATATTAAAACGATGTATTTTCAAAAGAATACATTTAGCAAAGATATTTAATAAATAGTCTGTTAATGCGTGTGGAATGCGTAGTTTTCTTTTGTGATCATTTTTTCTGTCTACTGTCCTATTTGTGCATCTGTAGTTATTATCGTAAAATGCCAAATTTTTTCATAACTGGTCCGGTTCCGATCCGTAGTTTACACAAATATTTCAATGGCGGCGGAAGAAAAATTTACGAAAATATACAATGTTTGACAAGAGATTGGGAATGAATATGACGCTTTTAATGCATTAAATGGACGAAACATTAACTAAAGCCAATGATCTCTTTCTAAAGAAGTATCAAACTTATTTAACCCAAAATCAAAATGTTTAATATACGCCTAACTAGTGGTACCGGAAATGAAAGAAAGTAATTTTTAAAAGTTGTAAAATATACGACCTAACCTCTTTTCTAAAGAGAGAAATCGTTTGTATCTTTGAATTTGGATTATGCAAACGTAGATTTCAATTGTATTTCCATTTTCTGATTACATTTTCTCCATGTCGAAATTTGCGATTGTGTCAGCTTGGGGTATTCGTATCCATTCAGTTATCACCCAAAGGGCAATTAACACCTATTTAATCACTCTAAATTGCCTCTATTGTCCAACTTGAAGGGATTACAATTAAAGGTGATATAATTTTTATGATCACAAGCGGTAATTAGATGAAAGTTCAAAATTTAGGACATGGTTTTGCGATATAGAGACAAGAAAAATAGCATCCTCAAAATAATTATAGCGTATGGAAATTATTATAGCATCACGGAAAAATATAGCGCTCGGTGCGCGACGCTAAACGGCCTGGGAGAACACTGTGGCCCTTCAGCTAATTGACGTTTACAACAGGTGTTAAAAGTTGTGATGGCAGGTAATCGCATATCGTCATCAGATGGGTCACTAATCCGTTATTTATTAATAAACCATATAATTGACCACCATAATCATTTTTCCCAGTAAAACAGTCAATCTCGGCATTTCAATTTCAATAGGTCTTAAACGACAACAATTTGCAGTTCGTTTATCTGAGTTTTGTCAATTGAACAAAATTGTTTTCCCCGGACAGTTTGCATTTTAATTTCAATATTTCTCAAACAATCACAATTTGCAGTTCGTTTGTCGTAGTTTCGTCATTTGAACGTATTTTCGTCATATTTGATATAACTTTTCATCAAAACTTTCGTCAATTTCTATCAAAAGAGAAGAAGTTTATTCAACACGTCCAGAAATATTTTCACGAGTCAAACAGGTCCTTCTGTTACTATGTACTGCATGCGTGAAAGTATAAATGTATAGACACTAAAATGTAAAGACAAAATCATTTAGAGTCAAATTAAACTAGAGAGACAAATATAATTCTTACTAAGCAAATTAATTTCAAAATGATAATTTCCTGCCTTTTATTTAACAAGAACATATCCGTAGATGAATCTGGATTCATTCTGATTTTATTATCCACTTGTCACTTCCAGTTTTCGTTTGGCTAAAATCGAGTAAACGTGATTTATTTTCGATTAGTTTACAATTTACAGTCATAAGAATCGTTCCAATAAGGATTGATACAAACCTTGTTTCCAACTTTAAGGAAATGAATTCCAAATATCGATTTAAATGTTTTACAATGATAATGATCATGCTGTAAAATAGTCGTTATAAGTTCATTTATGCTGTGATTCCTGGTTTTAAAAAGAGGAACCAAACTTTTGTTGAACAGGAATGTCCCTTAAAATGACTGTAGTGAAATTGTGAACTAGATTTCTGGATCCTTCTTATCTTCATATTTATTAAAGCATCACATCAGTCAAATCATGCAATAACTGCCTACATTTGTAGCATGCCTAAGGCCTCCAAAGATCCTAGTCCTTGAAGGACTAAGGCATATGATTAGCTAGTAATATACATCCTTGGTCCCTTGCTGTTACCCAAAATAAGGTTAATTTTCATCTCGCAAAAGTGACTAAAGCCCTAAAATCCTAGCTGAAACCCTGATTGGATAATGGATGCACCCAAAGAAATACACACTAAGAAAATAAAATCACTTACTTTCTGGAGTTCTGTAAATAATTAGAGAATGGTGCCAATAAACTCAAAACTTTGCCTGGAGCTAACTGTAAATGGAAAACAAGAGAACTAAATTAATTTTGTACTGCTTGCTTGAAATGTTAAATTTTAAAAATCATAAGTTAAAACTATCTTTGATGTAAAGTCTGTAGAAATTTTGTTTGAGATTATAGTAATGGGTATGGGCTAAGTGAATTGTGCAAGTTTTAATATGAAAGGTGTGGATAAAATTAGCAATGGTAAGATATGTTTTAGTACAATGTTCTTAAATATACATGTAACATCAAGAGGAGGAAATCTCCTCATCAAGCACAACACTCTCCTAAAATTCATTCCAATAAAACATATATTTCTGGCTTTCTAGATATCAACAGCACAGTGATAAAGATTGAGTCAACATTTTTCAACTAAAGGGGAGTGAGAGCAAAAACTAACGAAGGAGAGACAACTCATAGGAGTAGGTTCAATAAGGCGCTTAAATTTAGCAAAGATATTTAATAAATAGTCTGTTAATGCGTGGAATGCGTAGTTTTCTCTTTGTGATCATTTTTTCTGTCTACTGTCCTATTTGTGCATCTGTAGTTATTATCGTAAAATGCCAAATTTTTTCATAACTGGTCCGGTTCCGATCCGTAGTTTACACAAATATTTCAATGGCGGCGGAAGAAAAATTTACTAAAATATACAATGTTTGACAAGAGATTGGGAATGAATATGACGCTTTTAATGCATTAAATGGACGAAACATTAACTAAAGCCAATGATCTCTTTCTAAAGAAGTATCAAACTTATTTAACCCAAAATCAAAATGTTTAATATACGCTCTAACTAGTGGTACCGGAAATGAAAGAAAGTAATTTTTAAAAGTTGTAAAATATACGACCTAACCTCTTTTCTAAAGAGAGAAATCGTTTGTATCTTTGAATTTGGATTATGCAAACGAGATTTCGAATTGTATTTCCATTTTCTGATTACATTTTCTCCATGTCGAAATTTGCGATTGGACCATGTGGTATTAGTCATGTCACAAGTGTCAGCTTGGGGTATTCGTATCCATTCAGTTATCACCCAAAGGGCAATTAACACCTATTTAATTACTCTAAATTGCCTTTATTGTCCGACTTGAAGGGATTACAATTTAAGGTGATATAATTTTATGATCACAAGCGGTAATTAGATGAAAGTTCAAAATTTAGGACATGGTTTTGCGATATAGAGACAAGAAAAATAGCATCCTCAAAATAATTATAGCGTATGGAAATTATTATAGCATCACGGGAAAAATATAGCGCTCGGTGCGCGACGCTAAAACGGCCTGGGAGAACACTGTGGCCCTTCAGCTAATTGACGTTTACAACAGGTGTTAAAAGTTGTGATGGCAGGTAATCGCATATCGTCATCAGATGGGTCACTAATCCGTTATTTATTAATAAACCATATAATTGACCACCATAATCATTTTTCCCAGTAAAACAGTCAATCTCGGCATTTCAATTTCAATAGGTCTTAAACGACAACAATTTGCAGTTCGTTTATCTGAGTTTTGTCAATTGAACAAAATTGTTTTCCCCGGACAGTTTGCATTTTAATTTCAATATTTCTCAAACAATCACAATTTGCAGTTCGTTTGTCGTAGTTTCGTCATTTGAACGTATTTTCGTCATATTTGATATAACTTTTCATCAAAAACTTTCGTCAATTTCTATCAAAAGAGAAGAAGTTTATTCAACACGTCCAGAAATATTTTCACGAGTCAAACAGGTCCTTCTGTTACTATGTACTGCGCATGCGTGAAAGTATAAATGTATAGACACTAAAATGTAAAAGACAAAATCATTTAGAGTCAAATTAAACTAGAGACAAATATAATTCTTACTAAGCAAATTAATTTCAAAATGATAATTTCCTGCCTTTTATTTAACAAGAACATATCCGTAGATGAATCTGGATTCATTCTGATTTTATTATCCACTTGTCACTTCCAGTTTTCGTTTGGCTAAAAATCGAAAGTAAACGTGATTTATTTTCGATTAGTTTACAATTTACAGTCATAAGAATCGTTCCAATAAGGATTGATACAAACCTTGTTTCCAACTTTAAGGAAATGAATTCCAAATATCGATTTAAATGTTTTACAATGATAATGATCATGCTGTAAAATAGTCGTTATAAGTTCATTTATGCTGTGATTCCTGGTTTTAAAAAGAGGAACCAAACTTTTGTTGAACAGGAATGTCCCTTAAAATGACTGTAGTGAAATTGTGAACTAGATTTCTGGATCCTTCTTATCTTCATATTTATTAAAGCATCACATCAGTCAAATCATGCAATAACTGCCTACATTTGTAGCATGCCTAAGGCCTCCAAAGATCCTAGTCCTTGAAGGACTAAGGCATATGATTAGCTAGTAATATACATCCTTGGTCCCTTGCTGTTACCCAAAATAAGGTTAATTTTCATCTCGCAAAAGTGACTAAAGCCCTAAAATCCTAGCTGAAACCCTGATTGGATAATGGATGCACCCAAAGAAATACACACAAAGAAAACAAAATCACTTACTTTCTGGAGTTCTGTAAATAATTAGAGAATGGTGCCAATAAACTCAAAACTTTGCCTGGAGCTAACTGTAAATAGAAAACAACAGAACTAAATTAATTTTGTACTGCTTGCTTGAAATGTCAAATTTTAAAAATCATAAGTTAAAACTATCTTTGATGTAAAGTCTGTAGAAATTTTGTTTAGATTATAGTAATGGGTATGGGCTAAGTGAATTGTGCAAGTTTTAATATGAAAGGTGTGGATAAAATTAGCAATGGTAAGATATGTTTTAGTACAATGTTCTTAAATATAGCATCCAGAGAGGAGGAAATATCCTCACCAAGCACAACTCTCATAAAATGCATTCCAATACATGCATACAATTCTGGTTTTCTAGATATCAACAGCACAGTGATAAAGATTGAGTCAACATTTTTCAACTAAAGGGGAGTGAGAGCAAAACTAACAAAGGAGAGACAACTCAAAGGAGTAGGTTCGATAAGGCCCTAAAATGGCCCCTCTAGCTTAAAATTGAAATTAGGATTTACTGACCAATGAATCATAGCTAATACAATGACCAGATAGGAAATACATCATTTTGTTGAAAATTTACGTTCTTGCGTACTAATCATGACGTCACAAATAGCACTCATTTTGATTTTCCAAGAAAATTCGATGAAAACGGGTAAATTTTCATTGAGTTTTTGGACAGGAAACATAGTTGGCATGTGTCGACAAACAAGATCTTTTAACATATTGTTTGATATGACATTTTACATATCTGACTTGAATATTTAATTTGTTGATGCCTGCACTTTATGTTTCCTAGGCCTTAATTTGGTAGAAATCCGGACGATTTTGTCCAATTTTGCCAAAATGTTTTTTTCAGCTATTTGGGATGAAAAATTCTATGGTTTAAAAAAACCTTTGACAAAAATAGTTTATTTAACTTTCTCAAGTGTATTTTTATCAACTTAAAACATTTTTTATCTTGAAACATTGAACTTAATAATCGGTGCCAAATGTGGACCTTACAGAACTTACTCCTTTGCATAGGGTAAAATCAGTATAGCGTATTGTGCTGATCTGATCATACATTGTACTTGTGGACATCAATCAAATCATTTGTTTTATTTTAGATAGTGGTTTTTGTTTTCTGTACATGTTTAAATACTGCATTCTTCTACTTTTGCAATTTTTACCTTTTTAAGTCGCTATGATGAAGCCCTTTTTTGTTACACATATTCTATTACCCAATTTCAGTTACTTTTGACTATTTATGTCTGTGTCTATTTATCAAATAAAGAGTTAGAAAAACTTTCTTGATTGAAATGTCTGAAAGGCATGCAAAATGAAAACTGCTACTTTTTATTTCAAATAATCACATTTACTCCTTATGAGATCTTATAATTATTTGTTTCAAGTCTGTCTTTGAAACTAAAAATACAGTGTAGTCAGTTTGTTAAATACTTTATGATTTATACTGACCTAAGAATAGCATTATGCACATGACCTTTCATAATATCATGGGTGATAATTAGGACAATAGCTTTGATTATATGCATTTGAGAGTACAAAAGGAAAATAACAAATATTCCTAACAATTTGTTACGTATGTAAGAGAATGATAATCCTTTCTTCATGATTAAGTATGAGCGATAGGAATACTTGTCATGAAGAAAGGGATTTTCATTCTCTTACAAACTTAGAATATTGCGACAATAAAGACAACAACACTCAAGTTTTTACCGAAAGTATCTGTTTATTAGGTCTACATGTTTCTAGTAGATAGGCATCATCAGGACAATTATACAAAGAAATATGACAGTGAAGTACGAATCTTGTGTTAGCGGCTTAACCGAAGTGTAAGTTAAATAATGGTAGTTATGGTGACGTTATATAAATAGAAAATGAAAGCGAAAGTGAAATGACATAGGAATATAAATAGAATGAAAAGTAAATGTTGTTTAAATAAATTAATAAAAGTTTATAAGAGTTAGTTCTTCCTTGTAGTCTTATAGTCTAGTTTATAGTCTTATTGGAGGTTCCTAGTGGTATCGCTTTGATGATTAAATGTTCGGTTTAATTTCCCAAATGGACAACACCTCATGGTAATTCCATACCAATTCAACTGGCTTCGCTCTAGGAGGTACTGCTTCCAGTTGCGCCGGAATATATGAGATGTATGATCGCCACCGGTGTTGGGAATTATGGTAGATCTGTAAATATTTAATTTGTTTGTAAAATGTCTTAGGATCAAGTTTGGCTTCATAAATATCTTAGGTGGTTCGTGTGGTGTAAACTTAGAATATTGTAAAGTGCTCAAGTCTCAAATTGTTTGGCTTTAATCAATAATTTGTTTCATTGTAAGTGCAATGTTTATTATTAATGCATAACTTCCTTTTAGGCATTTCATTTATGGGTATGTCTAGGTAATGTAGGGACTATCAAATAATACAGGAAGGTTTAATTATGTGATAGAGATTAGATGACCCAATAAATACGATGAAATGGTAGGAATTGTTTAAGTTTTCTAATTGTGAGTATGAATGTAATTCAGTGAGAAAGTGTCTTTTGTTTATTCACGGTTCAAATCAATAAATTCCATCTTTTAATAACAACGAAATCTTATTCTACAGGCAATATTTGAATCCAACACGATTTAAGTAAGTAAGGTAATTAACTAAAATTAAAATATTCAAATAAAATGCCTTTAAAATGAAATTCAAAGGTTCAACTTGATTTAATCCCTATATGTAAATACTATTCTTACCAACCGTCGATCCAGTAATCTGAAATGTTTTATTAGTGTAATAGCGTTAAGATTTAAGTTTTTGGTTTAAAGGATTTTTTCTTTCTTTCCGTTTGCATTGCTTTGTTATTGTTTATTTTTTATAGCAATTTTATTAATATTCAAATTATAACTTTAACGATACCATTTTTACTGCACCAGTAAACTTCAATGTATTTTGATTTTTGTTTGTTTAACTATTTACAATTTTAATCAATTTCAATAATAAAATGTAATCCATTCCAGCTAATAAATGTGCTTCGGCAGTTGTAACTCATTTATTGAAATTTTATGATTTTAACTTAGTAGGCCTAAACAATAGGATAATCCGTTACTAATAACATGATTTACATTCATTCCTCAGAATTATGACACACTAAATCCTACAATTTCATTGGTGGAGAGCACTTTGCTGTATTCTAATGTGAATGAACAAACCAAATGTAATAGAAAGATTCCTAGTATTGTAATTATTGAGTGATGAACTGCAGAAAAAAAATTCATTCGAAATTTCCAGACTGGAGCGACTGTTTCGGCTAATGTATCTTCGCTCCATCTGGTACTTAATCTAACATTTTAAAAGCATGTTTAATTGAGCCTTACCTCCTCAGCACCAACTCTCTCAAGTTCATCTAAATAAATATCTGTAAAATGAATCTTTAGTCCGTCTGGTGCAGTGTCTTCCTTAATGGTCATTATCTTATTGGACAGAATGTCAGTAAACTTGGTAATAAGATTCTTTTTCCATTTCTGTTTCTTTAGACTATTTATGTCTGTGTCTATTTATCAAATATAGAGTTAGAAAAACTTTCTTGATCTGAAAGGCATGTAAAAATGAAAAACTGCTACTTTTTATTTCAAATAATCATGTTTACTCCTTATGAGATCTTATAATTCAGTGATGCACCTAATCGTCTGACCTGTCGGACCTAGGGGGCAAAATTTTAGAAGGTCCGGCAAATGAGGTCCTTGTGTCAGACCCAATGATCAGCAAATATTTTTACTGTTTGGGGCTGTCAAAAATGAAATTTCTTTTGGTCCTGGTTACCTTGGCGTCCAAAGCAATTATGTAGTTGAAAAGCATTGAAAACCAAAAGTTCTAAGGACACATTTATTGCCGTTAATAAGTAAACGTGGTGATGTAAATGGATTTCGATCTTCTCTGCGTTTATCCAATTAGCGTAAGTCATGTGATCATAATTATTTTCATATTTCTCAGGATTTATCTTTACACATAGCAATGAATGAAAACGAAAGTAAATTTCCGGTAAAAATATTGAATAGAAGCATGTTTTCGGCTTCTTTTTGGTAGCTGAGGGATAATTCTGATGATTACAACACTCATTAAGTGTTATCAGAACGTGTCCCTAAGACACACGGTTCATGCAAACTTAGAATATTGTAAAGTGCTCAAGTCTCAAATTGTTTGGCTTTAATCAATAATTTGTTTCATTGTAAGTGCAATGTTTATTATTAATGCATAACTTCCTTTTAGGCATTTCATTTATGGGTATGTCTAGGTAATGTAGGGACTATCAAATAATACAGGAAGGTTTAATTATGTGATAGAGATTAGATGACCCAATAAATACGATGAAATGGTAGGAATTGTTTAAGTTTTCTAATTGTGAGTATGAATGTAATTCAGTGAGAAAGTGTCTTTTGTTTATTCACGGTTCAAATCAATAAATTCCATCTTTTAATAACAACGAAATCTTATTCTACAGGCAATATTTGAATCCAACACGATTTAAGTAAGTAAGGTAATTAACTAAAATTAAAATATTCAAATAAAATTTATTTAAAATGAAATTCAAAGGTTCAACTTGATTAAATCCCTATCTTTCCAACCATGGATCCAGTAATCTGAAATGTTTTGTTAGTGTAATAGCTTTAAGATTTAAGTTTTTAGTTTAAAGTTTTTTCTTTCCTTTTGCATTGCTTTGATATTGTTTATTTTTTATAGCAATTTTATTAATATTCAAATTATAACTTTAACGATACCATTTTTACTGCACCAGTAAACTTCAATGTATTTTGATTTTTGTTTGTTTAACTATTTACAATTTTTAATCAATTTCAATAATAAAATGTAATCCATTCCAGCTGATAAATGTGCTTCAGGCAGTTGTAACTCATTTATTGAAATTTTACAATTTTAACTTGTAGTAGGCCTAAACAATAGGACAATCACTTACCAATAACATGATTTACATTCAATCCTCACAATTATGACACACTAAATCCTACAATTTCATTGGTGGAGAGCACTTTGCTGTATTCTAATGTGAATGAACAAACCAAATGTAATAGAAAGATTCCTAGTATTGTAATTATTGAGTGATGAACTGCAGAAAAAAAATTCATTCGAAATTTCCAGACTGGAGCGACTGTTTCGGCTAATGTATCTTCGCTCCATCTGGTACCCAATCTTACATTTATAACAGCATGTTTAGTTGAGCCTTACCTCTTCAGCACCAACTCTCTCTAGTTCATCTAAGTAAATATCAGTAAAATGTATCTTTAATCCGTCTGGTGCAGTGTCTTCCTTAATCGTCATTATCTTATTGGACAGAATGTCAGTAAACTTGGTAATAAGATTCTTTTTCCATTTCTGTTTCTTTAGAAACTCCAGTGACTGTGTCAACATGTTACGGAACAACTGAAAAAAATTTGATAACAATCAATTTTGTTATAACTAAACTGATTTCGAAATTTTACTATCATCTTATAAATATCATCTCATATCTGACAAAGATCTTGCAATTTCAATGGCCGAGAGCAGCCCCATATGGGACCATATTATGCTACCGATAGACGACATATGGACCATAAACTGGTACCCTCATTAACAATCAGGTTATACAATCTTGACATCTAACTATATTGTGACGTCCAGTTACTATGGATTCATTTAATTTTCATGGATTGAGGAAAAATTGGATTTTCTTGTTTTTGCCAAAGTCTACAGGCAATCCTATGTAAATTTTAACTTCCTTGAATTCACAGTTTACCTATACCGATGAAAATTGGTCTCACATGAATATTCATGAATCAACAGTAAAGTCCACTTTTGATAGTAAATAAGTTTAATATATGTACATAGGCGATTTGACGGAAATTACTTATAAAAGAACAGTGTTTCAATGTTCCCGTCCTCACAGGTATAACATGTACAATGAGGCAATGGGAAGGATAGTTACCATCATAAACTTATCCATCCTCCAGCGATCTGTGCCATTCCATTCCCTGGCCTCTGTCTGTAAGAACACTTGTATAAACAGTAATGTGTTGTCTGGATGACTGAATACATGGACTAGACGGGACATAAATGCACACATCTCCTCCTACAAGTATCACAGATATTAATAACGGAATTTTTATCAATTTAAATGTACACAAAGAAATATTCAAGTACATCTTTATTCCTCAGAAAATAATTTATTCAATATAGTAACATCTTGAGTTTTTATTATTGTTTAATGAGATTAGCATGTTTATTTGCTAAATAAGGAATAAATTTAACCTAAAAACCTTATTTTAGAATAATTGCCTAGAATTGGAATATATCTAATAAGCCAACTTAAGCAATACATGAATGTTAAACTTTCAGTTTGTTGAGTACTGTAGAAAATTATACACAGTAAAAGCAGTTACTTTGAAAACTTCCTGTTTGGGTCAAATGTTGCAAAAACAAAGACCATCAGTGAGGGAGGAAACAGTTAACAAAGTAAACATTTTAAGATTTCAATAGTTTATTACCAAAATTTAAATATAAAGTAATTAAAATGCTTTGTTTGCCATGGTTTAAATGTGTGTCTATGAAAATTCATATGCACAATAATTGATTTAAACAGGGCCTGAGATAACTTTAACTGGTTTGGACATCATAAAAAAGTTGTGTAATTTCAGAACTAATCTGAATTGGAATGAATAGCAATAAGGTGTATTATCAACTAACTTCCAATGGAATTTTAATCATATATCTGAAAATTATATGTTTAGAATATCTAATAACACCATTTTAAATTAAATTTTAACCTGTAGAAGTGCTTTGTCCTGCATCCATAGACAGTAGTGGAGACCTTTCCATATCTTCAGGAAATCTGCTTCAGTAAAAGCTTTTTCTGTAAATAATAAATAATATATATATGAAAGTAAAATTAACCTTAGCCATGCGTGCATGGCTAACACGCATGGCATGGCTAACCCTATTTAGTTGGGTTAGTTTTCATCATACGTTTCCTATCAATTTTCTAGAATTCAAAATTATTCCAGATTCAGATAATTCCTTGTTTTAGTATAAGTTTCATTATTCATCGATGTTTTTAGAATTTCTTGGCTTGACTCTATCTATTCGTTCCGCAAGTATCTCAGGTAAAATGTGTTCCCCAAACATCAAAGTTGTTGACAACAATAGGCGTAACATGCCAATCTGATTGTTATACAAACAAATTGACTGACCTAGAACTAAAAAAGGAAACTTATTTTGATGCACAATAAACAGTGTTCTCCCAAGTCGATATGACGCTGCGGTCCGCAGCGCCTTCAAAGAATTTTCGTTGATCCCACAGCGCCTTAATTGGCCGCTGTCCCTTAATACTTGATCCAGTAGCGTGTTAATTTTCACATTTTATTATAAATGTTTGTTAAAATTGTCAAGTTGCTGATTACCGCTGAGAGGTCGGTCAATGTTGCGCAATAACTGATAACTAGCAAAAGTCTCTGATTTACCTGTTCCAGCCTTATCAGACCATGTAATCATGTTATAGCGTAAATGATCATCAAGAAGATAGATATTTTTAGTAGAAAATAAAAGTTTTTAAAAACTTCAGTGCAAAAATTGAAGAAATAGATCGCAAATACATTGTATTTACGCATCGTCTGTGTGCGATACTTGGCCATTTAAGTAACAAATTTTTTCATTGGTCGAGAAGAAGAATCTATTTAAACACGACCAATGAACATGATGAATACACTAATAAATTTGAATACACATTACTAAAAAAATTTACGATGAAATTTATGAATGAGAGTATTTGTACGTCAAAAAAGTAAAATAAACTTTTATTAAAGATAACGAGGAGTGATTTATTTTATTAGAAAGTGAAAAATTGTTGCTTGCAAGTAAAATTCGTCTGTCAACGGTAACGTTTTAGAAAAAAAAAAAATTTTTCACATCGATCGTTAATTTGTCCATCGGGAAATATATGTACAGAATCGCTGCAGCATTTGAATAATGTCACTAATAAAAAATTTCACTGGTTTTAACTTTGACGAATTTGTCAAGTTTCGTTTATATCTACCTGCCAAAGAAATGTTTTCACAATTATACACACAGAAGCATAATGTCAAACTACGGACATTGGTCAGCTGGTTCATTACAATTTTTTGTTTTAAAAAATTGTATACCAAACATCTTAAACATAATCAATTTTAATGCTGAATCAACATGTTCTTTGCAAAGAAAAAATGGGTTAAGCGAAAGGCAGATGATGTTTTCAACCCTAAAGAGGATAAAGACTGAGGAACAGGCTGTCCAACAAAATTACAAACTGTCTTGTTACTATATCTCTAGAAGGAACAGAGATGAAGAAATAAATATTTCTGAAGCTGTTCAGCATTGGAAGGCCCAGAAGAACATGAGGATTTTTCTTGAACTATATATACATTTTGACTTATTTAATTGACTGTGATATAAATGCTTTTTGTGTTTAAAATGAATTCATTTCGTATATATATTCATATTCTTTATCATGTTTATTAATACTGTGCATTATTGCATGTAATGATTTATGACCGATTGCTTCAGGTCACAATAGTTCACTCTAAAATAGAGTTATGCGCCTTGAAATTTTGCGCCTTAAAAATTTCTGGGAGAACACTGATAAAACTTTCTTTTCAGTTCTTACCTGCTTGGGGTGTAATGTATGCTGATGTTAGAGTACAAGAGTTAGAATATGCTTTTGTGAAAATACATGGATTGTACCAGCGGGAATCAGATCCTCAATCTCGGGATCTAAAAACAGAGCTCTAACCAATTGAGTCATAGAAGATCTTCCCTAACGCAACCAGTTGGACTACCTTTATATCTCCAGTTATACAACACTCTCCCCCCTTTTCTTTTTTTTGCGCTGCGTACCATCCATTTGAATAGCTCACAGGTCCACTACCAACATGACTACAGTCTACTGTACAACCCAGAGGCTTTCACTTGGAAACCCTCTTGACAGTTCCTTGCATGTCACCCTGACATGTCATCGTCATCTTATATCATGATCATATCTAACTGCCAGGCACTCACTAACACTCTTTCAATAGTAGATACTCGCAGCGCCATACATGGATGGTACTAGCTGTATTCAAACCCTCAATTTTGTGATCTAAAGGCAGCACTCTAACCGATTGAGCCAAAGAAGATCCTTCCAAACTCAACCAGTTAGACTACCTTTATATCTTCAGACGGCAGTTATACAACACTGCATTAGATCTAAGCAAGGTATTTGGTTAACTTTTCCCTAAAAGAGTTACTTGATAATGAACAAAAGATTCTGTAGGCGTTTTAATGAGGAAACCGCTCTGGACTCAGCATCCCATAACGGATAATGTGAAGGAAAAATAAGTATGAGTTATTCATGGCTGACAAAACACGAACAAAATCTGGAGAGACTAGGTTGCACACCTTTTTTGGTTAAAGATTTCAATTCAAGCCATTTTCTTAATTTCTTCATTGCTCTGTCTCTGATCTTCTTCTCGTTTGATGCTAATCTTTGTGCAAAATGAACCTCAACAGAAGCGGTTTTGCTGACATCTTCGTTTGCCATTTCTTCGGATTGGTTTCCACATGTGCCGGAAGTGCAGACTGTCTCCTTAAAATTAAAACCAAATGCGGACGAGTTATAATTTTTCCGGTTTGTAACTCGCACTTGTCATTTTTTTGGTTTATAAGCTTTATTCATGAATGTCTCAGTATTCATTTTGGCTTTCTAAAGTGTTTGTCCCTAGTGTGTAACAAGCGCTTGGGGGCATTGACCACATTTTTTCTCTTCCCTATTTTTTGGGTGTTTTTTTCGTAGTAAATAAAATATTTTGATTTCATGTTAACTTAATAGTTATTTAAGGATTATGTACCCTTTGTTGATACAATGCTAAACCTGGGACTATTATACTAATAATCAATATATTATGTCCTAGGCTAAACATATGGAAATTATATAGAAAATCCCACAGTGGAAAATCCACAGCCATTTGCCCTTGTACTCTAATATTTGACAATTCGGTGCTTAATAATTGCAAGCAGTGCTAGCAATGATTTCCCTAAAACAAGTTTATAAATAAAGATATACTGGTTAAAACAAGTATAAATATGGACCTATTCAAGTACACCTTCTAGGGTGCGCTTGACTTTAGTGACTCAGCACAAGGTTGTTTTTTGGATTGCAAAGGTTGTTAAGGACTTTTGCAAACAGTAAACACTAGCACATGATGTCATCATGAGTAATCTATGTTTAAAATTCTTATAACCAAAATCTCTATAATAAAGTGTGTGGAATTTCTGCAAAAATCTTGCCTTATTTGCCACAAAATCCCCATTTTCTATTAAATGCGATGCAACCGCGCAATAAATAGTATTGCTTTGAACGACTTTCCCCATTGGTATATGGCGACACTTTATTATAATAAAATAAATTATCTGTACAAAATGGCTCGTCACTTTTATTCTGTATTTTTCGGCAGTTTTTATATTATAGCACTTTGGAAAATTTCGCAATACAAAGGCCTAGAAGGGTCACAAACCTTAACGTGTTCTTGCTCTTGTCCATTCGATATGAAAATAAGAATAGAGGGGCAGAATATATATGTTCCGGACCATATGAGTATTTGGACCATACGCGTATGGTCATGGCCATATGCGTATATAGTCATACGGTCCGACCATACGCGTATGGTCCGGGTAATTAACACGATGAACGTTGAAAAGGTGTCCAATGAATTAAGACTTTCTAAAAATGTAATTGTGACTTATTCAATCAATCAAATGGTAATCATTGTTACATGACTAATGAAATATAGTGAATATAACGTACAGTTAAGAGTTATAGTGAAATCATCTTTACGTGTGCATTATCGATTTGTCCTTACGAAACGCAATATGTCGACTCTGGAAAATAACTACAAGCAATGTATGAACTCTTAATCAAGAAGTCAATAGCTTAAGGATGTACTTAGGGGAAATTAAAAAAATCTAGAATTTAAAATTGATACTATAAGTCAGAAGAGTATTGGTTAAGGAACAAAATAAGCTAAAATATTGATAGTGTTATGGAGCTCCTTTTCGAGATATTTAATTTTTTTTTAAATGGCGGGAAAAGGCTGACTCGAACTTTTACCTTATATTTGCATTGGTATTATTTGGGTCTCAAATCGAAAAAAAAGAAATCTAGAATTTGCTTAAATTTTGGTAAATGACCTTTTATGAGCTATTGAAGTCGTATATGAAAAGAAAAATAGGTGTTATGGGGCAAAATATTTTACCCTGTATCGTAGAAAAAAACAAGGATTCCGAATATTTGACAACAATCCCTAAACTTCACCTAAGTACATCCTTAACACACGGGAATTTCCCTTTTCTTTTTTTTTTAATTTATTTTGTTGTTTAAATTTGTTTCTATTAATTAAATTTAAATTTCTTAAATATTTTGAATGGTTTTTGATTATTCAATGTCTCCGTGCTCTTACTCGTACGATCTTACAATAACAGTAAGAGCAAGAACACATTAATTACTGAAATGAAAATAAGTAGAAATTAGATGAAATATTTCTTAAATTATAATGATTTAAACACTTAGAAAAAGAAAAAAAGGGCCATGACCTAAACGCTTGTGGTTTCACGGAAAAAGTCGACAGGATAAAGGCGCTTTAGATTGATTCGAGCAAAGGCAAGATATATATGTTAAAAATAGAAGAATTCAATCAGTAACTTGTGCAGTTTTGGGTTCGGAGAATGAGCTGTGTATCACTGCGAAAAGAATTAGAATTATTTTGAAAAATACCTATACGGTCTAAATACTCATATGGTCCGGCCCGTTAATAACCAAACGAGTAAAATACTCATGTGATCCGATCATACGCGTATGGTCCAAATGCTCATATGGTCCGGAACATATACACTACTTTTATTGTAATAACGTATGCGGATAGGAGAGTAAGTACACTTCAATCCGTTAGTGCTAGAAATCATGACTCGCAACTGAGGTATCCACTACCGTATCTTTTTCATATATTTTGAATAACAACAATACATTGTCTCTCACATAGTTTTTGACAAAAAAATAATCATACAGCTCAATATCATAACTACGCTTTTTCATGGAGAGATAGATAGATTTAATATATACATCTGATACATTCAGTATACGACTGTATTTTTATCGCATCTGTAAAGAGAACAAGTAAAGTTTTTAATTTTCGGAAACTGAAAATGCATTTAAATTTCATATATCTAGGGCATGCTTTGCCTTAAAAATTTTCCAGTTGCACAGGTTTGTCTGCACTCAGGATATTTTGTGGTGTAAACAGAGCAATTTTAGCCAAAGGGTCAACATGAATCTTAAACATGTTTGTGAGCGTTCAACCTTCCTAACCTGGGACACACCGGTGTAACAGCACAACATAAGAACAAACGTTGTACATTTTTACATCGCGATGACCGTGAGGGTATTCCGATGTATTGTTGCCACAGAGATTTGACTTTCGTTTTTGACTGGTAACCGATCGTATAAATACGCGGACATTATCGAGTGCAAAATAACATTCCTTATCGCTTGTTATAAATTCATTTCTTCAATGAATACTCATAAAAATATTTTTTTTAGAACATAAATTAATAATATGAAAATGTTTTGTCGTTAGAAATATATATATAAGTAAAAAAATCATTAATACCTATGCACACGTACAGAAAAATTGTGTTAACGCATGCGGAAGAATATCTGAAGAACGTTTTGCGGGAAAATATGAATGCCTACTCAAATCCAATCTATTAGAAAAATCGAATTATTACAGAAGAGTGTCCACCATGCACTTGCACTGCACTATTATTAGAATAGTAGAATAGAATGATATACAAATGGATGAAAATTATATATACATGTAACTGTTATAAATTATACAAATATTAATATAATATATAACAACAAACCAGAGTATACTGATTTGTATCACTACAATATAATAGTTATAATACGTACGGTGAGGTTGAATTCCCTGTCATTTATTCATCATCCACGCACGAACTTGTCTCAGAAAAAAAATATATCTCTGTACATTAACCTCACTTTCAGGTATAGAGATGTGATTTTTTTCTGAGACAAGTGCTTGTGACGGCCATCCACAAGAACTTGTTCCGATGTTCAGTACTTCAGTACTTTGATTGTTCTAGCGATGTCAACTGATGTGTAATCTTTGTTCAAACGATTTCAACTGTTGTCAGTGTGTAATCTGCCGATGTACAATCTTTGTTACAGAATTGTCAACCGTTGTACAATCTGTGTTCAAGCTGAATTAACTGCTGTACAATCCGTAAGTTTGTTCTAGCAATGTTAACTGTTCTGCAATCATGTTTTCAAGTAACATGAGCTATGGTACATCTTTTCTTCTAGAGATGCTGCTAACCGTTGTAATCTTTGTTCAAGTCGTGTTAAATGTTGACAATCTTTGTTCAAGTGATGTTAAATGTGGGACAGTCTTTGTTCAAGTGATTTTAAATGTGGGACAGTCTTTGTTCAAGTGGTGTCAAATGTTGGACAATCTTTGTTCAAGTGGTGTTAAATGTTGGACAATCTTTGTTCAAGAGGTGTTAAATGTGGGACAGCCTTTGATCAAGTGATGTTAAATGTTGGACAATCTTTGTTCAAGTGGTGTTAAATGTGGGAAAATCTTTGTTCAAGATATATTAAATGATGGACAATCTTTGTTCAAGAGGTGTTAAATGTTGGACAGTCTTTGTACAAGTGATGCTTAATGTTGGACAATCTTTGTTCAATTGATGTTAAATGTTGGACAATCTTTATTCAAGTGATGTTAAATGTTGGAAAATCTTTGTTCAAGTGATGTTAAATGTTGGACAGTCTTTGTTCAAGTGATGTTAAATTTTGGACAATCTTTGATCAAGTAATGTTAAATGTTAAACAGTCTTTGTTCAAGTGATGTTAAATGTTGGACAGACTTTGTACAAGTGATGCTAAATGTTAAACAGTCTTTGTTCAAGTTATGTTAAATGTTGGACAATCTTTGTTCAAGTGATATAAATTGTTGGACAGCCTTTGATCAAGTGATGGTAAATGTTGGACAATCTTTGTTCAAGTAATATCAGCTGTTAAACAATCTTTGTCAAAGCAATTTTGTTGTACATGTTTTGCAATGATTGTTCAAGTAATGTCAGCTGTTTTAAAACTTTATTCTACTAGCTGAGACATCAGTTCTTTTATACAATTTTTGAAATGGAATACTAATGACATTTGTTTGATAATCTATTCTGGTGATGACACAGAGACATCTGTTTTACCATCTTTATTCTAGTAATGTCAAAATTAATGTTTAACAATCCTTTTTCTAGAGATGACACTTGCTATACAATAAGTTACAATCGTTTGTAATAATACTGACATTTTTTTAAGGTCTTTGTTCAAGCGATGACACTAGTTACATACAATCTTTTATCTAGTGATTACAGTATAATACAATTTTTGCTATGATGTTAACGTATGAATATTAGCCTTTCGCGTGATATCATATTCTCTATACAATAAACATTTTGGTTATGAATTTGCTGTACAATCTTGTTTTAATGTTGACATTTTTTTTTTTAAATCTGTGCTAACTTTTCTCTAGCGATTACTGTTGTTGTACAATCTTTGCTATTATTCTGACATTTGTTCTGAAGGTGTCAATTGTTGTACGATATTTGTTGAAGTGATGACATCGGTATAGTGATGACTTTTGATCTCTTAGTGACGTTTGCTTTGAAATATCTGTGGTTATCACATCTTCTTTAATCTTTGATATTGCAATGAAATTTGTTGTTCACATTTTTCTTTTGTTGACACGTTTTACAATCTCTGTTCTAGCGATGAGAGTCGGTGTACAGATTATATATGTACAACAGTTGTTCCAGAAATGTCGCCTGCCGTAAATATTTGTATTAGTGATGGTATACATGTTGTTCTTCAGCGACAACTTAATTTGTTTACACTTAAGCTGTTTGCGGTATATTGTTTTCATTGATGTTGGCTGCAATTGTTTCACGATTCTGTGATAAATTTTGTATAAGAGATGCCATGCACATCTTGTGCAATATGTGCTCTAAAGATGACATTAGTATAGTCTTTCCAAAGTTGTTGCAGTCTTTGTTGTAGTGAAATATCGTCTTGCAGACATTATTGCGTCACGCGAGTGAAGTGACACTTTATGTAGAAGACATTTCTCCAACAATTATTTACAAAATTGATTTTAATAATTTAAGGTTCAATAAAATTTGTATTGGTGACCATTAGATCTATATAAAAAAATGTTTAGTTTAAAATAGATAAGAAACAGAAAAGAAATAACATTTTCTCTTAACCAAAAAAAAGTATATTGTTTTTAAAAATGTTGGTCATTTGTGTTGCAACTGGATTAAAATGCACTAAATACATATAAGTAAGCTCATCTTGTTGTCTTGTTTGTAGTAGAAAATGTTATATCATCCCTTTACACTTTTGAAATTCAGAGAAAGTCAAGTCATTCAGTAAATTGGAAAGTATAAAATTTTAAACTCTTGTGCACAATTTAACCTTAGACGCGCCTAGTATCATTTTTCCAGTGTAACTTTGTTAAAAGATCGTTTTATTTATATGGAAATGTAAACATATAAAATGGTTTGATGTGTTAATTGATCCTGACATTTAATTATCACATTCACTGAATTTCCAATACACTCAGCACGTATGTCAAATATTGAGTCTAAAACCTATTAATTTTCTACTTTTAAATACCTGTCGGTTCAACCAGTGTGACGATTTTCCCGTCTGATCCTCTCGTGTGACATTGGTTCACAGATGACTGACTACATGTAGCGCCTCGCAACAACAAACGTTTTGTAACTCAACCTCGGAAGCTTTCGTAGTAACAAGATGGCGACCTCCATGAAAAGATATGGACATAAAAAAGCATGAAGTTTGTTTAAAGAAATAAATTGTGATGAAGATAATTTTAAACAGTCGAAAAATAAGTGGACAGATTTGTTAGATTAAAATTTCGAATGACAACGGATTAATTTATTTTAAGTGGTGTATTTACACATTTTTTAGTTGTTAGTTTTTAAAAAGGAAAACATGACAGAAAATATTTGTTTAAAAAGTATATGGATTTTACCATTATTATTCTCTATAGCGGTAAGTTATTTTTTACTTGCAATCAACCGGTTTTCGATAACTAACCGTGCATGAAGGGTATGTTTGTAATATGAAACCGTGTTTTAAAGAATAATTTTATTTCCTTGTTGCAAAACATATAAAGAACATATTTATTTGTTTCGCAAGCCAACCATATAGAACCATTGAAACACTGGCAGGGGCGGATCCAGGATTTTGGAAAGGGGGCGGAGTAAATAAAGTAAATAAAATTTTTTGGACCTATTTTGGATAAAAACATAAAATAAGTGTAAAATGCACTTTTTAACGGTTCCTGACGTGGGGCATGTATATTTTATAGTTAAAGTGTAAGGGTTGGACATTTTGATGCCGTATTCTCCCATTAATTGTCTATTATAAAATGATTGGATGGATCCAAAGCTATGTACTAATATATTTGATGTGGGATTTGTCAGTAAAAAATGGACATGGAAAATTCTCGTTTGTTGTAAGGTTAGTTAGCATAACCTCACAGATTTCTTGTTGAAAACAAGATATACGGCCATTCAATGAAATTTACAATACGACAGACACGAACAAAGACAAACTAGCAATTTTTATCCAAATGTTTGGTTGAAATGTTTCACCCAACAAGGGAAGTGAGGGGTTCCAAATCAACCAAAGGCTACGAATGAGTCTGAAATGACAACGAAGTTGTGAATGACGGTCGACAAATGGAGACATAAAGGCCACACCGAGCAGGCAGGTTGCAGTCGGGCCTTGAAAAAAGTATTCGGCATATCAGTTCGGCGAAACAGACATTCCGGTCAGATATGGGATTTACAACATGCAAACCCCGGCCCCAAAAAATTACGCCCGTTTTTCATTCATCATGTTCATTTAATGCTCAATAATTCTGTTGGAAATCTTTGTTTCTAATAGCAAAAAAGTGGACAAGATTACCGGTATTGTTTTCAATCCAGATACGGCCAGAATTTTTGTTTAAGGCAAAAATCAGGGTCAGAATTTTTCTCTAAAATATCTCAGACTGCTCCCTCAAATCAAATGGTCCTAGTGATTACAGTATAATACAATTTTGCTATGATGTTAACGTATGAATATTAGCCTTTCGCGTGATATCATATTCTCTATACAATAAACATTTTGGTTATGAATTTGCTGTACAATCTTGTTTTAATGTTGACATTTTTTTTTTAAATCTGTGCTAACTTTTCTCTAGCGATTACTGTTGTTGTACAATCTTTGCTATTATTCTGACATTTGTTCTGAAGGTGTCAATTGTTGTACGATATTTGTTGAAGTGATGACATCGGTATAGTGATGACTTTTGATCTCTTAGTGACGTTTGCTTTGAAATATCTGTGGTTATCACATCTTCTTTAATCTTTGATATTGCAATGAAATTTGTTGTTCAACTTTTTTTCTTGTGTTGACACGTTTTACAATCTCTGTTCTAGCGATGAGAGTCGGTGTACAGATTATATATGTACAACAGTTGATCCAGAAATGTCGCCTGCCGTAAATATTTGTATTAGTGATGGTATACATGTTGTTCTTCAGCGACAACTTAATTTGTTTACACTTAAGCTGTTTGCGGTATATTGTTTTCATTGATGTTGGCTGCAATTGTTTCACGATTCTGTGATAAATTTTGTATAAGAGATGCCATGCACATCTTGTGCAATATGTGCTCTAAAGATGACATTAGTATAGTCTTTCCAAAGTTGTTGCAGTCTTTGTTGTAGTGAAATATCGTCTTGCAGACATTATTGCGTCACGCGAGTGAAGTGACACTTTATGTAGAAGACATTTCTCCAACAATTATTCACAAAATTGATTTTTAATAATTTAAGGTTCAATAAAATTTGTATTGGTGACCATTAGATCTATATAAAAAAATGTTTAGTTTAAAATAGATAAGAAACAGAAAAGAAATAACATTTTCTCTTAACCAAAAAAAAGTATATTGTTTTTAAAAATGTTGGTCATTTGTGTTGCAACTGGATTAAAATGCACTAAATACATATAAGTAAGCTCATCTTGTTGTCTTGTTTGTAGTAGAAAATGTTATATCATCCCTTTACACTTTTGAAATTCAGAGAAAGTCAAGTCATTCAGTAAATTGGAAAGTATAAAATTTTAAACTCTTGTGCACAATTTTACCTTAGACGCGCCTAGTATCATTTTTCCAGTGTAACTTTATTAAAAGATCGTTTTTATTTATATGGAAATGTAAACATATAAAATGGTTTGATGTGTTAATTGATCCTGACATTTAATTATCACATTCACTGAATTTCCAATACACTCAGCACGTATGTCAAATATTGAGTCTAAAACCTATTAATTTTCTACTTTTAAATACCTGTCGGTTCAACCAGTGTGACGATTTTCCCGTCTGATCCTCTCGTGTGACATTGGTTCACAGATGACTGACTACATGTAGCGCCTCGCAACAACAAACGTTTTGTAACTCAACCTCGGAAGCTTTCGTAGTAACAAGATGGCGACCTCCATGAAAAGATATGGACATAAAAAAGCATGAAGTTTGTTTAAAGAAATAAATTGTGATGAAGATAATTTTAAACAGTCGAAAAATAAGTGGACAGATTTGTTAGATTAAAATTTCGAATGACAACGGATTAATTTATTTTAAGTGGTGTATTACACATTTTTAGTTGTTAGTTTTTAAAAAGGAAAACATGACAGAAAATATTTGTTTAAAAAGTATATGGATTTTACCATTATTATTCTCTATAGCGGTAAGTTATTTTTTACTTGCAATCAACCGGTTTTCGATAACTAACCGTGCATGAAGGGTATGTTTGTAATATGAAACCGTGTTTTAAAGAATAATTTTATTTCCTTGTTGCAAAACATATAAAGAACATATTTATTTGTTTCGCAAGCCAACCATATAGAACCATTGAAACACTGGCAGGGGCGGATCCAGGATTTTGGAAAGTGGGGGCGGAGTATGTAAAGTAAAAAAAAATTTTGGACCTATTTTTGGATAAAAAACATAAAATAAGTGTAAAATGCACTTTTTTAACGGTTCCTGACGTGGGGCATGTATATTTTATAGTTAAAGTGTAAGGGTTGGACATTTTTGATGCCGTATTCTCCCCATTAATTGTCTATTATAAAATGATTGGATGGATCCAAAGCTATGTACTAATATATTTGATGTGGGATTTGTCAGTAAAAAATGGACATGGAAAATTCTCGTTTGTTGTAAGGTTAGTTAGCATAACCTCGCAGATTTCTTGTTGAAAACAAGATATACGCCATTCAATGAAATTTACAATACGACAGACACGAACAAAGACAAACTAACAATTTTATCCAAATGTTTGGTTGAAATGTTTCACCCAACAAGGAAGTGAGGGTTCCAAATCAATCAAAGGCTACGAATGAGTCTGAAATGACAACGAAGTTGTGAATGACGGTCGACAAATGGAGACATAAAGGCCACACCGAGCAGGCAGGTTGCAGTCGGGCCTTGAAAAAAGTATTCAGCATATCAGTTCGGCGAAACAGACATTCCGGTCAGATATGGCCGGATTTACAACATGCAAACCTCCGGCCCCAAAAAATTACGCCCGTTTTTCATTCATCATGTTCATTTAATGCTCAATAATTCTGTTGGAAATCTTTGTTTCTAATAGCAAAAAAGTGGACAAGATTACCGGTATTGTTTTCAATCCAGATACGGCCAGAATTTTTGTTTAAGGCAAAATCAGGGTCAGAATTTTTTCTCTAAAATATCTCAGACTGCTCCTCAAATCAAATGGTCCGTACCTTAGATTTTAAATCTATCTAGAGCTTACTGACTGGGGATTATTATTCAGCAATGTTACTAGTTAATGGGCTGGGGCGTGTGGGTTAAACATGTTTTCGTAGGTAAATACTATTGCTGTGGAACTTTTTTTCATGAGAGTGTATAGAGTATTACCTTCTGTTTGGTGGAATTGTGAAATAGAAGTCAATACGTTCTTGCTCGATCCTTTGTCGCTTTGAAGGTGTCATGCTTGTCATCCTCAGCCTAAGCAATGTGTTACTGTAATTTGAACTGGTAAGAGTGAACAACGGACCATTTGTTTCTTTTAAAAGGATAAAAAAGCAAACCACATATGATTAATCCATTATATTTCATTTTGTCTTTAATTTTGCACTCCTTCTTTAATACCTTTCTGGTGAAGTAGAAAACGAAAAAAGAAGCAACGTGAATTTGGTTGATGTTGCTTTATTAACGTCCTTTATTGAGATTTTGATAAGGGTAATTTTGAACACATATATAATTGGGATTTTTACATTAGAAATCAGATTATAAATGTACATCCTCTAACTATTGTATATTTTAGGGAATCAGTAGAAAACATTGAGATCGAAAGGTTTTCATGTATTCATGACAAATTAAAAAAATATATGGAATTGAACCTCTTATATTCTACATACAATTATAGATCTGTACTATATATGTAGCATATTTCAATAATTATATCGATGACTGGGTGCTTTGATAGAGTTTCCTGAACCACTTCATTATCGTTTTTTTTCCAAATAGTAAACAATTATGTCCATTGACAATATTGAATATGACTTACACTATATATAATATATAGATAGACTGTAATTTCACTGTCGATACCTGGAATCAATATTTTTCTGTTTCCACGGTAACTGCAGGTGTCTCATTTTGTAATTAAACTAATTGTTGCATACCATCCATCCATTAACCTCAAGCTGGCATTGTTAATCATAGGTCATTCCATATAGATCACGACATATTTTAATGGTTTGACGAAGATTACTTATATCTTTATTCACAATCAGTTACAACTTGTAGTATGTCATCTGACGAAAACCCTTTAGTTCTAGCGAAAAATTAACAACGGAAATCGAATTCCAATTAATGACAGTTAATGATGTGATCATTGATAAAGAATCAATGTGACAAAATCAATGGACAAAGATGACATCCTTTTTAAACCACAGATCAGGATGCATCTATTGGTGTTTTATTGGTCGCATAATCTTAAGAGTTGTATTCCTTTCGTAGCTTTGATATTGTATACAAATAAAAGGGTGTGATGGAAAAATCGTCAAACAGACAGGCCCTACAACACATAAACATAAACGACATTTTTTTTAAAACAAATAAAAAAAAACAAAAAAAAAACAAAACATAAACGACATCAAAATGCGTGATACCATATGTAAAGTTCTAATTCAACCCGATTTGAAAAATGCTTTGACTGAAGTCAAAAGGCTATCGAAGATCAGCCTTCCATATCATATTAGTTGTAAGTGACGAAATATAACATTAGGAGACAACGACAAAAACTGATTAGGCGCCTGACATTGGACAGGAATTTTACGGTATTTATTTATTACTCAACTCGAGCCCTTCTCCGTTATTCGATTAATTCAAGAAGAAAATGACCAAAACACATATACCAGTAAAAACCAAAATGCACTTAATTTTACCGTTGAAGTATCGTTGTTCTACAGACGATAAAACCATTGGACTGGATAATACCGCATCGAGGTACTTGCACCTACTGAAAATAAGCTCAGTGTACTTAATTTGTTGATACAGAGATCATGTCGTCTTATACTCTTATATCAGTCGTTACAATGTTCTCCATAATAGATTTCATATAACAGTTATCCATTTATAGTTTTGTCTGATTTTCATAGAATTATAGTGTTTACTTTAGGTTATTCGATTATTTATACTATTTTGAACACCGAATTTTCTTTTATAGGGGAACATGACTCCACTCTGCTTTTCCTTGTCACGCGAAAACATATATAGTTTACCCCTTACGACCTTCGCTGTTGGAATGCCTTTTAAATTCTGTAATTAAAATTTTAACTGTAACAACGATGAATAATAAACAATAGGTTGAAAAGGTGTATATTGTTTGTTTGTGACATATATATCCGTTGTGTTATACCCTGGAATGTTTGTTTTATATAGAAAGACAATACAGATATAGTTATCGTTTGTGATTAAGATTATTGTAATACCCAAAACCGTTATTCCAGTGACAGATTAGTCTTTTAAACACAGTATGAACTCGTAAGGTTATTTAAATAAGGCAACCTAAAAAGCTAAACTAACAATTTTAGCAGATTATATGTATGATAAGTTTTTAAAATTAGATTCCACATAGTAATTATATATATATAAAATCCACAGAAAATGTCTGTTCTTTGATATGCAATTTGCCCGACTTTCTATCAGTATGTGGAAGGTATAAAGTCAAACGGGATTCGTGATCTCGCGTGTTAAACTGAAATTTATCTTTATGAACCAGATTATTTCGTCCTCTTTTATAAAGTCCAGTCGGAGCAATGATTTTTTAGAATCAGAAAGTTATATTTGCCGTTTGGTAATTTCATATAGATGGGCTGTATTTATATAGATTGCATGTCCTTCACAAATGAGTCATCATGATAGGAGCCAGCCATTTGTTCCAAACACCACCGGATAAGACATAAATCTCCAAAGTTTGTTCTGAAATGTGGTCTATAACACGCATTTTTATTTTTTAAATGATTTTTGCAGAAGATCCACTTTAATAATTTTGATGATTTTAAAACTGATTTTAAGCCATTGGCATTTGCCAAATACAGTACACGCTTTTTTTTTCACTAGTAGTCTGAAAAGCAGATGGGAACAATAACGCATCCTTTCTCTTCCTTTGTTTCTTCCTATTCCGCTTATTATGGATTCTATGCATTAAATGATATCTGCAAATATGTCCATTGCATTAGCTATACGTATTGATATTAAACACGGTAGTAAATATAAATCACAAGAACGTCATTTTAAATATTATACTCAAGTTCAAACATAACTACAGAAAAAAGCATTTAACATGTATGAAAGAACAGAGCTATCTTTTGTAGCCATGATCATACCTGTTATTTATTTACCATATAATCAGTAAATTGAATATTTATCGTCTGCTCAAACATCTGTAGAATGATTAATTGCCATATCTTGTTATGACTGTCATTAAAAGTTCTTTTTTCTTCTTCAGTTCATAACGCATGGACAAGAATATTTAATTCCAAACAAAAACCTTCTTATTAACGAAAATACATTTAACAACAACACAAAATTCTGGCCAACTGTAAAAATAAGTTCGTGCATTTATTGAAATGTCAAAACATTTTTACCAGACGAATTCGAATTGAATACCCATAAATTCTTTAACTTGTGTAAGTCATAGTAAATACTTTCTTATTCATATAAAATAATTTGACTTTGTCCACACTTTCACAGAAACAAATATGTATACTCACCATAGATAAACACAACGTACTAAAGTGTCAGTTCTGTCAAATTGACCCAGCTCTTACCTGAACCAATGAATCTGGTAAAGTTCAAGTATCCTCTGCTAAAGTTTAACGGTTACCATCACAACCTGGTCACCTGTTACATAATACATTTGTCACAGATGACCAAGAAATTGTCTATTTGTCGTCTTTCCTCAAACATTACTTGACAATTAAACAAATTATCACATGACTTAAACATGTCATGAGCAACTCAATAGGTGTCACTCGTAGAACAGGGACTGCTTACCCTTCCAGAGTACATGAGTTTTCCAAAGGATTTGAGTGGGATGTGTATTTCCTTTGCTTTATTATTCCGTAATGAATGTGATATTTCATATTCGATGCTTAATCATGATTTGTCTACCGATATCCTTTTTCATGAAACAAAAATGTTTGTATAATTTCATTTCACACTTTAATTTTTGGTTATGCACTACGGTTTTAGAATTTACTTGTATAATTATAGTTTATTAATCATATATCGGTGCTGACTCCTTGTAACGGTTATTTATACCTGTAAAGGCTCGCCCCTCTGGAAAATCTGATATAGAAATAAGAAGATGTGGTATGATTGCAAATGAGACAACTTTCCACCAGAGACCAAAATGACGTATAAGTTAGCAACTACACATATATGTCACGTACGGTCTCCAACAATGAGCAGCATTCACACGCATAACAAGCTTTAAGAAGCTCCGACATGACAAATATATAACAGAGTTCAAACGAGAAAACTAACGGCCTCATCTTTGTAAAAAAAATAATAAACGAAAAACAAATATGATTTACAGCAACAAACGACAACTACTGAATGACAGACTCTTGACTTGGGACAGGCACATACAGAATGTGGCGGGGTTAAACATGTTTGAGGGTGCCCAACCCTCCCCTAAAATGGGACAGTGGTGTAACAGCACAACATAAGAACAAACTACAAAATTCAGTTGAAAAAGGCTCGACTCATCTAATCGAGAAAAAATGACACACAAAACAACTACAAAAAGACGTAAGACAAAACGATCTGAGAGTACTAGTAGTTACTGAAAGCTATTTTAAAGCCACCAACAACTAATAAGAAAATCATGTACAAAATGTATCAAGACTAATGTATCAATCATTACACATACAATGGATTAAGTGTAAAGACCTAATAAACTGTCAGAGAAAAAACATGTGCAGTGCCAAATATAGGTATCGACAGAATGTAGGACAGTGAATGTTAATAACTGTATAAAAATAATATTAAATTCATCAGCCTCATTAGTGGGGTTCTTGTCTTCAGTTTTCCATGTGTGTGTGTGTGTCTGTTTTTGTCTCGCCTGCGACAAAAGTCGCAAAAAGCGAGACATCAGGATTGCCTGCTACTAGATAATGGTCCAGCGACTGAATAAATAAATCATGGTGCTGTCCATCAGATTGTCTTTTCCGAATTTTATGCCGACAGGCGAGACATATCTCTGTGTCAACAGTTTATTTAGTTTATTGATAGGATTTTCGTCCTCGAGTACCTTCTTGTGTTTTTAACCTAGTTTCAATGCTGTCCAGTGTTCTACGCATTTCACCGTGCCAAATAAGAGATATATTTTAATGTATGCATTATTAAATGGTAACCTAAGACGAGCAGTCATCTGAACGTAATTCGGATTTAACTCAACAAAACAAATGCAAATACGCTATTTTTACTGTTGAATTTTTTCGATAATGGGTTCCCAAAGACAGTAATGAATAAATTGAAAGAGATACACTTATATTTAAAAATCGTTATAACATGAATGAGAGAAACTTACTAGCACTTTTGTCGCCCAATTGAGTGATCTATAATCACAAATCTTAAAATGTTTGGTATTAAAAGGTTAAGTTTAACCGTGATTAAAGAAAAGATCAGCTATTTTGTGTTCAAAATACACACGCGCTAGATATTCCAAGGCATCTAAAATAATATAATCTTTTGTATTCAGTTATGTTTGTTTGTTCATTTTATCTGTTTATGGTGATGTTAGTGTTGCATTCAGATGCGGATCCAGGATTCTGAAAAGGGGGAGGTCCCCAAACTAGACAAAATTTTGGGTGGTATAGGTAAAAAATCTTGATAAACCATAAATGTAGCTCCATAAAAGGGGCGGGCACCACGGCCCCTCCCCCTAAATCCGCCTCTGGCATTGGTATTGGTTTTTTTTTAATTTCCAATTGTTGATTTTCCTTAAAAATAACTGCTTTAGCACCTCCTTCCTTGTTTTTGACAGCAATTACGAACAACACATTCGCCATGAGTCGTTGTGAAACAAACATTTCGAATAAACCTTCTGAAAAATACAGATTGAGTTGTAGATAAATTATGTACCCGACGTCTAGACTTGCCAAATCCAAAAGACTATTTCTCTGCATACTAAAAACTCGTCCGCGAATTCCGCGTGCGGATTAAAGGTTTATATCCTCTTATATTTTATGTTATTTTGTTGTTATTTTGAATTTCATATATTACGAGATGTTAGTGTTAGGTAAAAAGTTAACTCATTTTCTGTATTAAATACTAAGTTCGTTCACACCTTAATATTGCAAATATTTGAAAATTGAAATGTTTCCAATTAGTATGAAACCAGCCGTGTTAAAACGAATTAAAAATTAATTCCCATGTCACAAAATCGATGTAAAACTATATAGTAAAGTTGTCGTTTTCTGCTTCCTACAAGTTTTGAACGCACGAATCAATGGACACTGATCATATCATAATTGTTCTATTTCAATGATAAAGAAATCACCATTGAATCTATTTTTTAGTACTAAACACAACGTACTAAAGTGTCAGTTCTGTCAAATTGACCCAGCTCTTACCTGAACCAATGAATCTGGTAAAGTTCAAGTATCCTCTGCTAAAGTTTAACGGTTACCATCACAACCTGGTCACCTGTTACATAATACATTTGTCACAGATGACCAAGAAATTGTCTATTTGTCGTCTTTCCTCAAACATTACTTGACAATTAAACAAATTATCACATGACTTAAACATGTCATGAGCAACTCAATAGGTGTCACTCGTAGAACAGGGACTGCTTACCCTTCCAGAGTACATGAGTTTTCCAAAGGATTTGAGTGGGATGTGTATTTCCTTTGCTTTATTATTCCGTAATGAATGTGATATTTCATATTCGATGCTTAATCATGATTTGTCTACCGATATCCTTTTTCATGAAACAAAAATGTTTGTATAATTTCATTTCACACTTTAATTTTTGGTTATACACTACGGTTTTAGAATTTACTTGTATAATTATAGTTTATTAATCATATATCGGTGCTGACTCCTTGTAACGGTTATTTATACCTGTAAAGGCTCGCCCCTCTGGAAAATCTGATATAGAAATAAGAAGATGTGGTATGATTGCAAATGAGACAACTTTCCACCAGAGACCAAAATGACGTATAAGTTAGCAACTACACATATATGTCACGTACGGTCTCCAACAATGAGCAGCATTCACACCGCATAACAAGCTTTAAGAAGCTCCGACATGACAAATATATAACAGAGTTCAAACGAGAAAACTAACGGCCTCATCTTTGTAAAAAAAATAATAAACGAAAAACAAATATGATTTACAGCAACAAACGACAACTACTGAATGACAGACTCTTGACTTGGGACAGGCACATACAGAATGTGGCGGGGTTAAACATGTTTGAGGGTGCCCAACCCTCCCCTAAAATGGGACAGTGGTGTAACAGCACAACATAAGAACAAACTACAAAATTCAGTTGAAAAAGGCTCGACTCATCCAATCGAGAAAAAGACACACAAAACAACTACAAAAGACGTAAGACAAAACGATCTGAGAGTACTAGTAGTTACTGAAAGCTATTTTAAAGCCACCAACAACTAATAAGAAAATCATGTACAAAATGTATCAAGACTAATGTATCAATCATTACACATACAATGGATTAAGTGTAAAGACCTAATAAACTGTCAGAGAAAAAACATGTGCAGTGCCAAATATAGGTATCGACAGAATGTAGGACAGTGAATGTTAATAACTGTATAAAAATAATATTAAATTCATCAGCCTCATTAGTGGGGTTCTTGTCTTCAGTTTTCCATGTGTGTGTGTGTGTCTGTTTTTGTCTCGCCTGCGACAAAAGTCGCAAAAAAGCGAGACATCGGGATTGCCCTGCCTACTAGATAATGGTCCAGCGACTGAATAAATAAATCATGGTGCTGTCCATCAGATTGTCTTTTTCTGAATTTTATGCCGACAGGCGAGACATATCTCTGTGTCAACAGTTTATTTAGTTTATTGATAGGATTTTCGTCCTCGAGTACCTTCTTGTGTTTTTAACCTAGTTTCAATGCTGTCCAGTGTTCTACGCATTTCACCGTGCCAAATTAGAGAGATATATTTTAATGTATGCATTATTAAATGGTAACCTAAGACGAGCAGTCATCTGAACGTAATTCGGATTTAACTCAACAAAACAAATGCAAATACGCTATTTTTACTGTTGAATTTTTTCGATAATGGGTTCCCCAAAGACAGTAATGAATAAATTGAAAGAGATACACTTATATTTAAAAATCGTTATAACATGAATGAGAGAAACTTACTAGCACTTTTGTCGCCCAATTGAGTGATCTATAATCACAAATCTTAAAATGTTTGGTATTAAAGGTTAAGTTTAACCGTGATTAAAGAAAAGATCAGCTATTTTGTGTTCAAAATACACACGCGCTAGATATTCCAAGGCATCTAAAATAATATAATCTTTTGTATTCAGTTATGTTTGTTTGTTCATTTTATCTGTTTATGGTGATGTTAGTGTTGCATTCAGATGCGGATCCAGGATTCTGAAAAGGGTGGTATAGGTAAAAATCTTGATAAACCATAAATGTAGCTCCATAAAAGGGCGGGCACCACGGGCCCCCCCTAAATCCGCCTCTGGCATTGGTATTGGTTTTTAATTTCCAATTGTTGATTTTCCTTAAAAATAACTGCTTTAGCACCTCCTTCCTTGTTTTTGACAGCAATTACGAACAACACATTCGCCATGAGTCGTTGTGAAACAAACATTTCGAATAAACCTTCTGAAAAATACAGATTGAGTTGTAGATAAATTATGTACCCGACGTCTAGACTTGCCAAATCCAAAGACTATTTCTCTGCATACTAAAACTCGTCCGCGAATTCCGCGTGCGGATTAAAGGTTTATATCCTCTTATATTTTATGTTATTTTGTTGTTATTTTGAATTTCATATATTACGAGATGTTAGTGTTAGGTAAAAAGTTAACTCATTTTCTGTATTAAATACTAAGTTCGTTCACACCTTAATATTGCAAATATTTGAAAATTGAAATGTTTCCAATTAGTATGAAACCAGCCGTGTTAAAACGAATTAAAAATTAATTCCCATGTCACAAAATCGATGTAAAACTATATAGTAAAGTTGTCGTTTTCTGCTTCCTACAAGTTTTGAACGCACGAATCAATGGACACTGATCATATCATAATTGTTCTATTTCAATGATAAAGAAATCACCATTGAATCTATTTTTTAGTACTGATAACAAGATTATTTTATTGTAATTTAATTAAATAATCACTCATTGTCAAATACGACAAGTGAGAGGTTTAGCTAGCTATAAAACCAGGTTTAATCCATCATTTTCTACATAAGGAAATGCCTATACCAAGTCAGGAATATGACTGTTGTTTTCCATTCGTTAGATGTGTTTGAGCTTTTGATTTTGCCATTTTATAAAGGACTTTCCGTTTTGAATTTTCCTTGGAGTTCGGTTTTTTTTGTTATTTTACTTTTTACTCGTTTGCATAGACTCCGACACAACAGATTTCTTCATACCTTACAACATGTCTGAAAAACAAAAAGTAAGAATGAAACTATCACCTTAGATTCCTTCATTTACAAATGATGGATAACCGTACCGCCTTCAACAATGAGAAAAACCCATACCATATAGTCGGCTATAAAAGGCCCCGATATGAAAAATATGAAACAATTCAATTGAGAAAACTAACGGCCTAATTTATAACAAAACAATTAACGAAAAACAAATATGACAGACATGAACCAACGACAACCACTGAACTACAGGCTCCTGACATGGGACAGGCACATAAAGAATGTGGCGGGGTTAAACATGTTTGTGAGCATGCAATATGTGTCACTGAACGTTAAGCCAACAACAATCAATCTTATATGCAGCTATTTGGTATGGCTACTATCGTATTCCAATGAAAAATACTTAGATTCTTTTGATTCGAATACCCTCTTATCTTTATATTGTTTTTTTTCTTCTTTTTCAATTGACCCGAATAAATATAGATGTGGTGTTTACGTCAAGAAGACAACAACCCGACGACAAAAACATCTAGAAAAGTATATGACATGTCAAGCTCTAAATCGTGCTGAGAATACATTTAAAAGAAAGAATAAAAAGCATTCAGACGATTCATATTGAGGCCTTGATTTAAGCTAATGAATCAAAATCTAGAAAAAAGGCTTATGTTTTAAGTTCAGCATAGCCATCTCAATAAATGAACTTAGATTATAACTTGGCGTAACCATGGTCAACTTCTAAATTGTCGAAGTTATTGGTTTGACGTTTAACTATGTCATTTCTTTTTGTTAATACCAACACTAGCTCATGGATATAATAAAGGAACACGAACAATTTTTGTTGCTTTTTTGCATTTTTTAAGTCAACAATGGAGAAAAACCTTCATCAAATAAGCATCGTTACCAAAGTTTGCAGTGCGTAAGAAATATATGAAACAAAAAACAATGGGTCTAAACATATCAGCTGAAATCACCTTTATTTTGTTCGTATGAAATATTGATAGCCATCAACTGCAGTTTATTTCTATAGAAGCTTCTAGTACTTTGGTAAAAGCGTGTCTCGTCATGGTTAGAAATTTAAATGATATGCATTTAAATAAAATAAAATTCGTAGATTATAAAACCTATACCAAAGAAAATGTCAACTTGACAAACGTGGTTTTATTTCCTTTATTATACCACATTTTATATGATGTTTTGCAAAAACAGATGTACTTACTGATATATGTATGTATACAGAAATCAATAAACATTGGTTACACACGTAAATATAAACAAATTTAAACCTATTTTCTGCAGTGTAACTATTCTCTATTGTTATTTAGAACGTTAAGCTTCGACAATCATGTAAAGTAAGGTACAGAAATTAAAGCTAATGAGCCGTTCTATCTATAAATATATGATCGCAACTAGGTAAATGAAGGAGATGAAATCTTTTAATGGTTTTTATTTAAGTTCATAAATGGAACCAATACCCATTTTGTTGAATGTTGACCGAATTAACAACACAGAAATTTTTAAATTTCATTTTAAAGAGTTAAACTTGACACATTATGATTTGGATAAATAATGATTTGTAAAAACGCCATATTCAGATTTTGTTTATAACTAAGAAATGTGAGACTTTTCTGTTTTCTGTTTTTGTACTCGTTGTTGTTTTCAAAGTAGTAACTCATTGGCTATAGCCAGGCTTGTGGTCATTAACCTTCTCTTTTGAAGCACCAGCTCTTACTTTGACATGTACCATTTTGTTGAAAAAGTAAGGCGATTCCTGGAAGTTTATAGAAAAAGCTGACCCACCAGTCAACAGACATTCATTACTATATGTTCCATCATAGCCTATAATAGCCATGGAACATAGTAAAGACAGTCCATTTGGTATTGTACCACTTTAAAAAAAAGCTATGATCCACCTTAACTGACGATGTATCGTGAATATAAAAAATAATTGGAAAACCAAATAGAAAAAAAATGGGTCTTTCTCGGTTAGACATTAGAGTTCCAGTTACCTATGATTAGATACTTATTTACGATGAAAGCCAAAATGTATCAATATGACGTATCTCATGCAATGACTGTAAACACATTAAAATGCGGGTTAGTTTTATGAAAGCATCATAAGCAGACGACGTGAGTTCCTTGTTCTTGGAAATACGGAAAGGCAACTTTATTTAAAAATGTTGGTCTGAAAAACCGGAGACATATAATACATGTATTATATGTCTCTGGAAAAACAGAACTACGAAGTTGGCTGTCTTTTCACGTCCCATGCAAAAATACTCTTGTAATAAAGTAATGGCAGTACAAACTTTGTAGTAAAGTAACTACAGTACAATTTTAACAAAAGTTGAATTAAAGTATATAATATGCATATTTTTAACAGAGACAAGTGCCTGTGTTGTCCTGTGAAAGTTTTACCGATTGAGATATCATCTATTCCAGATACCATTTAACCAGTTTTAGTGTTGCAGAATGACATATATACAGATGGCTTAAACTTTACGAAAAAATTTCAAAGCTTACATTTTTCCTTTTTCAGATAGCACAAGACTTTAATCTAGTTTGTCCATCAGGTAAGTTGATTACAAATACGGAAACTGTTAACCGGTATCCGACTTAAATATTAGAAAAATGACTTCCGGTTAGAAAAACAGTAGGTAGCACGGTAGTATTTGTATTCCGGAATTTAGGTTGCTCTTTGTGTAAGTCAATGTATCTGAACAGTGTGATTGGACAAAAATACAGTATCAACTGAACATACTTTCCCAAACTGAGGATGAATCAGGTGTAGAAAAATATGAAAGAATTTTACATACAGGTGAAAATGAATTTTGAGAATTTTTTAATTTTGTATTCACTGCATGATAAAAGACCTAAAAGCACTAGTGGCCTTAGGTTTTTAAAAATAGCAAAAAGTAAACGGTCATGATACATATTCAAATTTATTTCTGATTAGTATAATGAAAGTACTTCAGTTAACTGTGTATGTAGAATTTTTCGCAGTGTTAGAAAGTGGTGAAAATCCTAAAAGGCTATCATTATCCCTTATGGGCCAGGAAATACTACCGTGCCACCTTAACTGGGATATATATGTTAACACTAAATCAATAAAGGTATTTTTTAACCTATGCAATTTGTAAGTTTATCAATAAAAGTTGATTAAGGGCAAGAAGAATAAAAACAGCCCTTAAATTTCACCCTGGGAGTGAAAATTGCTGATTCAGCAAATTTTGCCTGATCTGTGGATACTAATGTTAAAATTTACCTAGAAAGTAAAATTTCTTTATTTTTAAGTAACTTGCAATACATTTTAATTATAAAGTTTCGCTTTAACTTTTCGCAGTGTCTGACACATGTGCAACAACTGGAATTTGAGACGCGACATATTTTAGTTGCCTGTCGTCCTATAATTTTCACCGTAATAAATAAAGTGCATAATTTAGCTGACCCACCAGTCAACAGACATTCATTACTATATGTTCCATCATAGCCTATAATAGCCATGGAACATAGTAAAGACAGTCCATTTGGTATTGTACCACTTTAAAAAAAAGCTATGATCCACCTTAACTGACGATGTATCGTGAATATAAAAAATAATTGGAAAACCAAATAGAAAAAAAATGGGTCTTTCTCGGTTAGACATTAGAGTTCCAGTTACCTATGATTAGATACTTATTTACGATGAAAGCCAAAATGTTTCAATATGACGTATCTCATGCAATGACTGTAAACACATTAAAATGCGGGTTAGTTTTATGAAAGCATCATAAGCAGACGACGTGAGTTCCTTGTTCTTGGAAATACGGAAAGGCAACTTTATTTAAAAATGTTGGTCTGAAAAACCGGAGACATATAATACATGTATTATATGTCTCTGGAAAAACAGAACTACGAAGTTGGCTGTCTTTTCACGTCCCATGCAAAAATACTCTTGTAATAAAGTACTTATTTTTTTTCCACACAAGTACAGCTATACTAGTTTTCTTCAGGTAATTTGATTACAAAGGTTGACCAGGGCATAAAGATTACCATTTCCCGTTTCCCGGGGAAAGTAAATTATTACACGGGAAAGTGACATTGCAGTTGCTAATATCCCGTCGGGAAAGTCGTTTTCCGGTAAATGAATAAAATAATTTGTCCCTAGTACTTGTTTTAATAAAAATACTTCTGTAAGATCATCTGAGCGTCGAATTTCCATGATTACATCACATTTTTACGCGATTTACACGTGCCATTTGGTATTTAGTTAGATCGTTAGTGGACTGGTTTAAAGTTACGATATTCAGTTTGTAGCACGGGAACCAGTTTGTAAATATTACGGACACTCAGAAAATGAGCTTGCATAAATACTTTGACATTTCAAGCGCAAGAGTGCAACGCTGAAATGTCTCACCTTTTTAATTATAATTCCATACACATAATATGGATTGTCTATTGTTTATAGTATATAAATTTTAAAAAGTCACACAAAATTATCGAAATCAGTTGACATGTTAAACCCTTAATTCTGTGGTCTCAACCGAGGATAGTGGATTTGCACACGGGAAAGTGAATTTTTTTTATCACTTTCCCTTGGTTAAGTGGCCTTCCAAAAAATTCTTCATGCCCTGGGTTCCATCAATATTATATATCGTCGTTGTTGATGATTGCAAGTTCGTGACATTTGGGGATTTCCACTTTATTCGTGACGTCATGCATAAGTATTTATAATCGGCAATGTTCTACTTCAAAAAAACTTAACCGGATATTTTGCCTTGCATTTTCACTAATATCGGCTTGAAAAAGAGAAGTTGTGTATGTTCTTGCATATTATTTGTTTAAAAGTCTATTTCCACTATGACTGTTTTACTCCTCTCCTCGAATTTCGTTGAATTATTGGAAAATCCTTTCAGCAATGTTATTGACATCCCAACAATGAGTCTTCATCTATTTTTAGGTTATGTGGCACTCTTTTTCTTTTTTTAAGGCCAAGAGTATTATTTTTTAAAGTCTGTATGAAAGCGGATTTTTAAGATCAGAAAATGATTTGATATATTTTGATAAAACAAAACCTACGGAATATTGGCTGGTAAAATAAATTTAATCCTATGGCATTGAAAGCAAATTGAATGAAAAAATACTTTGATGCATTAATGACATTGTGACATCGTTCTGTATCTGTATCTGTATGAGTACGTTGAAGATGCCAATTCTGGCTTTTACTCAACGGGAGAGAGAGACACCTATTGACGGTGTTGGAGAGCAGCCTTGAAGCTCTCAACTGTATCTCATACGATACTGTCTTCCAGTTGGTTCCTGTGCTCTTGACAAAGAAAGACACTTATATTGACTGGTTTTTGGAACAGTGTCTAGTGCCTTTATTGTTCCTGAATTTGTCATATTGACACTTACAAAATTGTCAAATGTTTTAGGTTTGATTTTCCTCTTGGGTTTACTTTTGACAAGAAAATCCGGGATTAATTGGGACCAACCCTCAACCACTTTGTATATCAGCTGTTGAATTGTTCTTCTGGACTGTAGGTTGTCTAGGTCTAACTCGGCTAGCATTTTAGTGGCCCTCATACCTTAATCGCCTGTTATAGTTGATCGTTGTATTCTTTCCAATTGATTTATATCTTGTTGTGTATATGGGTCCCATATTATGGCTCCATATTCCATAGTTGATCGTACTAATGATATATATGTGGTCTTTTTGCAATCTTTTGGGCAGAAGCGTAGATTTCTTCTTAGAAAGCCGAGCGCCGAATTGGCTTTCTTGGTTACATTTGAGATGTGCGTAGTCCATTTTAGGTCTTCAGATATTTGCAAACCTAGGTATGGATTGTGTTGGACTTGTTGTAGTACATGTCCGTCTAGGCTGTACATGTTCTGGCTTTTGTTCTTGATGCTAAGAATATAGCACTTCTTTGTATTGAAGCGCATGCCCCAGTTTTTGGCCCATACCTCTAGATTTTGGAGGTCTCGCTGTAGGAGTGTGTGGTCATGTTGATTATTTATGTTCCTGTACAGGAGGCAGTCACGGATGATTTAACTGCATCTTGTAGGTCGTTAATGTGGCAGAGGAAGAGAAAGGGTCCTAATACAGTACCTTGAGGTACACCGGATTCAACTGAAGCATCTTCTGATTCCTCTCCATCTACAACAGGTTTCATTTTCCTTTGGGTTAGGAACATTTCTAACCATTTGTTTAGTGGTCCTCTTATACCGTATTCATTCATTTTGTGCAGCAGTTTGTTATGTGGCACGGTGTCAAATGCTTTGGAGAATTCCAGGATAGCTACATCAATTTGTTTTCCTGCGTCAAAGGCTTTCATGAAGTCATGTAGTGTGACAAGCAGTTGGGTTTCACAAGAATAGCCTGACCTGAAACCATGGTTTAGTGATGTAAGTACTCTGTGCTTCACTAGATGTTTTAGTATATGCCTACAGATAATATGTTCCAGTAGCTTGCATGGTACAGATGTTAACGATACTGGTCTATAGTTTTCTGGTGCATGTTTATCTCCCTTTTTGAAGACACTTGCTATATTTGTGTTTAGCCAGTCTCTTGGTAGTGTACCAGTGTTGATGGATTTTTGGAATATTAATGTAAGTCCAGGTGCTAGTTGTTTAGAGCATTCTTTTAATATTCGGTTTGGTATGCCATCTGGTCCTGATGCCTTGGATGTATTCAATTTTTTGAGCAGCTTTTCAACTCCCTCTGGTCTTATGTCTAAAAGCGGTATTGTGCTTTTTATACATATGCTTTGATGTTTTTGGCAGAGTTTTGTTTTTATCTCTTGTGAATACTGAGCTGAATTGTTTAATCAGTAGTTCTGCTTTCCCTTTGCTGTCATTGATTAGGTGGCCATTGCTTTTAAGGGGTGCTATTCCTATGTTGTCCTGTTTCCTTGATTTTACATATTTCCAGAAGGGTTTCGAGTTGTTGTTTTCTAGTCCTTCTAGGATTGTGGTGTTTATATAGTTCCATTCAGCTTTCCTAATTTGCCTCTTACATTCTTTTTGAAAATGTTTATAGTTGATCCAGTTGTTAGTTCTTTGCCTGTTGGTATAGCCTTGTTTTCTTTTTAAACATTTTCCTGATTTTGTGATTGATCCAAGGTAGACTGGTTTTAGAGCGGATGAGTTTTGATGGTATATGGTTGTCAAGGTTTGAATAAAGGTCCGTCTTGAACTTGTCCCATAATTCCTGTACTGTGGCACCTGTATGATACATTTCAGTGATGTTGGTTGAAAGGATAGTCAGGTCTTTGTGTAGATCTTCCCATTTTGCTTTGGAGTATATAGCATTTGCGTGGCTTCTTACTCTGATAATGTGGTTTTGTGTCGCAGTCTGTTACAATCATATCGTGGTCAGATATTCCTGGAGCGTTAGAAGATGTTTTGATAAGTGACGGGTTTGAAGTCAGCACTATGTCCAGTAGGTTGTTGCCTCTTGTTGGTGTTTCATGTATCTGTGTAAGTGAATGTGATATGATAACTTCCATTAAAGCTCTTTGAATTTCCTTGTCTTGTGCATTTTGGTGTACGGTCATGGTGTTCCAGTTTATGTCTGGGCAGTTGAAATCTCCAGTTAGTATGATGGTTTGATTTTGTTTGAAATATGGTCTAATAATTTATCCAATTCCTTTATGTCTTCCATGTTCCAGTGTGGCATATAGAATGAGCCTATTGTGAGATCTTTTTTGTCTTTCAGTTGTATCTTGACCCATTCGATCTCACATTTTGTTACAAACTCTGGTTTTTCAATTGCGATGATGTCGTTTTGTACTAGAATGAAAACACAGCCGCCCAGTGTACCTCGATCATTTCTGTAGGCTGTGTAGTTTTCTGGGAAAACCACTAGATTTAATTGCATCTATAGTGAGGTTTTTTCCAGGATGTCCTCCTTTCAGCCAAGACTCTGTGCCACAGATGATGTAGTTGATTGCAGCTGAAAATTCAGATGTCTTGTCCTTGATGCTTCTACAGTTCAGTGTAAGGATTCTTAAGTTTTGTTTCTTTGATATATTGAATACGTTGCTGCTGTTTGTTCTGTTTTTGCTTTTATTACTTTTTGATGTGTTATTATTCATTGAATTAATTCCTTTTGGACTGCTGGCTTTTAGTGGACTGAAAGCGTTTGACGCAATTGATTCAAATGTGCTGTTGTGGGTTAAAGGATCATAATAGTTTGAAGTGTTCAATTCGTAACTGTGAAAAGTGAAAGTAGAAACGTTGATGCTTTCACATTTACAACATAGCCATTGTACATTAGATCTTTGCAGTAGATCGTAATCTGCGGAACATAATTCTATACATGTTCTGTGATGCCAGATATTACAGTTGTCACAGCATACTCCTTTGCAGTTCCATGTGACTGGATGTTCACAGAGTCCACATGGGTAGATACTTTGTTGTTTTGTTCTTGGTCCAGGGTTTTGTTCTATGTCCCCTGCAAGGAGGAGAATTAGTATAACCATTGAATAATTCTTATTTGGCTTAACAGGTAATGTCATTGGTTTACGGCCTGCTGATGACCATTTGTTGTTTAGAAGGTTTGTAAGTAAGTGACGATGGTCCCATGATTTTTCATTGAAGATGGATTTTCCAATGTTATATATCAGAGTCACTGCTATAATTGAAGTAAATATTTTCATCTTGTAGAATTTTCTGTGAGTATCAAGCTTATTAAAGTGTTGGGTTACTGTTGAAGTTCTCAGTTTAGCTCGGAAGAGCCCGTGCTGACTGAAACGCAACAACAGCAATTACCAACAGTTAAGTTGTGCTTGCTCAGCGATCTTCTTTAACTTCGTTATAGTTATCTTAAACATGTTTGAATTGTTTAATTCTGGACTTCCTAATTGACCTTTTGAAAGTCACATGTAAAAATTAGAATAATTGTTGTAGGGAGAATAAAAAAATTAGTATGCCCCAATTTCTCTTTTTTTCGAGATATTCATTTGTTACTTGATCTCAAATTTATTCTGTAATGTTCAAATACATAATACAATAGGCCTGACCTATATATTGTTGCACATGCGCAAAAGCCAACGTCCAAGACAAAGGTCACGAACTTACAAGCATGTCTACTTATTTTACGGAATCGGGTCACACTACGAAATGTAGACAGATTGCCCATATTTCTGAAGCTATTCATCAATAAAGTGTATCAGACTGTTTGCACATAAGTAAAGAGTATTTGCATTCACAGGGATAGGGTAACGAACTTCCAATCATTGAGGATACTCTTAACACAGCAAAACATATATTGAAATTGTGAAAATTATAAAATAGCACCAACTTGGACTAAGTTGATACAGACAGAGACACATCATACACATTATATGTCTCTGATACTAGTCAGAAATAAAAAGCTAGAATTGGATACATATGTTTTACCTGAAGGTTAAGCCTCTGTTACAGTGTGAAATATGTGAGCAATTTCACGATGTAATAATTGATTTAAACATTGTTTAATAAACCTTCAGGATAAAGTAATACATGGCTGTACCACTTTTATAAACCCTATTTATGTATTAGTTACTAGTACCAGACTAAGATACCATAACAAAATATTCTATATTCTGGATAGATGCCTATTGCCTCTTATCCTTTCCTGACAATAATGAAAATTTGGATCCGGCTTCTACAACTAATGTTGTGAGAACATACATGCAGTGCAACCAATGAATCTTTCAGAACAGGTGTGCAGAATATCAACTTCAAAAGACATTTAATCTGATTTTGATTGAGTTCATCCACACTGTAGATAACTGATGTGCAAATATTTGACACCACCAAGAATGCATATATACATGCATAGTTAAACCAGAAATTTACAATACCAGAGAATGGCAATTGGTCAAAGTATTGTGATATTATTGAAAAAAAGAAAACAACACTTTATATATATACATAAATTATTATGTGTCCAAAGGATTTATCAGGATTCACCTTCATCAGGAACGCTCAAAGCTGAATATTTGAAAGCCAAGTATGTATCAGAACCAAAACAGTAGAAGAGCTATATGACTCAAAAAGGACCTAAAAATAATAGCCATCTAAGGTCCAATTTGCCTGAGGGAGTTGAAACCTTAGTTTCTTTATAATTTTTTAATTTATTATCGGACCAATTTAAGAAAGGCTCGTTATAAATCATGTCACTACCAAAGTACTGACTACTGAGCTGATGATACCCTCTGGGACTGATAGTCCATGAGCAGTATTGGCCCAGTGTTGTAAAAATTGAAAACAATACTTTATAAATTTCATGCGTGCGAAGCCCTTTTCTGGATTTACCATCGTCAGGAATGCCCAAAGCCGAATATTGAAAAGCCAAGGCTATACTGTCATGTGACTATTATATAAAGTACAAATTGAAATCATGTACTGGAACCACATTGATTAATCTTGCAAAATCAACTGCTGTTGAAGATTCACAATAATGTACGCAAAACTAAATTATGGATTCAAGGAAGTTGTTTCCATGGCCAGCTAAAGAGGTTATTCCTGTCAACTATTACAGATGGAGCTTTTGGTTTTAAATAATTTGTATGCAAACATGTTATGCAAAATGACTTTAAAGATCTGATTGTTGACATTTGTTTATTTCTTTTTGATAGGTTGGACTAAAAGTTATGAAAAATGTTATATTATTGTGCCAACCTCAAGGTCATGGTTAGAAGCTGACCTATACTGCCAAAAGTAAGTTTTATTAGATATGAAAATACTTTTCTTCAAGTTGTAGTCAATGACACTGGTGTGAAATAGGCTTTTTTGCTTTATATTACTGGCCATTCTATCACAAATGCGTTGTATAATATACATCATATACATATAACTGACATTTCAGACCTTCAAACTCAGAATTTTTGCGTTTAAGTGGTAAACTTGCACTTTTAATCTATTTAACATTGTTTTTGAGGATATTACTTTTTGCAGTTGAATAATTACATTTACAAAATTCTTACATTCAGCATTCAAATCAATCCTGTGAAGGTTGGTGTTTCACTCTGGTTACTCCAGGTTCCTCTACCAATAAAAACTGCCTGACAGGATACAGCCAAGGTTGATGATAGTGGCCAACAAACAAATCAATCCTTTTGATGTCTTGATTGTTGTCGAGCCTTCGACTTTTGTCGAAAAAGCAAGACATAGCGATCCTACATTCCGTCGGCGTCGTCCACAAATATTCACTCTGTGGTTAAAGTTTTTGAAATTTTAATAACTTTCTTAACCTATACTGGATTTCTACCAAACTTGGACAGAAGCTTGTTTATGATCATAAGATAGTATCCAGAATTAAATTTTGTAAAAAAAAAATCCTGTTTTTCCGTATTTTACTTTTAAATGGACTTAGTTTTTCTGCCAGGAAACATTACATTCACTCTGTGGTTAAAGTTTTTAAAATTTTAATAACTTTCTTAAACTAACCTGGATTTGTACCAAACTTGGACAGAAGCTTGTTTATGGTCATAAGATAGTATCCAGAATTAAATTTTGTTAAAAAAAAAAATCCTGTTTTTCCGTATTTTACTTTTAAATGGACTTAGTTTTTCTGCCAGGAAACATTGCATTCACTCTGTGGTTAAAGTTTTTAAAATTTTAATAACTTTCTTAAACTATCCTGGATTTCTACTAAACTTGGACAGAAGCTTGTTTATGATCATAAGATAGTATCCAGAAGTAAATTTGTAAAAAAACAAAATTTCATTTTTTCTGTATTTAACTTATAAATGGACTTAGTTTTTCTGCCAGTTAACATTACATTCACTCTGTGGTTAAAGTTTTTAAAATTATAATAACTTTCTTAAACTATCCTGGATTTGTACCAAACTTGGTCAGAAGCTTGTTTCTGATCAAAAGCTAGTATCTAGAAGGAAATTTTGTTAAAATTTTGTACCTGTTTATCTGTATTTACTTATAAATGGACTTAGTTTTTCTTCCAGTTAACATTACATACAGTCTGCAGTTAAAGATTTAAAACATTTATTAGATTAATAAACTATCCTGGATTTTTACCAAACTTGGACAGAAGCTTCTTACAATCAAAAGATTGTATTGAAAGGAATATTGTTATTATTTTTTCCTCATTTTTGTTGAGCCTGCGATTAACAGCAAAAGTAGGCGAGACACTGGGTTCTGCGGAACCCTTACAATTTTTTTTTGAATTGATCATTTAGCTAAACCAATAAGTCAGGTTGCTTGGCTTTCCTATACTGTGTAAACAAACACTGTTTTGACAATAATTTGTTTATATTTACATTATACAGAAACTACGCATGTGAAATCAAATAATGTTTAAAAGGGGGGATAAGAAGATGTTCTCCAAAGTTGTAGAATTGACCTCCCTCTCTACCCCTAGGAGATTAAGCTGGATTTTAGAGGGTGATTTCCTAATTATTATACCCTCGCTTTAAAAAAGTGGGGTATACTGTTTTACCTCTGTCTGTCCTTCCGTCAGTCCATCCGTCAGTCCGTCCGTCCCATGAATATTTTCGTCGCATTTTTCTCAGAACTACTTGACAAGGATTTCTGAAATTTGGTTTCAGGGTTTATATAAGTAAGTTACACTGTGTGATGCGTTTTCAGATTCATCACTCATCAACTTCCTGTTTACCGAAATATTTCGGTGGGGGTATCATCAGTGAGCAGTAGCTCACAGTTTTACTTGTTTTGAAATAATTTACCAGGAGGTTCCCACTAGTAACTGAAGAGTTGGCATCGATGCTCATGTCTTATAAATAAAGATAATGAACAGAGTAGAACATCCCAATGATAACTATATGATTTGAAAAGAACCATAATGTATGAGGACAAACAGGCTCATGAAAGATTATGTAAAGTAGATGTACATAAAAGATTTTTAACCATAAAATCAATTTAAAAACCAATTTACATCATATAGCTTTATTTGTTTCAAAGAATGATTTTTAGTTTAGAATATAAGTTTTTCTTTTCCTTGTCATCAATTTTTTTAAGCTCTTTTACTTCAGATGAACATCAGCATGATTAAGAACTTAATTTTGATGAAATTTAATAAAATTACAACATGTAAGAGTATAAGTTTCTTTTTGTTTAACAGTTTACCTATGAAAAATTAAAGTTGAACTATTAAACAAATAAAATCTGTTCTTAAGTTCGCCAAATACATACTTTATTTCTGGGTAGGAAGTATTCATAGAAAAAATGGGCAAAACCATAAATTTCTAAGAATTTTATGTCCTTGCTAAGGAATCTTATAAGATATTACATTTCAAACAGCAATGAATAATCTGTCAATGATCACATTGTTGGCAGTCATACAAATAAAATTGCATTTTGATTCAAAAGCTATAGACATGCTATTAAAAAGAAATAAAGAACCTTTAAATTGTCTTTAAATCTGCATTTTAATGTACATACACTTGTTCAATTACTGCATTTACCTTGTTGTTATGAATTGAGCCTGTTCAAAAATTTCTTCAAAGGACAAATTCTATAAAGGACATTATCACTGTAACTCTTCCCATTACAGTTACGTAATATATAACAGTACTGCATTGATCACATAAACATATTCTTCTAGATCAGTACCTGTATTGAGTGAGAAATTTTCTACATTTAGTATTGAAATTAAATGAAATTTATTTTGATAGATTTTACAATTTTGACTTTCTACTTCAAAAGGACATAAACGAGACTATTACTAATAAAGAAAACATAACAAAGGGAGACATGGAATTAAAAACAAGAACACTGAATAAATAAAGATCTTTTTTAATAATGAGAATTTTCCTATTTAAACTGAAATGAATAATCTAAAAAAAAAGTCCTGCTTAAAATAGATTTTTTTACAAGGCTGCCTCAGAAATGTTCTACAGAGCATTTACAGAAGTTTTAAATATATTTTATTGGTATTGTTGATCAGGTATAAATGTTGAACAATGTGACTCCTTCCTTTTTGATTTAAAGTTTAACATTGATCAATAGGGAATTAATCTTTTACCCAGTTTAATGAATTATGGATTGAATTAAATATTATTATTTCCGCAGCTTTAAGTTTGACCTATACTCTACTTGAGCTTAAAAGTTAAGAATTTAAAGTACATTTATAAAAGCCAACCATTGTTATGGTTGATCAAGTACTATTTGATTTGTATAGAAGGACATACTTCCCAATATTATTTGTGTACACTTTAATAATTGTGTGTAAACAAAATATATAATCAGTAGGCACTAGTTCATTGTTGACTTTTGCTGAATAATGGTCAAAAATATATTTAAATATAAATATTGTTTTATGATTTAAAATTGATATTTACTGCTTCTCTGCTATAAGCACATCATATTTATGAGTAAGAGCAAAGACCTGTCAGCATGAGTCAGAATAATATTTCCAGGTGGGGTTACATTCTTCCTGCCAGCTTTTACCATGTGAACTAGTTCATTGAAAATATGGCTTACTGTGTCGATCTTGTACAAAACAGGGTCCATAATCATATCACATTAACATGTTTCTCTTCTGGCATACATGTAATATTTGTAACTGGACATTAAACACCAATTCATCATCAGACATTTAGATCCACTTTGTCAACATGGTTTTTCCCTTACATTCATATTACATTATTGAATACATTTGATCATAAAAGGAACATATCAAAGTTCACTTCAAAATCATTTTAAATATTTCACAACAAAAAATTCATAAAATCTTTAAAAAATCTCCACTTCAAAATACTTATACACCTTTATTGGGTTAAGTTATCATTTATAACTCAGGAAAATGTTATTTTAGATATCTTCTAGAAGGATAAAAAATATTTTTCATTGAGTCAAATAGGAGGTTTTTTTCTTTGGGATTAAGGGCCTTTTGTAAAATGCATCATTTATATAAAATGGCCTTGTGGTTTTTTTTTCAACAAAATGGCTTTAAGACCTCCTGGAATGAAAATTTTAATTAACACCTTTCTCTTGCTAATTTAGCATGTGTTTTACATTTATTTTCAGATATGGAGCGCGATTAGCAAAGCCATCAGGATATGTTATAAACAACATCGTTTCAAATCTGTTTACCACTGCCAGTAATCCCAGTACAGAATACTGGATAGGTAAGTCAGAGATAAAATCAACTAAACCGCTAACACATTAGAGATAATATGAACATATGTTTGAGGGAGCAAACAGTTATCCAAAAAGTTTGAGGAGTACTAAAGTTGAAATGTGTAACTCTTCTTTTTGTATCATTTGAAGGATTGAAAAGAATTCTCTTCATGATTTTTAATAGAGCCACCAAAAAGATGTGTGATATTTGATTGCACTAAACAATGAAAATGTGTTTACCAAAAGTCCACTTATATATTCCTTTTACATTTTACAATTTTTACTACAATTAGGTCAATTTGACCTACTTTTTATCATATTAAGTGACTGAAAAAAAGCTTTGCATCTAGGTAAATATCTCTGGTATATGTTGTAATTATTCATCATATAAGTCCTCATTTATGATTGAATGCATTGCAGACACATTAGAGGCACTGTGTCACATATTTTACTTTTGACTGACTTTGTTTTAGTTTTGCTGTTAAAACACAATATTATATGTATTTTACTACTGAAAAAACTTTTATATTATGTAGATAGTTCCTTAACATGTAGGTCACTGTTATATACATTTGATGTTCAAATAAGGTTAATTTCGATTTGATGGAAGTATACTACTGTAGCAACTTTTTTCTGCATTATAGAAAACAAATAGAATTTTGATTTTTGGCATGATCTTTTATTTTGTAGTTGTTACTTATTACAAGATTTTCAGTAATATTCTGAAGTGTTTGATTGAAATCCCTTTCGAAAATGTGTAAAAAAGGATGAGTGTTAGGTTAATATTATATAAATAACACATAGCTGAGAGGGTGATAGAGCAGATATGTTACCTTGAGAAAACATTGTCAACTGAGGCGAAGCCAAGGTTGACAATGTCTTTTCGAGGGGTAACAATCTGCTCTATCACCCTCTCAGATATATGTTATTTAATTTATTATACTGAAAGTTCTGTTATTACTGTCTATTAAATTTCAAATTCAAAGTAATAAACTATGTCGTCTTGTACATAACAATCATCCATATTTATTAAAGCGCACACTTGAGCAAGCGTCTCCGTGAAGGGTAATAGAGTATTTGCCATGGGATAGAGTAAATTGTCTCCCTTGTATTAACCAATCAAAATCTGGCATTTTGACATGAAGTATAATAATTTGAATTATATTTCTTTAGATATAGTGAATGTTTTGTTTTATTTAAGGATATAATGTCAGAGGTTTAATAAATACAGAACGACATGTTGGATTTTGGAGTGATGGTTCGTCTACAACAGCTGAGGTTGGTGTATGGGGAGATTTCGAACCTGACACACCCATGGGATCATGTGCTCGTGTTGACAGATCACATGATAACAAATGGTACATGGAATCATGTGATAGGTTGCTACAGTCAGTCTGTGAATTAACACCATGTCCTGACAGTAAGTTAAATTATATTGACGGAGATATTTCATCACTATTAGCTATATCGAGGCAGTTAGTTTTTATTGATTGAGGAAACAAGAGTCCTGCAGAGACTCACTGACCTTTGGCGAGAATAGAAAGAAAAAAAGAAAAAAGACAGCTGTTGTACAGTACTGAGGCTCTTGACTAAGACCCTTTAATATATTTTCAAGAGTAAAATCAACAAAATCATTGTTGCTTTCATATATGGTTATGTGATGTCACAGTAGATGTTGTCTCATCTACATTCATACTATTTAGAATACATAAAAGTTTACTGTGGCTACATTATTATTTGTTGGATACCAATTTTCCTGGATAACGTGGGTATAGATAAACAATGAATTTAAATGTTCAACCTAATACAAATTAATTAAAGGTTTGTATGCAAACTTCGGGCAAAACCAGGAAATCAGTTATCCACGAAAATACAAGTTTTGCTTGAATCACGAGTATTGGTATCTTGAAAATAAATGAATCAACAGTAATAGGAATCACCAAAAATACTTGACATTGCAAAACCACATTAACCCACAACACAGAATCCTAAAAGAATAACAGATAACAAACAAAAACAACACAATCCAGTTAGCCTGACTTGTAACAAGTGTTTAGTTTTGTCAGGTTAAGCCAGTTTTCACAAACCACCCCTTTTGCTCATCTAGGTTGTATGTTGTAAAATGAAAACATACAATAAAAACCTACATTATGCAGCTACAAACAGGATAACCGCTATGTTAAACGAGGAAATAGAAAACAGTACACAATTTGGAAGGCAGGGTAACGGTGTGCTGACTACTACAGGAAGCTAGCTAAGGTAGCTACAGTTAGTTGTAGGTTGGATAATACCTCTTGAGACAAAACAAAAAATCAGAAGCAACAATCCTTAAAGGTTTCATGATTAAGTCTCATACAATTCAATTGAAATCTGAGTATTAATGAAATATGTTTTTTAATCTGTTCCCAGATTCATTTAAAAATAAAATGATAAGGATATTTGTTGTTTATTGTAAAAAAAAAATACCAGGATGGCACGTTCCTAATTTAAGAATGTACTGGTATATCTGTATCAGTTTCAAGGCACATTTGCTGTACTACTGCAACAAAAAATGTGTACTTAATTCTAACAATGGTCAGGAAGTCTTTGATGATGGCCCATACCTTTTGTGTAAATGTTTGCATCATGCATTTTTCCCTTTCAGACACCTTTAGATGTACTACAACAGGAAGATGTGTTGGTACTTCTAACATTTGTAATGGTCAGGACGATTGTGGAGATGGATCAGATGAGAGAGCTTGTTGTAAGTTTTTTATGTTAAGAATAAAGAAAAAAAATTCATGCTTTAACAGATATTGATTCAGCTATACTACAAAGTATAGATAGTAAAGGACTATCTTAATTTGCTATAGTTCAATTTTAATTTTATGATCTCCCTTTATAGAAGTGTCTTTTTTTATAACTTTTATTGCATTTAAGAAGATTGACCTTAAGAGCTGTTTTAAATTTGTTTGCTGGATGTTTTATGATTTGTTCAGTTTTATTTCTTGAAGATGCGTTTTGCTTGAATCTTAAAGATGATAATTATTGTAACAGTAAGAGTTTTATTATGATTTAACTTTTGATTTTAGTACAGCTACCTTGGACGGAATATTTTAATGGTAAATTTGAAATGCACTAAATATACAATATGGTGATGTTTTTATTTGTGTGATGGATTTTCATCAGAATATATATCTGTTTTCGTACTTTACTTTCAGTCCAAACTATTGGAGGATGATTGTTTTATTTCTATGTTCTGTCCTTGAAAAAGCTTTTAAAATGTTGTTTCCTCCAAAATTTATTCCTGTTTTTGCCAAAAGTATTTAATTCTTATTACCCATTTTATATAAGGATTATGTAAAATACCAGTCACCTTGTACAATACCATTACTCCAGTTTTCATGCTTTAAACTCAATGCTGTAAATTCTTTGAATGCTTGCTGCAAATTTAAAAATGAAAATTGATCACACCCATCTATATGAAGAAAAAAAAACAACCACAAAATGATGCATGACAAAAAAAAGTTTTCAAATTTCCTCCTGTTTCTGTCTCTTGCTATTGTGTGCATGCTAATATGGACAACATAGTTATTTGCTATATAACGTGTATGGAATTTCAGGTTAACTTACTTAGCGGCGTTTTTATTCATCATTAGAAATTAAATCCAATTAACACAGCTAGCAAATAATAAAACGTAATTTTACATGAATTTTCAAGTATAAGATTTAAGTTGTTACACCAACATTGCATGCTACTTTGATTATTATGTAGAAATTTTATTTTGTGCACATTATTTCATGTAGAAATTGTTGTAAAAATACATTTTAGTGGATTGAAATTCATGTATATTTCAATTTGCAAAGGATGAGAAAAAATTGTGGTGTGTGATAATTTAAAAAAAAATCCAAATTCTATCATGTCTTTGCTAATTAATGTTATACCAGTTTTGTCTGAGCTTTACCAAAAGAAGCTGTAACAGAAAGCTTTATATTAAATACAGCTCAGTGTATTCTAATGCTAACGACTTTAAATAAGCTGGTGCGTAACTAATTAGTGTTTCCAAGAAATTGCTACTTTAATCTACTTTAATCAATATTGACTTAGTAAATACTTCTTAACATGTACATGATGACAATTGGTTAAATAAGCAATAGAATACTCTATTCAGCTGTGTTATGACTAAGTAAATACTTCTTAACATGTACATGATGACAATTGGTTAAATAAGCAATAGAATACTCTATTCAGCTGTGTTATGACTAAGTAAATACTTCTTAACATGTACATGATGACAATTGGTTAAATAAGCAATAGAATACTCTATTCAGCTGTGTTATGACTAAGTAAATACTTCTTAACATGTACATGATGACAATTGGTTAAATAAGCAATAGAATACTCTATTCAGCTGTGTTATGACTAAGTAAATACTTCTTAACATGTACATGATGACAATTGGTTAAATAAGCAATAGAATACTCTATTCAGCTGTGTTATGACTAAGTAAATACTTCTTAACATGTACATGATGACAATTGGTTAAATAAGCAATAGAATACTCTATTCAGCTGTATTATGACTTAGTAAATACTTCTTAACATGTACATGATGACAATTGGTTAAATAAGCAATAGAATACTCTATTCAGCTGTGTTATGACTAAGTAAATACTTCTTAACATGTACATGATGACAATTGGTTAAATAAGCAATAGAATACTCTATTCAGCTGTATTATGACTAAGTAAATACTTCTTAACATGTACATGATGACAATTGGTTAAATAAGCAATAGAATACTCTATTCAGCTGTGTTATGACTAAGTAAATACTTCTTAACATGTACATGATGACAATTGGTTAAATAAGCAATAGAATACTCTATTCAGCTGTGTTATGACTTAGTAAATACTTCTTAACATGTACATGATGACAATTGGTTAAATAAGCAATAGAATACTCTATTCAGCTGTATTATGACTTAGTAAATACTTCTTAACATGTACATGATGACAATTGATTAAATAAGCAATAGAATACTCTATTCAGCTGTATTATGACTTAGTAAATACTTCTTAACATGTACATGATGACAATTGGTTAAATAAGCAATAGAATACTCTATTCAGCTGTGTTATGACTAAGTAAATACTTCTTAACATGTACATGATGACAATTGGTTAAATAAGCAATAGAATACTCTATTCAGCTGTATTATGACTAAGTAAATACTTCTTAACATGTACATGATGACAATTGGTTAAATAAGCAATAGAATACTCTATTCAGCTGTGTTATGACTAAGTAAATACTTCTTAACATGTACATGATGACAATTGGTTAAATAAGCAATAGAATACTCTATTCAGCTGTATTATGACTTAGTAAATACTTCTTAACATGTACATGATGACAATTGGTTAAATAAGCAATAGAATACTCTATTCAGCTGTGTTATGACTTAGTAAATACTTCTTAACATGTACATGATGACAATTGGTTAAATAAGCAATAGAATACTCTATTCAGCTGTATTATGACTAAGTAAATACTTCTTAACATGTACATGATGACAATTGGTTAAATAAGCAATAGAATACTCTATTCAGCTGTATTATGACTAAGTAAATACTTTAACATGTACATGATGACAATTGGTTAAATAAGCAATAGAATACTCTATTCAGCTGTGTTATGACTAAGTAAATACTTCTTAACATGTACATGATGACAATTGGTTAAATAAGCAATAGAATACTCTATTCAGCTGTATTATGACTTAGTAAATACTTCTTAACATGTACATGATGACAATTGGTTAAATAAGCAATAGAATACTCTATTCAGCTGTGTTATGACTTAGTAAATACTTCTTAACATGTACATGATGACAATTGGTTAAATAAGCAATAGAATACTCTATTCAGCTGTATTATGACTAAGTAAATACTTCTTAACATGTACATGATGACAATTGGTTAAATAAGCAATAGAATACTCTATTCAGCTGTATTATGACTTAGTAAATACTTCTTAACATGTACATGATGACAATTGGTTAAATAAGCAATAGAATACTCTATTCAGCTGTATTATGACTTAGTAAATACTTCTTAACATGTACATGATGACAATTGGTTAAATAAGCAATAGAATACTCTATTCAGCTGTGTTATGTATGTTAGTCAAATCAGTTCATCTGCAAATTAAGTAAAAGTTTATTTAATAGTGGATTGTTAGGACTAAATGACTGTTTAAACCACTTTCAGTATTTGATAGACTTCTTTGACAGTTTGAGTTGTAATTTGTTGATATTACCCATGCATCTGTTTAACCTTCATCAACATCTAGCGCATAGTTCTGCTCAAACCAGTGCTAGAAGTTGTCTTCAACTTGCAATGAGTTGTTAGCTTTTGCCCTGTGTTGAATCCACACTGTGACTTTAAGATGAAGAACAGAATAAAAAGCATTGTTCCTTTGCCTTGGAATATCCTGAAAGAACTAGAAAAATTGAGAACAATTTACCTAGGTTTTTTTCAGATTGCTTGAGAAATTAATTAGTTTTTATGCTTTTGTTTCAGAATGATTGATGATTGCCTAAACAAATCATGTTTCGCCCTTGTATCTAAATTCATTTAATCAGGTTGGGTACACTACCATGTGCCAGTACTATTTGAACTTCAAGAGAATAGTTTCAAACATACATGTACAAATGTTATTTTGTTTACTTTGCATACCTTAAATGCATATCTGAACTCTTACTTGCCCAAAAAGTCTGAAAAATCATGGAAATGTAAAAAAAAATCAAGGGCTTGAAAAGTAAACACTGAAGTCAAGGAACTGATAAAAATCCATTGTTTAATGAACTGCATATCTGTGGAATTATTCCCCATCTCATTACCATGTTTGTCTTAATGTCAGGTAGATATCATCAAAAAATATCATTTCCTTTGATTTATAATAAACATTAAGAGGTTTAGTATTTCAAAACATTTTCTTGAAAAATTTAGTAATTGTTATTCTTTAAAACTTTGTGATGCCTGTTTTTACATTGCTTTTAAGGACACTTCTGACCTTTATTATTTTTGCTTTGTTATTTTAGCAACTGATTGTAAGTATTACATGTCTGGGAATGGTGGACAGGTTACCATGCCAACCACAGGTTCAACATACCCAGCAAGTTCTACATGTATTTGGACAATAGAGGCTCCAGTGGGGGAGAGAATACAAGTGCAGGTAATTACAAAAAAGAAGCATGATTTGGCTTTGCATAGATGAAAGTTGGTTTATGGATGACTTTATAGATTTCTAGGTCATAAAATGTTCTTCAATGTTGTCTTTTGATGTTTAAAATAAGACTTAAACAATTTATCATGCATGAAATAGAGCTTTTTCAAGTAGATCATAGTAAGAATTAGCTGATTGAATTCATAAATCATATCTATATTTGCTAATACTTTTCAGAAACAAGGAATTCAAGTAATTTTGTTTCCCAATCCTAGTCACCAATAGTTTTGAATGTTATCACTTTGACGTGTATTTTAGACAACCATGTTTAAGTTTAAAAAATGTTTTTATTCACTTTAAAACATAAGCATAATTAATGAATCACTTTGAAGTTTTATTTAGAATTTGACACCATTCTTCAGTTTGAAGTTATACTTATTTCACTATAGAACAACGTGCAATTATACATATATAAGTGTTACATGTTTTCACTCTGTTTGCTTGATATATTCATTTCACAATTTGATTTTGTAGTCATATCACTTGTTTGTTTTTTGTTTTGTGTGTATTAGCTTTCTGATCCTTCTACACCACAGGTAAAAAAAAGATTTAGTTCTTCAGGTCATGTTTGATAGAAATTAGTTTACATGTTGTGTTAAATTATCATTCATTGCAAGTGTATGTGCTGTGAAAAAAGACACAAACCAGCAAAATATTAAAAGGAAATCTCTTTCATCCCGCTTGCTGCTATATAGCCTTTTTGTGCTTAGGCTGCATAAAACAAACATCAATCAATCAATCTTTCATTCAGGAATTTAACTGTATTAAACTGTGTGTATTACAGCTAGCAAAGTGACAGTATAAAACTAATTTCTTTTAAATATGACTATTGACATAGCTTAGTGTCACATCTAATGCTGATATGTTGTCTTTTTCTTATTATATGTAAAAAATGTATAAAGAAAATTTTGGAAATTTTTCCATTGAAAAAATATTCCCTGATAATATTTCATTTTTAAACTAGCGAGACAACATCTCAGCTTTTTGTTTGCACAAATCATATTTATAGTGTTCAGATTTCTTAAAAATTTAGTTTTTTGTAAACATATAAAATGTCAAATTTGGCTTTGGAATGTTAAACTAAAAATCCTGAAGTTTTATACAATGAATATTCATTCCTTCATGACAATAAAATAAGATATATTCATCAGAAAAGGCAATTTAAAACTTATGGTATGAACATGTTTGCTGATATATCCATCAGAAAAGGCAATTTAAAACTTATGGTATGGACAAATTTGCTGATATATCCATCAGAAAAGGCAATTTTAAAACTTATGGTATGAACAAATTTGCTGATATATCCATCAGAAAAGGCAATTTAAAACTTATGATATGAACAAATTTGCTGATATATCCATCAGTAAAGGCAATTTTAAAACTTATGGTATGAACAAATTTGCTGATATATCCATCAGAAAAGGCAATTTAAAACTTATGGTATGCACAAATTTGCACATTCTGACCATTTTTTCCACCATTGTTATCACCATTAACATTAGCACCAACAGTGCTAACACATATTTTAAATGTACCCACTGTTTTTTATTTTTCATCTGTAGTTTAGATTTTTAACATATACAGTAGTTTTTTATTTGTTGAACTACTACCTCCATTTTGTCCATTAAAGTCTCCTCATTCTTGTGTGTAACATGTTCAGCTAATATGAAGTGATTTTCTAACATTTTTATATCCCTTTTCAATACTGTTGCTATTATGATATTGAGTCCCAATTTGTCTTGGTGACCATTGAATGCGCTTCTATGGGAAAAAAAATGAAACAATTTTCCAACCAATCAATTTTATTGCTTTAAAATGATGTGTATATGTAGTGACGGACAACTTGATAGAGTTTTACTCCAGATCGACATTCACAGGTCGAAACTGCTCAAAAGTTCAAGGGATAAAAAAAACGTGCATTTCAATTATAGGTTTTAAAGTCCGCTTTCAATTGCTTTGTTTGACCAACTGTGTTAAAAATCACAATCACACTAGATAGTGGCCAAAATATGAATTGGAGATGCATCAAATAATGATAGAGGAGAAAATAACTGCCTCAAAGATTTGTTAACAAATTATGGATTAGAAAATTATTGATAATATTACTGACTCTCAATTGTAACCAGCCAATACTCTTATTTTGCTGTTGTATTCAATCTTGATCGGTTGGGAATTTTTTAAAGTATATTTAAGCAATTGTGTTTTTTTCAGTGTTCTGCAATATAAATGTCAGGTGCTTATCAGAATTGGCAATTAATCCTAGATTATTGAGCACCTAATGCTTCTGTGTCAAATTATTGAAATGAAAGTGAATTTTAACTTTAGTTTTCTGTTTTTAGCTCACCTGGCCTGAAGGGCCAAGTGAGCTTTTCTCATCACTTGGCGTCCGTCGTCCGTCGTCCGTCGTCGTCCGTCGTCGTTAACTTTACAAAATCTTCTCCTCTGAAACTACTGAGCCAAATTTAACCAAACTTGGCCACAATCATCATTAGGGTATCTAGTTTAAAAATTGTGTCCGTGACCTGCCAAACCAACCAAGATGGCCGCCATGGCTAAAAATAGAACATAGGGTAAATGTATATTTTGGCTTATAACTCTGAAACCAAAGCATTTAGAGCAAATCTGACATGGGGTAAAATTGTTGATCAAGTCAAGATCTATCTGCCCTGAAATTTTCAGATGAATCGGACAATGGGTTGTTGGGTTGCTGCCCTGAATTAGTAATTTTAAGGATTTTTTTCCGCTTTCGGTTATTATCTTGAAAATTGTTATAGATAGAGATAAACTGTAAACAGCAATAATGTTCAGCAAAGTAAGATCTACAAATAAGTCAACATGATCAAAATGGTCAGTTGACCCTTAAGGAGTTATTGCCCTTTAAAGTAATTTTTACCCATTTTTGTAAATTTTGTAATCTTTACAAAAATCTTCTCCTCTGAAACTACTGGGCCAAATTTAACCAAACTTGGCCACAATCATCATTAGGGTATCTAGTTTAAAATTGTGTCCGTGACCTGCCAAACCAACCAAGATGGCCGCCATGGCTAAAAATAGAACATAGGGATAAAATGTATATTTTGGCTTATAACTCTGAAACCAAAGCATTTAGAGCAATCTAACATGTGGTAAAATTGTTGATCAAGTCAAGATCTATCTGCCCAGAAATTTTCAGATGAATCGGACAATGGGTTGTTGGGTTGCTGCCCCTGAATTAGTAATTTTAAGGATTTTTTTCCGTTTTTGGTTATCTTGAAAATTGTTATAGATAGAGATAAACTGTAAACAGCAATAATGTTCAGCAAAGTAAGATCTACAAATAAGTCAACATGATCAAAATGGTCAGTTGACCCTTAAGGAGTTATTGCCCTTTAAAGTAATTTTTACCAATTTTCTGTAAATTTTGTTATCTTTACAAAATCTTCTCCTCTGAAACTAATGGACCAAATACAACCAAACTTAGCCACAATCATTATTAGGGTATTTAGTTTAAAAATGTGTGGTGACCCAGCCAACCAACCAAGATGGCTGCCATGGCTAAAAATAGAACATAGGGTAAAATGTAGATTTTGGATTGTAACTCTGAAACCAAAGCATTTAAAGCAAATCTTACAGGGATTAACTTGTTTATCAAGTAAATATCTATCTGCCCTCAAATTTTCAGATGAATTGGACAACTGGTTGTTGGGTTGCTGCCCTGAATTGGTAATTTTAAGGATATTTTGCCGTTTTGGTTATTATCTTGAAAATTATTACAGATAGAGATAAACTGTAAACAGCAATAATGTTCAGCAAAGTAAGATTCAAATAAGTCAACATGACCAAAATGGTCAGTTGACCCTTAAGGAGTCATTGCCCTTTATAGTCAATTTTAACAATTTTCATTAATTTGGTAAATTTTGGTAAGTTTTACAAAATGTTTTCCTTGATTGGACAACTGGTTGTTGGGTTGCTGCCCTGAATTGGTAATTTTAAGGATATTTTGCCGCTTTTGGTTATTATCTTGAAAATTATTACAGATAGAGATAAACTGTAAACAGCAATAATGTTCAGCAAAGTAAGATTCAAATAAGTCAACATGACCAAAATGGTCAGTTGACCCTTAAGGAGTCATTGCCTTTATAGTCAATTTTAACAATTTTCATTAATTTGGTAAATTTTGGTAAGTTTTACAAAATGTTTTCCTTTTGTAATCTTTTCTGAAACTGCAGTAGAAAATCAATATAGAAAACAATCTACTAATGAACTGGCAATAAAAATAATTGATAATTCTATAACATGAAAAAAAAACATTAATACCTGATGATGGTGTTTCTTTCTTTACATTGAAAATGATGTCACAACTATAATCCCGAACAATAGGTCGAATGTCATATGTTTCAGTACTTTGGCTTCATTTTCTACAGATTCAAGTGCAAATGATGCTTGAATTCTACACTAATTTATACAGACTTCATCCCTTTCACAGGTAATGCCTGCCTCATATTATATTTAAAACTTTAATAGAATATCAGAAATTTTGAGAGAAAATTAATCAACCATGCAAGATCTAAAACTTAATTAATATTGTTCAAATTATCAATTAACTATTAAACAAAAATTCTCATTAAAAAATATAGTTCTTCATTTTATATTTTATCAGAAGTTTAGGAAAAAATTGAATTTAATTGTGTCCCTTGTTCTCATTTCCTGGGATAAATCCAATACAAATTAAAGTATTGGTATTGAATTAATATTTAAGAAATATTTCAAACCTTACCATTTTCTTCACAAGAATGAAGACCATATTTTCAGTGTCACGAGTATCAGTCATCATATTTGTTGTACTTTGTTGTTTAAAAGTTGAATACAAAAAGATCAACAAAGCAATTCAAAACCACTTGAATTTTGCAACAACAAATGAGAGTTTTAACGACCTCAGCTGGCTATACAACCCTTGCACAATCAACTGAATTTTGCAGAAATCATTAATAGGAAACAACAAAACTTCACAACAAACTTTCTCATCACTTCACATTTCTCTTTAGATAAATTTACAGAAATTCTCCCTGAAACTACTGTCAAATTAAACCAAACTTGGTTTAAATCACCACTAGAATATCCAGGGACCACTGTGTATGATGACCCTGCCTGCCAACATGGCACACATGGCTGAAATAAAACATAGGTTTCAAACGCACTTTTAGTCTTATATCTCTGAAACTATACGACAGTACAACAGTTGCATTTATCATGCATCAATTGTAAATAAAAATATCAGGTGAGCGACACAGGGTCCTTGGAGCCTCTAGTTGTTGTTGTTTTTCCCCTCAGGTTTGAATAAAATCTCTTTATCATTGCACTCACCTGAAGAATTTGTTTGATGTCAAAAATAGATTTATATTACAAATGAGAATTAAATTGTCCATCTTAACACCTTTTAAATGAATTTTGTAAAATTGTTCTATAGAATTGTGAAATCAATTAGGAATTCATTCATTTATCTATACATAATCCATGCATTATGGAATATTGATCATTTATATAAAATCCTTCTCATGTGATTTAAGCTCCCATTTAATATTCCTTATCTTTAAATAAATCAAATCATTCTAGTTTCATTTCATTCACAGGTATTCAGCTATCTGATGGATAATCTAACATTCCATCACTGTAACTGTTCATCACTTTATATACACGAGGAATCGGAAGAATTATTTGTTTGTGATATTAATTTTAGATGTCTCAAACTTCAATACTTTTCATTGATGAAGGAATAGATGTCTATTATGTAATTGATCGTTTAAAATAGTCATTGCCCTTTATAGTCAATTTTAACAATTTTCATTAATTTGGTAAATTTTGGTAAGTTTTTACAAAATGTTTTCCTTGATTGGACAACTGGTTGTTGGGTTGCTGCCCTGAATTGGTAATTTTAAGGATATTTTGCCGCTTTTGGTTATTATCTTGAAAATTATTACAGATAGAGATAAACTGTAAACAGCAATAATGTTCAGCAAAGTAAGATTCAAATAAGTCAACATGACCAAAATGGTCAGTTGACCTCTTAATGAGTCATTGCCCTTTATAGTCAATTTTAACAATTTTCATTAATTTGGTAAATTTTGGTAAGTTTTACAAAATGTTTTCCTTTGTAATCTTTTCTGAAACTGCAGTAGAAAATCAATATAGAAAACAATCTACTAATGAACTGGCAATAAAAATAATTGATAATTCTATAACATGAAAAAAAAACATTAATACCTGATGATGGTGTTTCTTTCTTTACATTGAAAATGATGTCACAACTATAATCCCGAACAATAGGTCGAATGTCATATGTTTCAGTACTTTGGCTTCATTTTCTACAGATTCAAGTGCAAATGATGCTTGAATTCCTACACTAATTTATACAGACTTCATCCCCTTTCACAGGTAATGCCTGCCTCATATTATATTTAAAACTTTAATAGAATATCAGAAATTTTGAGAGAAAATTAATCAACCATGCAAGATCTAAAACTTAATTAATATTGTTCAAATTATCAATTAACTATTAAACAAAAATTCTCATTAAAAAATATAGTTCTTCATTTTATATTTTATCAGAAGTTTAGGAAAAAATTGAATTTAATTGTGTCCCTTGTTCTCATTTCCTGGGATAAATCCAATACAAATTAAAGTATTGGTATTGAATTAATATTTAAGAAATATTTCAAACCTTACCATTTTCTTCACAAGAATGAAGACCATATTTTCAGTGTCACGTAGTATCAGTCATCATATTTGTTGTACTTTGTTGTTTAAAAGTTGAATACAAAAAGATCAACAAAGCAATTCAAAACCACTTGAATTTTGCAACAACAAATGAGAGTTTTTAACGACCTCAGCTGGCTATACAACCCTTGCACAATCAACTGAATTTTGCAGAAATCATTAATAGGAAACAACAAAACTTCACAACAAACTTTCCTCATCACTTCACATTTCTCTTTAGATAAATTTTACAGAAATTCTCCCTGAAACTACTGTCAAATTAAACCAAACTTGGTTTAAATCACCCACTAGAATATCCAGGGACCACTGTATGATGACCCTGCCTGCCAACACACACATGGCTGAAATAAACATAGGTTTCAAACGCACTTTTTAGTCTTATATCTCTGAAACTATACGACAGTACAACAGTTGCATTTATCATGCATCAATTGTAAATAAAATATCAGGTGAATGACACAGGGTCCTTGGAGCCTCTAGTTGTTGTTGTTTTTTCCCCCTCAGGTTTGAATAAAATCTCTTTTATCATTGCACTCACCCGAAGAATTTGTTTGATGTCAAAAATAGATTTATATTACAAATGAGAATTAAATTGTCCATCTTAACACCTTTTAAATGAATTTTGTAAAATTGTTCTATAGAATTGTGAAATCAATTAGGAATTCATTCATTTATCTATACATAATCCATGCATTATGGAATATTGATCATTTATATAAAATCCTTCTCATGTGATTTAAGCTCCCATTTAATATTCCTTATCTTTAAATAAATCAAATCATCCTAGTTTCATTTCATTCACAGGTATTCAGCTATCTGATGGATAATCTAACATTCCATCACTGTAACTGTTCATCACTTTATATACACGAGGAATCGGAAGAATTATTTGTTTGTGATATTAATTTTAGATGTCTCAAACTTCAATACTTTTCATTGATGAAGGAATAGATGTCTATTATGTAATTGATCGTTTAAAAATACCACCTTTGTCACAATTCAGTCTATCATGATTATATTTAGCTTGTATGTAATTTCAGTAGTCAGTATTGCATATATCAATATCTCTTTTATATAAAATTACTAAAGTTTTTCTTATTATTATTTCACTATATAGTTATTAAAATCAATATACTGTAAACCAACTTATTTTCACAGATACTTTATTTCGCGTTTTGCCCTTTCTAGCCCACTTCGTGGCGATTTAATTTCACGATTTAAAAATTTACTTGATGTAGTTAAATAAGGAAAGATCCAAGTTTTACATATTCGCGATGATTTATATTCACGTTATTTTTCTACTCACAAAAGTCGTGAAAATAAGTTGGTTAACAGTAGTTATATTTATTAATGTTTTCACTCAAAGATCTTCAGCAGGGATGGTTATTCTACACTAATTGGTAGATGTGTTACTTGTTTAACACACAAATTTATTTAAGGACATATATGCATATTAAGAAAACAATGAATACTGTACCAGTGTCAATATAGATATTACTATAAATTTATATTAAAATGAGGGCGGTAAATTTTTCTATAAAAATTATTGATGATTAGTATACAAATATCTTTAAATTGGTCAAACATATATCATTGTTATTTCAAAGTTCGACAGAGTTAGATTGAAACTAAAATTAGCATTGTAATAAAACATACAACCTGAATTGCCATTCATGAAATGGAGTATTGGCAATAAATCTTTATTTACATAATGTTATTTGTCATTCAATAGATGTTAAAAGGGCCAGACTAATTGTTTAATCATAATGATTGAAAAATCAGATTGAATGTGGGTCCAGCAGTCAGTATTACAGTGATATGTACTTTATAACCACTAATTGGTAAATTTGATTTTTCAGTTCACTCAGTTTAATACAGAGGAAGATATTGATGTAGTCGAGTTCTGGGAAGGGAGTCCTTCTCTGTCAGACAGTCGATGTTTGGCTCGTCTCTCTGGCACATTACCAGCCAGTTATCAAGTTTTTATCAGTTCTAATAACTTTCTAACAGTGAGATTTGTATCTGATGCTTCCAGACAAAGAAGTGGCTTTACTTTTACTTGGAGAACAGGTACACATTGATGCTATTTCAAATCTAATTTTAGAAGGCACTACGAAATATATTTTATTTTTTATTACTCATGCATGCCTTAACAGTCGTGATATCACATTTTCTATTTTTTTTGACATCTCAAAACCTTAATATATAATGTAAGTAATAAGATAGTAAATCATAAGAAAAAAGAAATTTGTAATAAAGATAACCAGCATCTTATTGTTATATTTCTATGTTAAACATATGCATTTAACTACAGTTTTTAAATATTCATCACTCAGAAAATTGTGAGACATGAATTCACAACAGATATACCACTGTGGATCTGATGGGAACAAGGTAACCACAAATTTAAAAGTTCAATGAATAACCAAATTTCTATAGGAATGTACGCAGACGTTGGCAAACCCACGAAAATGCAAGTTTTCATCAATCCACAAGAATTGGTACTCAAGAAAATAAATGAATTCAGAGCATTAAGCAGCTCCGATTTTTAGTGAGTGTCAAAAAAAAAAAACTTGAATGAAACAAAACTTTATATAAATCAGATGTGTTATTATGGAATGTTTAATATGCAAGAAATGTACACATTTAAGGAAGGATTTATATTCATATATCCATTGAATTTTTGAATTTTACAGATTTCCAGTGTCAGATTGCAAAATTATCCAATAAAAGATACACGACAGGTCAGTTAGGTAATGTCCTGACCTTGACCAATAACCAGGACCACACGACATGTGAAACTCAGTGTGCTTCAGCAATAACTTGTACTGGTTTCTCCTACAACAAAAATGACAACACATGTTTCTTACTGAAACAAGTAGCACTGCCTATTGATGACAACTGCTGTGATTTGTATGTGAAAACTTGTCCTCAGACTACAAATTACCCAGGTAACTAATAGTTAGTACATCAGTACAGGTAACTAATAGTTAGTACATCAGTACAGGTAACTAGTAGTTAGTACATCAGTACAGGTAACTAATAGTTAGTACATCAGTACAGGAAACTAATAGTTAGTACATTAGTACAGGAAACCTGTAACATTATGATTTACTGAAGGAACTTACAGTAGCTGTTGTTGATGGGGGCTCTTTTGATTGAAATGTAAACATATTTGCTTAGACCACAAATTACCCTTGTATCTGTAACTAAGGTTGTATAGGAAAACTTTAAAGTGTAAAAGCTACATATTGTGATAAGTTGCATATGTTGTCCAATGCCTACATGCAGAAAACCTGATATATAATATTGTATTTCAGTTTGCCTGCTAACTTTTTTTTCACCAAGAGTTTCAGTTTCAGAAAGGTCATGTTAGAGACATCATTAAGATTACAAATATATATATTTTTTAAGAAAGTCCTTTGAAATATTACATACTGTGTTGGAAATTTTTCAACAGTTGTACATGTGTAGCTGGCAGGAATATTTATTTTACAGAATCGCAGATAAATTCCATTATTTTCTGCTCAATTTAACATGCTGCTTATGTCTGCAGGTCTATGTGAGCTGATGGAAATTTCAAATTTTATGCCCTGACATTTTAAGTTTAACCTATTATTTTCAAAAAAAGCAATCCTATATAAAACAGTGTTCCTAGCCAATTATTAAGATTGTACTATACATATTCTTTTCCGATTCCTAAACAGTAAAGTATGCCTATTCTTTTTCGTTGAAAGGTACTGTCAACTGATAGAATAAGTTACATCGCTTCCAAGAAATTCAATATTATGTTAGATATTGATCTTCATTAATATTCATAACTTAATCAATATAGGATTCATTTCAAATAATTTTAAAATCAATTCTTTAGAAACAAATGCATTGTTGATATTCTTTCCATAATTAATCTAAACTAGATATAGATTTACATTGTATCATAGGTCAAATTTATTTGTTCAGTGTATGTTCAATGGTGTTAATATGTCCTTTGATTGAGTTAAGCTATTTCAGTTGATATTTTATAGTGTGTCTTTCTATGTTGTGATGTTACACTATTGTTTAAGAAAAAGGGTGAAGGTTTGGTACCATTAAAACGTTTAAACCCGCTGCATTTGTTTGCACCTGTCCTAAGTCAGGAATCTGATGTTCAGTAGTTGTCGTTTGTTGATGTGGTTCATAAGTGTTTCTCGTTTCGCTTTTTATATAGATTAGACCGTTGGTTTTCCCGTTTGAATGGTTTTACACTAGTAATTTTTGGGGCCCTTTATAGCTTACTGTTCGGTGTGAGCCAAGGCTCTGTGTTGAAGACCGTACTTTGACCTATAATGGTTTACTTTTATAAATTTTGACTTGGATGGAGAGTTGTCTCATTGGCACTCATACCACATCTTCTTATATCTATAGAACAAATCAACCCAGTAATTATGCACCAGTTTTATACAAGAAGATAATTAGACTGACATTATTTACTAGGGCAGAAGTTGAATTTCTAAATTGGCCCCTTGTAGCATGTCAGAGAATATACACTGAATATAAGGGATAACCTCATGGAAGTTTACTTCCTCAATACTTTTCTTTGGGTGAGATTTTGCATATAGTCCTGTTTTACTTATTATTATACCCCAGTATATATAGTGATGGGAGAGTCTTTTTCTCTGAAACTTAACCATATAATACCATTGTTTTTTCATGTTAAGTGTAAGGAAATAGAATAGTAATCAAATCTCAGATCATGGGAAAAATTAAAAATGCTGATGTTGAAAATATTTGAAATGTTATGCATGTCTTAATTCAGTACTATATAAATATTTCTATAGTTGTCTGTTTTCTGTATACACTTTCTTTATAATTTCAGTAATTACACTTTCTTTATAATTTCAGTAATTACACTTTCTGTATAATTTCAGTAATTAAGGTAGACTTTCTTTATAATTTCAGTTAGAGATGAAATTCCTTCACTTGGAGGTTCAGTAACAGGGACGTCTTATGACCAGTTTATCTACAGTCCTCTCTATCCTCTACAGTATCCTGGGAACCTAGAAACTGTGTGGATTATTCACAGTACTGGTAGTAATGTTGTTAGCGTTGAGGTAATGCACATCTGAAAATAGGGAAAATTGTATGATTTGTCATCGATACTTGTTTCAAACATAGATATTAGACTACAGATTATTTATATCATTTAGGATTCCACATAAACCTCATCATTTAATGTTTATTTTTTTCCTGACAGCTGAGTATTTGTATCAATGGACAAAAAATATTTACTGATATTGAAACTGATTTTGACATTTTTGTTATTTCAAACCTGTAGGTGGCTCCAAAATGGTCAAATCCCACCTGTGACCTTGGGGGTTATGTAGGAGACCTTGCGACCTGATGTGTTGTTTAAAAGGACTTGTGACCTTTTCAAATTTGCTAAAAAGTGTTCTTGTGACCTGAAACAATTTTTAAACGATCTTGTGACCGAAGGGGAAGGAGGGTATCCTACTAGAACACCCTATAGAGCAGATAACATATTTTCACAAGTTGGACATTTTTTTTTATTGTGTTTTTCTGTTGAATTGTAGGTAAAAGACATACAACTCTGTGGATCTGATACAGTTGTTCTAAAGGATGGTAACAACCCTGTCACTCCTACTCTGAAGACCTTGACCTCTAGTAGTAAATCAGGGGAGGTAATCATATCAACAGGAAATAGAATGTATGTCTACATGAAGTTAAAGGAACACCTGAAGTGTAGAGGTGTTCTACTGGCATATAGGGAAGGTAGGTTATTAACTTGTGAATATAAATCTATATGAGGTGCCTTATTTACCAGATAATTGGATTTAAATTGAAAAAAGTAAAAATATGTAAAACTAGTCATAGTTTCTTATGTGGTTTTAAGTTCAATGCTTCACAGTTTTATATAAAGCTGGTACTTGTACATTATAAAAATATAAATTAATTTTATTGAAGAGAGTTGAATCAAAATGATGGACATGTGTTCTTTTAAAAATCATATACACAAGTATTTCTTATAGAAAATTGATTGATAATGTATTTTTTAGGGTGCAATTTTGAGATAAAGAGTAATGCAGGTACAATTTTTACTCCTGGATTTGATGTCGTTAATTATCCTGGAGTCCTGCAATGTTTCTGGTCTATAACATCAGTCAACAAAAGACAGCTGAGACTGCAGTTTAATGAGTACGATGTAGAAAATGGAATGGATTATCTACAGGTGAGATCACTAATGATGTAGTTTATAAATGAATATGATTCTTGAGAATCCAAAAATTTTCCATGGTAAGAGGTCTTTGAGGGTGGACTAGTTTAACTTTTATTAGACAAAGAGTTCCAAGGATTTCATTCATAAAAGATCACTGCTGCTGCAGTTATTACATGGAAAATTTTGTGCAAACAGATAGGTCATCTACAAGATGCTAGTAATGCCACTTATAAATGTGAATTATATAGAAAACTTTATTGTAAGCTCTTACATTTCTTGTTGGGTTTCTATGAAAATTATATCAAAGGTTTATATTACCATGTAATGAAAACCTGAATGATCTTTGCTCTTGAAATAGAAAATTATTGTAGTTATTGATGTTGAACAGTTACAATGTGTGGTGCGGTGGGAGACATCAGAAAACTCTCCTTTTGGATTTAGTTTTATAACACATTTTATGTAAATGATTATAGCGCAGAAAGATCTGCAAAAAGGACGATTTAGTGCACAATGCATTCAAATGTATTTGGAGACCATCTTTCATGACCAAAAGTAATAACAGTTAAAAAAAAAAAATTATGACATTTATAATTATCCTTGATGTAACATGCAGCTTGAATGTTAGGCTAAAAAAACATTGAGTAGGTGCCTTATTTAGATAACTTTTGATTTAGTCAGATTTATGCAGAAATGGACATATACACAGGCACTGAGAGTTTGAAGATATGTTGCCCATAGTAGTCTCGGAGTGGATTTAGAATTGACATTTGACATTATTCACTTTTCAGGCATGGTTAGGAGATGATGATCAGGGTTCACCAATACACACAGGTAATGGATATTCTGGAAGCAAACCTCCTCCAATGGTGTCCACAACAGGACAGCTAGCTTTGAAGTTTACCACCAGTGCTGTCGGGAATCGTGCTGGATTTAGAGCCTCATATACAACAGGTTGTAGCTTATTGTCGGACCAATCATACACTGTTACCCCATCAAGGACTTCTATCATAGATGGTGATATCATGATAGTAAACTGTAACACAGGATACACCTTCCAGGCTCCATATGCAGGGGAAGCACATGTTGCACTGACTTGTCAGCCTGATGGGGAGTATGATAAAACTGTCCCAGTTTGTTCACGTAAGTATTTTTGACAATGTAGACTTTGAATAACAAGAACCCTTCTTCTTTGTGAAAGATATTCATGCATAATTGGAAAATCTGAACTACACATTTTAAATTTAATTGAATTTGACAATAAATTTGTTATTATGATTTTTGTTTTATTCAGGTATGTCCTCTCATACTGTTGCATCAGTATTGTTTGTTATAAAAATTAATGAAGTTTCAAACTTCATTGCTTAGCATTTGGTAAGATTATTTCTCTAATCAAGGAATATGATGTACAAAAATATGAATGAAAACAAACAAGTAAACAGTGATCGGGAAGGACGTGCGCCCTGCGCCTATAGCATATATCGACCAGAAATGGCGATAGAGTGACAAATGTAAGCGCACACGTGGCGCACGATATTATTCACTTCGTTCGAACGTTTAGATATCGTCAAATGGATTTCGATCGTGTTATGTGCCGCCATGTGTGTACACAACTGTGTAATGTTCCTCCAATGCTAGGATGTTTTCCTATGGTAATAATAGAACCATGCGGTATAACTGATTACCCAAAAAACGTAATTGACCATCATTCATGATATAACATTTTATAAACAACTTTAAAATTTGTGAAATTTGGCTAGTACAGACCAGATTTATCTCTAATTATAATCTTTTAAGTTAGTTTAGCTTTCTATTATTTCGATTGAAAAACCCAAAAGCCTTTTTATGAATATAGTTTTTGTCTCCATAAAAGGCGCTTAACTGTCCTTGTCATTTTTTGGTCTTTGGCTCGTTTTGACATTTTGTAAACATGCCTTCAGCGAATTGTTGTTTTGTTCTATCAATTAATGACACTCTCTACTGTTATTCTTGTCATCGTGATGAAGTAATAATAATACAAGAAGTGCAGAGGAAATGCCAGAAATGTCCTCTAATACGGAACGTCTGGAATAAGTATGGTATCGACAAAGACCCAAATTTAATGTAAATAAATCATGAACATGAACAAGGCAACAGTACCAGTTTAAACATTGTAAATAAAGGTTATCTTAAATGTTTTCCGGTTTGGAAGAAGTTATTGTATATTCATTGAAATTGGAATTACAAAATCACAGGAACAATATCCATAATATTATCTAAAATCATAAAGCTAAGTACCACCACCTCTTTGCGAAATATACACTTTTTTACTGAGTCAATTCAAATGGCCCTCATTTGACAACATGGCCCATTATTTTTTAAAATGGCTCATTGAATTTATTTTTGGGGGGCCCTGGGCCCATACAGAAAAAATCCTTCCAGATCACTGGTAAAAAGAAAACAAAAATCTGAAAAAACAGGGAAGTAAGAATTTGATTTTGTTAAAAATTGCAAAACAGACAATCATTCAGATCCATTTATTTCATAGCAAAAGTGTGAATCACAATCGATTTTTTATATTGTAGAGGCATTTTGTGGTAAGGTACCAACAATAGAAAATGGTTATGTACTATCATCTACTGGATTATTTGGAGGGAACCAGGTGATGTATGCATGTAACCCAGGGTTCACTCCTCCAACAGGAACCATCAGCTGCCAGAGTAACAGTTTATGGGAGGCACCTCCTACTTGCACAGGTAAAAATATTAAAGATTACTTTTCAGGCAAAATTTAGAAAATACACTTACTGATTCTTTATTAAAATCATTGGAATTAAAGAAATATTAAACTAGACTAGGTGTTAATGTTTGTGGGTGGTTAGACACACCCATTAGAGTAATAAACCAAATAAGGTTTGCTATATCAAAAGCAGAAAAGGTTAAATAATTAAAAAAGAAAATTTTCACAGATTCCAATACAGGAATACAGTGAAACTTCTCTAAACCGGTCCCTCTAAATACTGGTTCTCCCCCATACCGGCCAAATCAAGAAGTCCCGGTCGATTTGCATTCAATTAAATGGTTATGTAACCTTATAAAACTGGCCACCTCTTTAAACCGGATACCGGCCAGTATTTTTGTATTTAGTTAATCAAAATCAATAAAATTTAACCTCATAAAACTGGCCTTGTCATCTGAAATCACTGATCTGTACATACAATTGTTATGAAAATAAGAGATCATCCAGTTAATCAGGACACCTGCCATGCTGACTGAACACTGTTCACCTGTCAATTTTGTTTCAATACCCCATCTTATTATGTTTTGACAGATTTCTATTGCTACACATGCTATTCAAAAGTTGTAATTAAGTACAGCTCTTTATAAGAACCAGGCAGAGTGCCATATACATGTGATTTATGAAGGTTCCAGATTTTATCTATAATTGGTCTAGTAGAAGCAGTAAATGAATATCGCTCAAAAAATAATTGTGAGTGGGAAAATATGAGTGGTTGCCATGGTAATGGACACTCTATTTTTTGGTTGTTAAGCGTGGTAAAATCTTTTAAAAAATTAGCTAAATCACTAAAATTCAGAGCCTGATTATGAATAGTATCATGCATTTTTCATTAATGTTCATATGTAACATTGATACAATTTGGTTTAAGCTTCATTTTAGTGAAGATTGCATGTCAACCAAATTTGTAAATTTTTTGAAAAATTTTGCCAAAAAATGCATATTTTCAACTTTTCTGAATAGGAATTTTTGCGAAATTATCAAATTTTCTGTGGTGTTTTTCAGAAATGTGCAAATGTGTACAGAATAGTTAGCACTGTAGTTATGAAGTTTGGATACTACTTTACCAAATTAAATAGAAAATGCGTGGACTTTCTTTAATTTTATCACCATAGCAACCAATTTTTCCTTGGAAATGTTATTGGTTAATGTTAAGTTTACGTGACAGTGTAATAAAGCTTTACATTTAGGACTATCAACATAATATCAATGATTAGTAAAGAAGGCGAGACATTTCAGCGTGTGCACTCTTGTTTATATTGTAGAGGCATTTTGTGGTAAGGTACCAACAATAGAAAATGGTTATGTACTATCATCTACTGGATTATTTGGAGGGAACCAGGTGATGTATGCATGTAACCCAGGGTTCACTCCTCCAACAGGAACCATCAGCTGCCAGAGTAACAGTTTATGGGAGGCACCTCCTACTTGCACAGGTAAAAATATTAAAGATTACTTTTCAGGCAAAATTTTGAAAATACACTTACTGATTCTTTATTAAAATCATTGGAATTAAAGAAATATTAAACTAGACTAGGTGTTAATGTTTGTGGGTGGTTAGACACACCCATTAGAGTAATAAACCAAATAAGGTTTGCTATATCAAAAGCAGAAAAGGTTAAATAATTAAAAAGAAAATTTTCACAGATTCCAATACAGGAATATAAATTTCTTCATATATTACTGCACAATGAAAATAGTTGTCAAACAGGAAGAAATAGAAACTTTGAAATATTCAGTGGATGATTCTTATACTACCAATATGTTTTAACTTTAACTTTAATTTCAACTTTGATTTATTACTTTAAAAATAAAAATAAGTATGAAGATAATGTGATTGATTGTTATTTGCTTTATAGCATTCAAATATTTCAAGCATATTCAGGTAGAAATCATTATTTAATATATTGATTTATAAACATATTCAATGAAATGAATATGTATATATTTATATTTTGTTGAATTATATTACAATATGATTTGTATTTTCAGCCAATTCCTGCAGTGCCCAATCTTTATCCGTTACATCTGGTCGTAGGGATATTATTAAAGGAGATGGAACATCACATGGCAGTATATTATCATACTCATGTGACCAAAACTATGAGCTGATTGGTCCATCTAGGATTGAATGTAAAATGGAGCATGGTCAGGCACTACACCAAGATGTCAGAGTATGTGAAGTTTAATTCTGTATTTAAATGATTTTAGTTGATTCATTGTCAAATGATTGTTATTTTTAATTTGGATTAAGGAATAGACCACTTTCAAGTTTGTCCTTCACGGAAAAAACTCGTCAATTATGCGCGCCTTTATGACATCATTTACCAGATAGAGGATCGCCTGTATCCCTGCACTATTAACGTTCATCAAGCGTCTTAGTGATCGTCATTGTGCAGGATAAACTAGAAATAATTGTTGTTATGTAGGTACTTAATCACAATTCCCTAATGACAGCAGTGCTGATTGTCAATTATGAGAATTCAATTTGCCGAATATTTCGTACAATATAGCATTATAGTTTTCCAACCACTCGCTCAACATTGGAATGGAAGTGACGGCCCTAAAAGCATGAATGACGTTCACTAAAACCAAAGTTTTGACGAAATGCATCAAACTGGAAAGTTGTCTATTAGTTTTAATTTCTATGTTTTCATAGGTAAACTATCTTTCATCTATTTCATTGAAAGAGGCAAAGCATGAATTTGACGATGCAATAACAACAAACACGAATATAAGGGATGTTTTTGGACCTAAAGCTTGTGTATCACAATTCAATGTAAAACATTTTATTAATTTTCACTTAAGATATATTCTCCATAAACACAGAAATTATTACTGCCAAAACTTTCGTTCAAATAAACAAAACTTTTTGTAAATTTCCTTGTGTTTTGCAAATATGTCATGTACAGATTCTCAAATGAAGGCTATTTTGGATTCATAATTATACTTTTGATACCAATTTTTGTGGATTTCAATGGTACATGAAAGCATGAATTTTAAATGTTCAACAAATTACAAATTTTCTATATAAACGTATGCAGACTTTGACACAACCACAAAATTAAATATTCATCAAAATGCAAGTTGTCATTAATCTGCAAAATAAATGAATCCACAGCAAATACAACTGATTATATTACGCTTCTCATTCTTCTCACTCTGTGAGAAAAAAATCTTTAACTGAAACTGATAACTTTATTTTGCATTAAAAATAAAATTTCTAACAAATCTTGATCCTACGTTATTTTCAGATATTCGATGTCCACCTCAGTTCATCACCAATGGTACAGTTGTCTTTAGTGGTGTTTTAAATCAGGGAGATGATGTAACTGTCAGTTGTAACACAGGATTTCAAGTGACTGGGACCAATCCCTACAAATGTGGTCAGACTCCTCCAACCTGTCAGAGTAAGTTGGCAAAAAATAATGTACGGATTGTTTAAATAAAAAAATAATGTACGGATTGTTTAAATATATATATATACATGTAGAGACGAATAACTTTAGAAATGGAAGTCGTAAGCTTTTTAATTGATTTTTGTTTTGCAGAAAATATTTCAATATGTTCAGGATTAGAACAAATTAATCAGCAAAATCATTTTGTTAGTTCTTAAATTTTTGATAACACACACGATATGAAAACCACTAAGTGGTATAGTCATACTTTGGTAAGTTTAGAACTGTTAGCTCCTTTCTAGACTCTTAGGAGGTTTTGTTGCAAGTTTGTGTGTGTGTGTGGAGGGAAAAAGGGGGTGGGGTGCTTAAGATTTATTTGTTTGCCATGACATCAAGCTATTTTTCCATTTGAACAAAATGCTGAAATCATTGTATGACCAAATACCTTAAAATAGGCCAGTACTGATGTCCAGTAGTCTTTAAAAGAAAATCTTTTTATTTTCTAGATGTTGATGAATGTACAGCAGGGACTGCCACATGTAATCAGAACTGTGTAGACTATTCTGGTGGATACTATTGTACATGTAACAGTGGATACAAACTGTCTTCTACAAATCCTACTATCTGTGAAGGTAAGTAAACATTGAGAAGGGGGCTGAATAAGAATTGTGTGGAGTATTTGATACAAAGTCTGCCATAAATTGATATGGGACACCAGGCAGGGTTAGCCAACAGTTTGTGAGTTGAATTTGAAAAGGGGAACTGAGATATCAGAACTGCATCAAATAATTGAATCTACAAATTTAATACTAAAATTTTGAAGTGGCAATATTTCGAGTTCTAAAACAGATTTTTTTATTTGGTGTAATAATGACAAATTATTAACTTCTTTTTATTTTTCTATTGTAGATATTGATGAATGTGCCTATAACAATGGATATTGTGACCACAGCTGTGTTGATGTTGAGGGATCCTACAACTGCACTTGTAACTATGGATATGACCTTTATACATACAATGGATTCCAAGGATTAAACCTACAAGCAGGAGAAGATGGGCGGTCACCATGGCACTCTTATCACATTGGTCATTCTTGTGTGTGTAAGTAATATATGTGACTGAAAACAAAGACTTGGGATTAGATTGTAGTTTGAATTGAATTTTCATGCAACACATGACTGGACTTTTAAAAAACAACCAGTTAACAACTCTATAAAATGAAAAATGTCCATTTCTAATGAAGATTTGTTTTGTGCTGAATAATTATCTAATTTTGTATATAACATATCAAGCACTTTGCTTTCATTCAAATATTTGTGATTTTTACCCCATTTTGTCGTGACATATATTTGATATTTTCAGTAAAACAATGCCCAATGCCTAGCCAGACAATAGGTCATGGAAGATCACTGACATTGCAATTGACCTTTACCCAGGGTGACTCGGTGCAGTATTTATGTGATGTTGGGTATGTTGTTTCTGGGTCTAATTCTGCCACAACAACTATATCTTGTCAGGAGATGGCACCTGGAATCCAGCTATACCTACATGTACATGTAAGTAGACTGATGATCAGATGTAATGACAAATTTCAAATTAATTGAATGATTATAATTTTGACAATTGAAAGTTTGCTAGAATTATAACTAAGAAAAGCTATCCTGTAAATTGTAATCAACATCTATATAACGTCTTAAAGAGCTCAAATTCTTATTTTATCATGCTCAAAATATTTTTATTTTGAAATTTTGATAACATACTGTAAATTCATAAATTAGTGCATGCATTTATTATTGTGATTGTTCGACAATTGACACTAATGTGAGTTAAATTATTGCAATTTCAGAAAGATAATGAACTCGAAACAAAGTCCGACTAAACGCAATTATCTTTTCAAGGATCTACTTGTATGAAACATTTTAAAAATCAACATACCCCCCTTTTTTCCAAACCCCAACCCCAATATTACATCATATATTACATTTATTGAACCATCTGAAGAAAATACCAGACAAGACTGAGTGAAGCAAAGAATGAAGTCATATTCCAATTGGAAAATAAACACCCTCTATTTATGTATTTTTACATAAATTTCTATTTATGCAGTTTTGAATGGATGTTGCTATGGATAATATGTGTTTCCATTGTAACAATCAAGTCAACAACACTTGACGATAGTGATTTAAAGTTTGCGTTAGGTTTAATGTATTTTCTTATTGGTAATGAAACAATTAAGGACATTTAAGCTCTTAAACTGCAATATTCTGCAAATAAAACTCCGTTTCCAAGGGAAAATCGGTTGCTATGGTGATAAAACTAAAGAAAGTCCCACGCATTTTTCTATTTAATTTGGTAAAGTAGTATCCAAACTTCATAACTACTGTGCTAACTATTCTGTACAAATTTGCACTTTTCTGAAAAAACACCACAGAAAATTTGATAATTTCGCAAAAATTCCTATTTCAGAAAAGTTGAAAATATGCATTTTTTGGCAAAATTTTTCAAAAAATTTACAAATTTGGTTGACATGCAATCTTCACTAAAATGAAGCTTAAACCAAGTTGTATCGATGTTACATATGAACATTAATGAAAAATGCATGATTCTATTCATAATCAGGCTCTGAATTGTAGTGATTTAGATGATTTTCGAAAGATTTTACCACGCTTAACAACCAAAAAATAGAGTGTCCGTTACCATGGCAACCACTCATATTTTCCCACTGAAAATTATTTTTTGAGCATTATTCATTTACTGCTTCTACTAGCCTAAGGCCAATTATAGATAAAATTTGAAACCTTCATAAATCGCACTCTGCCTGGTTTATGAAACAGTGTTACAGGAGTATTAGATGTTGAACATTTTGATAAATAATTAATGAAATGATATTGAAGTATGGTATTTTTATTTATTATTCCTGCAAAATGAAAAAAATTAAATAAGATGAATTAGAAGTTTTAGTTGTATTTTATGATACAAAATACAAAACTAAAATTCACAAAGGAAAACATATATTTTGATGAAGGTAAAATACATTTTCACGTATATTCAAACACCCATATTAAAGGGAAGTAACTCTTGGTTATTTCAATTTTCAACAAACTGGCCACCCCTGCAAACCGGCCGTTTTTCGTGGTCCGACAGGCAGCCGGTTTTGAGAAGTTTCACTGTATAAATTTCCTCATATATTACTGCACAATGAAAACAGTTGTCAAACTAGTTTGACAACAGGAAGAAATAGAAAATTTGAAATATTCAGTGGATGATTCTTATACTACCAATATGTTTTAACTTTAACTTTAATTTCAATTTTGATTTATTACTTTAAAAATAAAAATAAGTATGAAGATAATGTGATTGATTGTTATTTGCTTAGCATCCAAATATTTCAAGCATATTCAGGTAGAAATCATTATTTAATATATTGATTTATAAACATATTCAATTAAATGAATATGTATATATTTATATTTTGTTGAATTATATTACAATGTGATTTGTATTTTCAGCCAATTCCTGCAGTGCCCAATCTTTATCCGTTACATCTGGTCGTAGGGATATTATTAAAGGAGATGGAACATCACATGGCAGTATATTATCATACTCATGTGACCAAAACTATGAGCTGATTGGTCCATCTAGGATTGAATGTAAAAATGGAGCATGGTCAGGCACTACACCAAGATGTCAGAGTATGTGAAGTTTAATTCTGTATTTAAATGATTTTTAGTTGATTCATTGTCAAATGATTGATATTTTTTAATTTGGATTAAGGAATAGACCACTTTCGAGTTTGTCCTTCACCGGAAAAAACTCTTCAATTATGCACGCCTTTATGATGTCATTTACCAGATAGAGGGATCACCTGTATCCCTGCACTATTAACGTTCATCAAGCGTCTTAGTGATCGTCATTGTGCAGGATAAACTAGAAATAATTGTTGTTATGTAGGTACTTAATCACAATACCCTAATGACAGCAGTGCTGATTGTCAATTATGAGAATTCAATTTGCCGAATATTTTGTACAATATAGCATTATAGTTTTCCAACCACTCGCTCAACATTGGAATGGAAGTGACGACGCCCCTAAAAGCACGAATGACGATCACTAAAACCAAAGTTTTTGACTGAAATGCATCGAACTCGAAAGTTGTCTATTAGTTTTAATTTCTATGTTTTCATAGGTAAACTATCTTTCATCTATTTCATTGAAAGAGGTAAAGCATGAATTTGACGATGCAATAACAACAAACAAGAATATAAGGGATGTTTTTGGACCTAAAGCTTGTGTATCACAATTCAATGTAAAACATTTTATTAATTTGCACTTAAGATATATTCTCCATAAACACAGAAATTATTACTGCCGAAACTTTCGTTCAAATAAACAAAACTTTTTTGTAAATTTCTTTGTGTTTTGCAAATATGTCATGTACAGATTTTGGATTCATAATTATACTTTTGATACCAATTTTTGTGGATTTCAATGGTACATGAAAGCATGAATTTTAAATGTTCAACAAATTACAAATTTTCTATATGAATGTATGCAGACTTTGGCACAACCACAAAATTAAATATTCATCAAAATGCAAGTTGTCTTCAATCTGCAAAAATAAATGAATCCACAGCAAATACAACTGATTATATTACTCTTCTCATTCTTCTCACTCTGTGAGAAAAAAAATCTTTAACTGAAACTGATAACTTTATTTTGCATTAAAAATAAAATTTCTAACAAATTTTGATCCTACATTATTTTTCAGATATTCGATGTCCACCTCAGTTCATCACCAATGGTACAGTTGTCTTTAGTGGTGTTTTAAATCAGGGAGATGATGTAACTGTCAGTTGTAACACAGGATTTCAAGTGACCGGGACCAATCCCTACAAATGTGGTCAGACTCCTCCAACCTGTCAGAGTAAGTTAGCAAAAAATAATGTACGGATTGTTTAAATATATATATATATACATGTAGAGACGAATAACTTTAGAAATGGAAGTGGTAAGCTTTTTAATTGATTTTTGTTTTGCAGAAAATATTTCAATATGTTCAGGATTAGAACAAATTAATCAGCAAAATCCTTTTGTTAGTTCTTAAATAATTGGTAACACACACGATATGAAAACCACTAGGATAAGTGGTATAGTCATACTTTGGTTAGTTTAGAACTGTTAGCTCCTTTCTAGACTCTTAGGAGGTTTTGTTGCAAGTTTGTGTGTGTGTGGAGGGAAAAAGGAGGTGGGGGTGCTTAAGATTTATTTGTTTGCCATGACATCAAGCTATTTTTCCAATTGAACAATATGCTGAAATCATTGTATGACCAAATACCTTAAAATAGGCCAGTACTGATGTCCAGTAGTCTTTAAAGAAAATCTTTTTATTTTCTAGATGTTGATGAATGTACAGCAGGGACTGCCACATGTAATCAGAACTGTGTAGACTATTCTGGTGGATACTATTGTACATGTAACAGTGGATACAAACTGTCTTCTACAAATCCTACTATCTGTGAAGGTAAGTAAACATTGAGAAGGGGGCTGAATAAGAATTGTGTGGACTATTTGATACAAAGTCTGCCATAAATTGATATGGGACACCAGGCAGGGTTAGGCAACAGTTTGTGAGTGGAATTTGAAAAGGGGAACTGAGATATCAGAACTGCATCAAATAATTAAATCTACAAATTTAATACTAAAATTTTGAAGTGGCAATATTTCGAGTTCTAAAACAGATTTTTTTATTTGGTGTAATAATGACAAATTATTAACTTCTTTTTATTTTTCTATTGTAGATATTGATGAATGTGCCTATAACAATGGATATTGTGACCACAGCTGTGTTGATGTTGAGGGATCCTACAACTGCACCTGTAACTATGGATATGACCTTTATACATACAATGGATTCCAAGGATTAAACCTACAAGCAGGAGAAGATGGGAGGTCACCATGGCACTCTTATCACATTGGTCATTCTTGTGTGTGTAAGTAATATATTTGACTGAAAACAAAGACTTGGGATTAGATTGTAGTTTGAATTGAACTTTTCATGCAACACATGACTGGACTTTTAAAAAAACAACCGGTTAACAACTCTATCAAATGAAAAAAAATGTCCATTTCTAATGAAGAATTGTTTTGTGCTGAATAATTATCTAATTTTGTATATAACATATCAAGCACCTTGCTTTTATTCAAATATTTGTGATTTTTTACTCCATTTTGTCATGACATATATTTGATATTTTCAGTAAAACAATGCCCAGTGCCTAGCCAGACAATAGGTCATGGAAGATCACTGACATTACAATTGACCTTTACCCAGGGTGACTCGGTGCAGTATTTATGTGATGTTGGGTATGTTGTTTCTGGGTCTAATTCTGCCACAACAACTATATCTTGTCAGGGAGATGGCACCTGGAATCCAGCTATACCTACATGTACATGTAAGTAGACTGATGATCAGATGTAATGACAAATTTCAAATTAATTGAATGATTATAATTTTGACAATTGAAAGTTTGCTAGAATTATTACAAAGAAAAGCTATCCTGTAAATTGTAATCAACATCTATATAACGTCTTAAAGAGCTCAAATTCTTATATTATCATGCTCAAATATTTTTATTTTGAAATTTTGATAACATACTGTAAATTCATAAATTCGTGCATGCATTTATTATTGTGATTGTTCGACAATCGACACTAATGTGAGTTTAATTATTGCAATTTCAGGAAATGCTGCATACAAATTATTCTATCAAAGTTATTAATTTTGTGACACCTATCTCATTGCAAGGTTTGACATTAACTAAATTCATGTACTAGCCTGCAGGGCTAGTAAAATTTTCATTTTACTAGCCCTGGTACAAATTCACTAGCCAGCCAAGTGCCAAAGGCACTTGGATGGTCGTGCCGATGGCACGACCCTTTCTAGGAGGGTCTGGGGGCATGCCCCCCCCGAAAATTTTGAGATAAATGAAGCAAAATCCTGTGTTCTGGAGCATTTCCAGAGGGTTTTGAACATCTTTATTAAGAATCTGTATGACTTATTTTGATCGTTACTTGATGCATTATTTAAATAAATGTAAAAAGCACTTGCATCTCAGCTGTTTATTAGATTGAAATTCTTTGCTGGCTAAAAATAACCAAATACAGTGTAGTCATTAATTTAGGGATTTCCCATATTTTCCCACCAAAAAGCACATGGCTTCCAACAAATGTAAACACAAATTTTGCATTTGACCATGATTTGTTTGCAGGATTACTGCTTTTATTAATTTAATTTGGATATAGATATTCAATTTAAGGTACAGTCAAGCATTTACATTTATAGAATAATTTGCATATAATTTTTAATTTTCAACTTGATGAAACTTGGTCATACTATGTTTGACTTGTTCAACCATGCGAGACAGTGTAAATAAATGGGTAGTAGAACCAGTGTGGACAATTTTCGATGAAGTTGTCAGATTTGACCACGGTTTAGTACTGTGCTTTGCTGAAAGTACAACAGTTTTGATGTTCAATGACAAATAGATTTACTACCCCTTCGGGCTACCGCGCCACGGACTTTCACTAGCCCGACACAAAAGTTACTAGTCTTGGGCTAGCGGGCTAGCGTTAGTGTCGAACCCTGCATTGCTATTTTCACAAAAATTGAAACCTTGCAAAAATTTCTGAATTTACAGCAATCTAATTGTTTGCTAAATAAAAATTTTCAAACAATTATGACCTATTAATGATGCAACTATGATAACATTTTCTGTTTGTAGCGGCCACATGTTTTCTGGATGTAGTTGCCGATAGTAACACGACACCTACTGGTAGTATTAACTACAATAGTGCCTATACTCTCCAGTGTGATCCTACCAACAGCACTGGTGTGACACTGAGGAGATATTGTTCCTATAAACCAGATACCAAACGTTACGGTACAGTCGGAGATAATATGCATTGTCCAGGTAAGATTGTATTTCATGCTCCAAATTACTGTACCTATAAACCAGATATCAAACAATAATATTCAGATGGAGGTTATATACATTGCAATGATAAGTTTGAATGAGGATAAAATTCGTTAAAATTCCAGTGCATAGGTTACAATACTGTTTGACAAAATATTCATTTTTCCGGGTTAATTTTTCCAGATGGTTTTCCAAAGGAAAAATCCAGTTATTAAAATGGTTAAGCATGCGGGCTGGTGGCTGCCAACTGTTGTACATGCAATAACTTATGAACAGTTCAACAATGCTTCTCAAATTTTAATATGATGTTACTCGTGACAAAATGGAGGTCGACTTCAATATTGAGGATTTTCACATTTACCATTCTGGAGTTATGGCCCTTTATAGATTGGAAAATGGCACTTAATGTTGTTTCTGTACAATAACTTGTGAACTGTTCAGTAAATGCTTTTTACCATACATTATACATTAAAATTTATCAATTTCATTGTACTAGCTGACCTCTTAAGTTCAACAATGGTTACTTTCAAAATACAGAAAACCAAATTTGCTGTCAATTTGACAGCTCATTTCTTGTTTGTATGATGTTTAGGACATAACACCTCATCTCAGCCTTAGTTAGGAACTCTTTCATGAAAAATTTCAAAATAAACCTACTAAGTAATTTTTCTAGATAAACACTGTATTTCCAGTCATCTTTGTAATGATAAGTATTGTAAATGTTGTCATTACATGCTTCATTTACATAAAAGAAGTCCATAGTTGGTATGTTCCATAGTTGTCACAAAAATATATATAAATCGCTGCATTTGTTCCAATTCAACAAAATTTTGTCCCAATATACTACTTATGCAAAAACAAGTACTAACTTATTGTATTCTAGACTTAAGGGATCAAACTGCACCATGTAAATAAATCATTTAATTTGAATTGATAGTCGATTTTGGACCACTTCAAACACCTATAATGGCTATGATAGTTTTACTGGGGTTTTTATTTTACACATGAATTGTGGAGTACAAAAGATGGGTCAATATCTCTAATCCGCCTCAAATTGAGGAACACAACTATAAATAGAAATAAAAGATCCTCTGTGCAATGATATTGGACATGATGTTATTTTAAATAATTGTCTGACCTTAACCCTTTGTGTTCTTTGGAAAGCAGAAGACAATACAATAGCTTAAGCCACATCACATGGGGCCTTTCAGGGTTTAATTTTAATCACACTTCCTACCTCTAAAATTTAATCACATCTGTGAAAATCTCAGATTTGAAACGAGCTATCATACATATTCAAGTTTACGATATGGACAGAGGAATGGAAGAAAAGGCTACTATTGTCACCTACCTGAAATGAATTGCTCACTTTGACACGGATAATTTATTGTCGAGCCTGCGACTTTTGTCGCAAAAGCGAGACATAGCGATCTTACATTCCGTCGTCGTCTTCGGCATCCACAACTATTCACTCTGTGGTTAAAGTTTTTAAATTTTAATAACTTTCTTAAACTATCCTGGATTTCTACCAAACTTGGACAGAAGCTTGTTAATGATCATAAGATAGTATCCAGAAGTAAAATATTGTAAAAAAAAATCCTGTTTATCCGTATTTTACTTATAAATGGACTTAGTTTTTCTGCCAGTTAACATTACATTCACTCTGTGGTTAAAGTTTTTAAAATTTTAATAACTTTCTTAAACTATCCTGGATTTGTACCAAACTTGGACAGAAGCTTGTTTATGATCTAAAGCTAGTGTCTAGAAGGAAATTTTGTAAAAATTTATTTCCTGTTTTTCTGTATATTACTTATAAATGGACTTAGTTTTTCTTCCAGTTAACATTACATACAGTCTGCAGTTAAAGTTTTAAAACATTTATTAGATTCATAAACCATCCTGGATTTTCACCAAACTTGGACAGAAGCTTCTTAAAATCAAAAGATAGTATCTAGAAAAAAATTTTTGATAATTTTTTCCCCATTTTTGTTGAGCCTGCAACTAACAGCAAAAGTAGGCGAGACACTGGGTTCCGCGTAACCCTTACATATTTTCTTGAAGTTATAGTTACTGCTTTTGTGTATTTAACCTATTTAATGTGAAACACCACAGCCTTTAAGAAATGAATAATTTCTGCTGTTTTCTATTTTAGCTGTTGATTGTGGCACCCCCACATCTATATCTGGAAGTAACCCTTTTTCAAATACCTGTACAGTGTATGGCTGTAGTTTTATATTCAGCTGTTCAGGAGGCTACCAGCTAGCAGGAACCAGTTCTAGTGGGGACACAGTCATCAGATGTGGTGTAGATGGACGATGGGACTATGGTGATTTACGGTGTATCAGTCCCCTATGTAAGGATCCAGGCACTCCACCAGATGCTACACAGGTAGCCACCTCCTATGAAATTGGTACTGAAGTAACTTATCAGTGCACAAGAACTGGTTATGCCCCCTCGTTCTCTTCTCCACTCAGATGTCAGGCAGTAGGAAATACTGTGCAGTGGATTCCCTCAACTCCACCTTCATGTGTTGGTGAGTATATACTGTTTCATGGCAAACGTTCAAGTCTTTCTAGAATAAACATATGAATAGGAGACGATTTCAGAGAGACTGGATATGGAAAAAAGGAGAAATTCAACAAAACGAAAAATTTAATTTTGTTTTGAAAAATTTTATTATTTATACGAACACAAATGACAAGTTTCATAAAATAAATTGAAAAAGAAAAAGTCTTGAAATGGTTTATAAGTCAGTCAGATAGCAACTCAACATTGAAAAGCACAAACATAACTAATTAGTCTAAAGATCAATACATCTTTATTCTATTATGATGAAATTACAACTTGTTTTAAGCCTTTTATTTGTTTTTCTACACTTTTTTGTAATGTTGTCATGGAATCACACATGCAGTCATATAGGTTGTATTGTATTGGGAAATAAAACATAATTTTGGAATGTTTTGCTTATGGTGTCCACAAAAATTAAGGAATAGTATAAAACATCTATGTGATGTAATGATATGTTTAGAATTGTCTCATAAGTTTATTGTTGGTTGAAGGATATTCAAAGCATGATTTTTATGCTAATTTAACCTTTTGTTTCAGATATTACAAAACCGACTTTTCTGAATTGTATTACATCAGACCTCACAGTAGAATTGTACAAAGCACCAAATCATGCTGTTCCTACTGCTACTGACCAGTCCGGGTTTGTCCAGTCGGTGACCACTGTTCCTGCCAACTACAGACCTACACATGTGGTACCTAACTCCATAGTGGTGACATATACAGCTACAGATGGCAATAATAATGAAGGAACTTGTAGTTTTAATATACAAATAAAGGGTAAGTATCTACAGGCCTACCCATGTGGTAGCTAACTCAATGGTAACTATATACACTGCTGAAGACAGTAACATTTTTTAACAATAATGAGAAATTATGTATACATAGTGTGAAAACTACAGTACATGAGGTACCCAAATCTATGGTAAAGACTTTTTATTGACTGCAACACTAAGGATAAATGTAAAGGATTAATATCTAAAGAACCTTTGTGTAACTAACTTAATTGGTAATAACATTAATCTCTGAAACCAAAATGTTCTCTTACACACCTCAAGTTTTATGTTCCATTCATGCACTGTACACAGAAGATGATTTGTTAATATAGGTAACATAACTAAATTTTACAGAATATGAAGATTTTGAATATCATGACCACCCTTTGCAAATTATATAGACAAGATGCACATCTTTGGTGAATTGAGATGACTTGATATAAGATTAGTTGAAACACTTAAATAGTTTTATAGTACCGAATTGCAGATACAAGCAATGGACAAAAGAATGAGAATGGAAAGGTACTACCATTGCTGTGTAGACTTGTTTTGCTCACAGGCTATATTATCAACTTCAGTTAAGAATAGTAAGAGACAAATTTATTTTAAATGACAAATAAATAGGGTCTGCTTTTATTCAAAAAATTTGATATCAATGAAAATATATATGCTGTAAATGGCACTAAGGGAGTAATCCAGCAATGAAACTCCCAAACTTAAAAGAGTATAGGTATTGATTAAAACAATGTTATTTGTCCATTATTTATATCATTACACTTTGCATAATTATAAATATATGTTTTCAGATCAAATTCCACCTACAATAACTTGTTCAACACCTTCAGCCTATGTCATTACATCGCAGTCCAGTACCATCCGAATAGATCCCAAGGATTTGGTCACGAACGTAGAGAGTGGGGCACAAGTAACTGCTAATTCTGGAATATTTACTCTCACTTATAATGATGTTGGTAAAGTCAGAATGATCACGCTTACTGCAATAGATGCTGCATTAAATACACAGTCATGTACTGTTCAGGTGTTTACTACAGGTAAATATTATCAATTTACATTTTTGTTGGGTTTTTATGCCTCTGCAGCAGTGGAGGGGCTTGACTGTCTATATGTCAAAGAATTAGTTTCTGTTCTCCTTTAGTAATTTTAGTTTGACCAAATGTTATGAAACTTATCACATACCACCAAACCCAAGTTTGAATTTGGATTAATAAAGTAGTTTCCATTTTCTAACTAAGAGAACATCTAGTAAAAGCTTACTTATAAATTTATGTTTAACACATATACAAAATGTTTCTTTATATTTAGTACCAAAATTGCTACAGTAGAACATTTATTATCTTACAGTACAAAACAAATGTCAGACATGGTTGATCAATGCAGAAAATGCACAGAAGATATGTACAGCTAAGGCAGGGAACACTGGATACGACTGTACATTTACATGTAACTCAGGGTATTATTTCTCTGACAGTATCAACACAAACAGTATATCTTCCAGCTGCTTTACAAATAATGACTGGAGTACATATCCTTCAGCTTGCATAGGTATGTTTTGTATTGAAAAAGGGGGTGTTTTCTTATGTAGAGACTTGACAACATACCCACATTTTTCACATATATACCCACCAGCTTGTACAGGTTCTTTTTGTGCAGTGTAGAGACTGGGCAACATACCCATAAACTTGTACAGTATATATTGTATAGGAGGGAGAATGTTTTCAAATGTAGAGACTAGATCACATGCTACTAGATTGTATTGCCATTGGTTCAGTCATTGAATGGTGTAAACTTCCACTAACACCATACACCATTACACCATTCACCATACACCATTACACCATACACCCTGTGCCATTACACCATACGAGATACACCTTTGCGCCATACACCTTACACATTACACCATAATGCAATTTAATTTCAAAGAAAGACTACAAAATTATTTATTTATTTTAAAAACAAATTTTGATCACAATATTGTAAATTAATGTATAAAATTAAAAATCAGTTCTTATCAATATTTTGCATAGTTTTAAATGTCGTACACCATTCATTCACACCATTCCGATTGCACGTTACACCATTACACCATTCCTTACACCATACACCATAGCACCATACACCTACCATTGCACCATATGCCATACACCATTACACCATACACGTTGTTTTGGGAAGTTTACACCATCCAAGGGCTGTATCTATAGGATAGATGTATTTAAATGATAGGTTGTGTTGTTATGGATGATATTTTATTGGTTAATGTCCAGGGATGTAAATGACAATGATATCACTTCTTTTCAATAATTTTGAGTATTTCTTAAGTGTCAGGCTTTAAGTTTGCTAATTTGGAAATAATTTAAAGATTTTTCTGTCTCTTTATCCCCAATACAGTTATCATGTTTATCATAAATTAGTTATTATACCTTTTCATTTTACTTTAATCACAGCAAGAAACCCAGCATACTATAGACAGTCATTTGTTTTACGTTATGGAACTGGTATCCTGACAGATTCTAATGGTTGTACAAGTATCTATCAATCACAGCTCCAGAACCAGTGGAACAGTATGGCCACTAACTTACAGAACATGTGTCGTAACTCTCAGCCAGCTTATGCAATAACAATATCACCTCCTGTTGACACCCTTGTGTCCAGATTAGGGGTAGAATATAGTAATGTAAGTATACACTGGTTTAAATTAGCTTTTGTAGTATCTCATAGCTAAGTCACATTATATGATGCCAAAACTAAAATATACAGAAAGTGAAAATTGTTAGTAGGAAATTAAAAAAAGACTTGCATTCTAAATGATGCGATTTTTAGTGAAGATTTTACATGTGAAAATTATTTTTAGCACAGACTTTTGTTTTTTACAGTGATATCATATGTGATACTCTCTCCATCTGTCAAAATAATGAGTTGAATGAAATTCGTCTATAACACTTTGTAATGTAATAATTCCCTCTAATGTGTTATGTTAAAATATACTAAACAGTTCTATTAGAATCCAATCTTTAAGCATAAATTGTGTCTTTAGGCTTAATTTATTATTTTGGGATCATTATTTCATGGTTGAAAAAAACCTAGAGTTTTCATACCAGATGATTAGGAAGCCATTAATGCCATTTTCAATTTGACTAAAAACCTCCAGATTGTTTGTCTATTATAATTTCAGGGAATTGTTTATGCTACTTTCACTTTCGATATGACACCTGCTGATTATGTGGACACTGCTTATACATCCTGTGCTAACTTAATCTCTAATGCTTTTGTCAACAAGCAGTCAGAGTTAGCTCCAATTTTACAATTATCAGCCTCTAGCTCCTGCCCGACTGTGTCGACTGCTGCTGTGACCTATGATCGAGTACTGAAGAATTACTTTGTTTGTACAACAAATGCTGGAGTTCAGTATGTCTCAGCAGAATCAAAATCTGTTTGCTGTAAGTTTATAGTTTGAGTCAGTTGATCCAAAGAGTGGATAAGAAAAAAAGTATTTTCTTGACCTGTGTATGATGCAAATAAACATATTTGAAATCCAACATTTATGTTTAAGTAAATCAACAGAAAAGGTAACTTAGAAATGCATTATTTGTCTTTTGTTGTTTTTTTAACTTTCCTATCTTTTGTTTAATGAAGTAGAGCAAACAGCAATTTTAAGGTCAAAGTTATACAATGTCATCGTTTTACAGTATGCACAATGTATTAGTTATTTAATCACTATTATAGGAGATACCCATATAACTATATATATATTTGTTTACCTTTAGTTGACTGTGCCCTTGGACACTACTCCAGTGAAAAGCGTCAGTGTTTAGAATGTACTTTTGGATTTTATCTGGACACAACAAACCGTGATAGTTGTGATGCCTGTCCATCAGGAACCAATAGTAGAAAGACAGGGTTGACTAGACAGACTGATTGCTATCGTAAGTCACAGTTTATAATGCATTGTGATAATAGTGATCTATTGTGAAAATGAATAATCTAATATTGTAGATAAGTTAGATCTGAAGCATATTTTTTAGAACTTAAATATGAAGCAAACAAAATTAAGCTGATAAATGTATTTTTAAACATTTTTCATATTTATTTTTTAGAAATTGAGGCTAATTCATAAGTTAGAGCTTTAAACATTATCTTGCCTGTCTCATAGAATTTAAGAATTAAAATGTACTGTAATTACAATATTAGATAAATAAGAATATTATTTTTAGTATGAGGTTTAAGATTTGTAAATAATCTTTTCATGTATATAAATGAATTTCAAACGTGATCTTTTATTCCAGAGGTATAAATCTGAAATTTGTAGAGTCTTTTTCTCTCCAGAATAATGAAAAGATTTTCAAAACTTGCAGATTTCTGGATCCAGGCATGTCTGTTTTATAGGAATCTTGTTTTCTACATAGAATTTTAGAGATAGTTCAACTTTCTGATTTCTTCATCAGGGTATGAAATTATAAAAAAATCTGATAAATTTAGAATATACAAAATTCTTAAAAAGTTTGAATTTGTTTACCTTTTATCTTTGAGTTATATTTTTAATAATATATCTTGCTCTACATTTCAGTTACCTGTCCTAATGGTTTTATATCAACCAATGGACAAGCTCCATGCTACCAGTGTGCTGCTGATTCATATTCCTCTAATGGCCAATCATGTACATCATGTCCTAGTGGCAAGAAAACTATTGGAGTTGGCAAATCTACAGAATCAGATTGTAAAAGTAAGATTGCCTTTTGTGTCTTATAATAAAATGATTTTGGGAGTACCACTTAATGTGATGTTTTTGATTCAAGTAATTTTGATGTTTAAAAACTTAATAGATACATAAAAAGAAAGTAAAAACTCAAGGTACATCTTTGGATCAGAATTCTTTAGTTCTCATGGGTACAGGGTAACTGGAACATTTGTGCATGTTATGTGACTCTGAGAATAACATAAGTAAATGATTTTGAAAGCTCTGCCTTTTGTTGACTTTGAAATTTTGTACAGCAAGATATGGCTTCTCACTGTGATGCATAATTCAGAATTGTGTCCAGTCTTCTCACTGTGGTGCATAATTCAGAATTGTGTCCAGTCTTCTCACTGTGATGCATAATTCAGAATTGTGTCCAGTCTTCTCACTGTGATGCATAATTCAGAATTGTGTCCAGTCTTCTCACCGTGATGCATAATTCAGAATTGTGTTCAGTATAAAAATATGTCATTGGTTGGTGCAAGCAAGAAACTGTTCCTAATGTTAATTTTGAACTATATATATAATAACTGATGCATAAATCACCGATGAGATAATGTTTCCTCTTTTATTTATAGGTCCGTGTCCAGCTGGTTATTACTCATATAATGGTTTAGAGACCTGTACAGCTTGTCCAAGGAACTTTTACCAGGCCCAACCTGGCCAGATGCAGTGTTTGGAGTGTTCAGGTAGTCAAATCACATTGGCGGAAGGCAAGATTTCACCAGCTGATTGTGTCAGTGGTTGTAAGTAGTTTGTTAAAAAAGAGGGACGAAAGATACCAGAGGGACAGTCAAACTCATAGATCGAAAACAAACTGACAACGCCATGGCCAAAAATAAAAAGACAAACAGACAAATAATAGTACAGATGACACAACATAGAAAACTAAAGACTAAGCAACACGAACCCCACCAAAAACTGGGGGTGATCTCAGGTGCTCCGGAAGGGTAAGCAGATCCTGCTCAACATGTGGCACCCGTCGTGTTGCTTATGTTATTACAAATCCGGTAAATAGTCTAATTCGGTAAATCACATTCGTGAAAAGGGAAGGGTATTGTAGTAACGACATAAGGAACATATCCGATATCATCTGTGAAACGGTTATTCCATAACGGTCAACCAACTCGTGATGGCATCCATAAAATTTACGAAGGGATGATTTCAACTTCACTATTTGGAACTCTTGGTTTAATAGCTTCCTTGTGAGCAGCAATCCTCTATCAAGGAAACTGTTAACTGTTCATCATAAATACCTGTCTGATTTTTACTTATTGAATGATAAGTGTTTCTTTTTCAATATGTATGAAATCCTGTAACACATGCTATACTGGTTGATTTAAAGGAATCAAAAGTGTATTTAAAATGTGAAAATTCTTTGGTAGAAATATACAGGTTTTACCAAATAATATAAAATCCCTTATGGAAAAATAAGGCTTCTTGCAAATATTTGCTGCAATATATCAAATAAATGACAAAAAAGATTTGTAAGAAACTTTAAGATACTACCAAGTAGATTTGGAAGACCAATTGTGAAATAAAAAAAAAGCAAATATAACGACTCAAACAGTTTTGAGAAAGTAAGTATTTTAACTAAACTTTCAATAATTTGTTTAATTGTTTTATTTTCTATTTCAGTTGCTTCAATCTGTACAGGTATTTGTCAGAATGGAGGAACATGTCAAGTCCTTAACCATGATTACTACTGTACATGTCCACAAGGTTAGTTGTTGATCTTATTCACAAGGAACATGTCAAGTCCTTAACTATGATTACTACTGTACATGTCCACAAGGTTAGTTGTTGATCTTATTCACAAGGAACATGTCAAGTCCTTAACCATGATTACTACTGTACATGTCCACAAGGATAGTTGTTGATCTTACTAACACACTGTGATTCCTGTCTGTATATCAAAACCATTTATAGACAGAAGCATGAGTATACCATTAAATAGATTCAGAGTGGTTTCCAGAGATAAGAGGAAACTTCGATATTACATATATTGAGTACAGTGCATAGTATGAAATGTTTTAAGATGATCAATTTATTCATTGAAAAAGATGATGTAATTGCTTTTAATTCTCTAATAAAGTATTGCAAGGTTGTGCTTAGATTTTAAAACTTGAAATACTATTCAAAATTTAATTATTGGTTTAGATGTGTCCTTTAAATACAACCCAGAATATGCATATGTAATGTGCAGTTTATATTTAGGCTATGTGATACAGTTACCCCATTGGAATCAGAAATTGACACATGTGTGATTAAACTACACACTGTATTACATGTTTCCAACATTGAATGCTCAAAGATGGACATATTAACCAGAAGGGTCTAAACGGATCAGTGTTTTTTTTAAGAAGTACAATCTTATTTTTAGAACAATTGTATTCTTTGAGACACATCTTTTTATCAATAATTTACTATTTGTTCTAGGTTATACTGGTCCAACATGTGAGACCGAGATCAACCCCTGTGATAGTCAGCCATGTTATAATGGAGGACAGTGTACAAAGACCGGCGTACTTACCTTTACATGTACTTGTACCAGCAGTAAGTTTGTCATTTTTAAAAGCATGTTCAACTTTTGGTGGAATTGTCAGCATGGCAATGCAATATTGTATATTTTATCGTGTGGAAATGCAATATTGTAAATTTTATTGTGTGGCAATGTAATATTATAAATTTTATCATGTGGTAATGCAATATTGTAAATTTTATCATAGATGTAAATGATATATGTTTGTTGTAGTAAGCATCTTGATTAGATATTGTCTTTGTGCAATGATTTTTATTCTCAGAAATGTTGACGATTCCATATGGGCAAAATGAAACATTAGTATGTCTTCAAAGAAAAGATTTTTCAACTATTCCATGTTAATAATATTGTTTTTCGTCGGGGAAGAATATACTAAACTAGAATTCACACCATGATAAGGATAATGTTATTGTATTTTGACTATATTTGTTAAGTTAGTATTAAGTGTAGGTCTGTGTAGAAGTTCGAAACAACAACAACAAATAGATGATGCATTTTATAATAAGTTATGTTTGACATGTGTTATAATAAGTTATGTTTGACATGTGTTACAGTTATTGGAGGGAAAATTGGTGGTAGGTTGTTAGTATTGATAACACAATATATGACATATCATTGATCAGATTGTAGAAAGTAGCCATATATCCTATAAAGTCAAATTTGCAGAAAGCTTATTTGGTATAAAAATAAATGGAAATTTTCCTGTGTATTGAGATCAAGACAAAATACATTTTGAAAGTATCCAGAAAGAAATTTAGTAAAACAACCAAAATGAAAATTTCTGCAATGGATTTTCCAAATTTAGCCGTGTAATTAAAAATATCCTTATGAAAAATTTTGAAAAACAAAAAATCATCAATTTTTTTTTTTTAGATTTGGGGAAAAAAATAATACAATCATTTGCTGCAGGTTGGATTAGGGTAAAGAAGAATACCCCCTGTGCAAATATTTATTTATCAAATTATTCAAAGGTTTAAAGTTTAGAAGAACATGATAGATATATGTTAATATTTGCAGTGATATTTTGTATGATGCACCATGCATTGTGTTAACAATACATTCTTAGCAGTGTGAACTGTAAACCCATTCATTTCCATCTCTATTTCAACTTTCATATATATCCTGTTTAAAGATAAATTAAATATATACATATCATTCCTCCAAAAAAGCTGCTGTCGGCTCAGGTATTTTATTCTTATTACATCTATTCCAACTTTTCTAAGGCATGAATGACATAAACGCTAGACTAGATATGTTAGATGGGACATCCCAATCATACTGTTACATGTATAATACTGTAAAGTGGGAAATTTTCAGGAGGATTAATTTTCGCTAATTTTTTGTCTCGCCTTGACGAAGTCAAAAAGCGAGACTTAGGTATGCTGTTTCCGGCGACGGCGGCGGCGGCGTCAACAATGTATTAGTTTGTGATTAGGTCTAGTTCATGGTGAACCACTAGTGGTAGGTCAATGATATTTGGTATGCAGTTGTACTAGCATTGGCACATCTCATTACCATGGAGATTATTTGGCCCTGCCCCCTCAGTCAAGGTCTATTGACTTTGAAACTTTCCATAGTTTACATGTATTAGTTTGTGATTAGGTCAATTTATGGGGAACCACTAGTGGTAGGTCAATGATATTTAGTATGCAGTTGTATAAGCATTGGCATATCTCATTTCCATGGAAATTATTTGGCTCCGCCCCCTTAGTCATGGTCTATAGACTTTGAAAATTTTGCTAAGTTAACATGTATTAGTTTGTGATTAGGTCAGTTCAAGGGAACCATTAGTGGAAGGCCAATGTTAATTGGTGTTAAGTTGTATAAGCATTAGCACATCTCATTTCCATGGAGAATATTTGGCCCGCCCCTCAGTCATGGTCTATTGACTTTGAAACATTTGCTTAGTTTACATGTATTAGTTTGTGATTAGATCAGTTTAAGATGAACTGCTAATGTTAAGTCAATGATATTTGGTATGCAAATGTATCGGCATTTGCAAGTATCATTCCATGGAGATTATATAGCCCCACCCTGATCATGGTTCATTGACTTTGAAACTTTTACATAGTTTACAAGTTAATGTTTGTGTTTAGGTTTGTTTAAAGGGAACGACTTATAATAAGTCAATGGTATTTGGTATGCAGTTGTATAAGCAATTGCACATCTCATTCCATGGAGATTGTTTAGCCATGTACCTTCAGTCATGGTTCATCAACTTTGAATATTTGCATAACTTACATGTTAAAGTATTGCTGTTTTAATTTCAACATTTGCATTATCAAAATTACAAGAAGGCGAGACATATCTCTGTGATAACAGTTTATTATTAAGGAAAAATTGTGAAATTATCCCCTCACATAAATAAAGAGAATCAGAATCAGGAACCAAATAATTGCTATATTAAAACAGCGCAAAAGGATCAGCACTTGAAATCACGAAATTTAAATCCTACGAAAATTAACCACTTAACAGTAACCAGTTTCACTCCTGTTCGGTTTTTGCACGATATCTTTGATGTAAATGTCTGAGAAATCACAGTATTGTTTCACTAAATAACATTTATTTACTTAGATACTTAGAGGAAAGACTGTTTTGTTTTGATTAAAACATTCACAATTAGGAAATAAAATGAAAGATGTAGTACCTTACTGGTAATAGATATTTTAATTTAATGTTTGTAGATGGATGAGTTTTAAGTTTTAAGTTAAAAGTTTTATTTTTTATTTTATCTTATTAAGCTGAGTATGCACCAAACCCAATCTATATTTGCACATTTCATAACTAAAAAGATTTTTTTTCATAAAGATATCAATCTTTCACTGAACTTCATAGAATTCTTTTAGTGTTAAATTTTGAATTGATTTTGCTCTCTTCTTTCAAAATAAATATGTAGGAATGTAATTTTTATAGATATAGGAATAGGAATGTAATTTTTATGTATACTTTTACAAGTATTTATGCATTAATGATATTTATAGAATAACTTATCCAAGAATTCAAATGATGAAAGATATTTAAACAGGGACCAAACATTCATTTATGTGTTTATCAATATTTGAATTTTTGGATTAGTTCTTTTTTTTTTTTTTATTACATTGGCATTTAATGTAAATAAAGTAGAAAATGGTAAAAACTATATTTTTTTCTAAAAGTTGAAAGTTTGTTTTGATGCAACATCATTGACAACATCTTGACAACACTTATTGTTGTATGACATCAGAGGAGTGAAATTATCAGTTTTTCTTTTACTGGGAAATTAAAGTATTTCATTGCAAACTATGTAATAAATTTGTTTCTTTTAATTATTCAGGGATGTTTTTCATGAATTAAACGATTTATGTAAAAAGAATGTGTATGCTACTGTGTTTGTTGATAGCTGATAAAATATTGATCTTTACCATAGAAATGAAAATAAATATTTTGATATTTAAGTGTTTTTTCATAATTTATTTTCTATATAGATATGCAGTAAAAACTATACAACTTTTTTATTTAGATCGATTTAGTGGAAACCTGTGTGAGAATGATATAGATGACTGTGAGTTTACCAGCGGATTTAATCCCTGTAACAATGGTTCCTGTCATGACCTGGTTGGTGGATACACCTGTCTGTGTCCATCTTACTCTGGATTTACTGGGTCAACGTAAGTCTTTCAATCAGTAAATTGGGAATGAAGCAAACATCCCTTTCAATCATACTATAACTTAACATTAAAGAAAGATACTAGTCAGCTAGGTGGGTGTAGAATTGCTGCTGGGTGAGTTGATGAATATCAACTTTATTTTCCATTTGTCACTTGATTTTCTTTATTCAAGGCTTGTTGTTTGATGTTGTTTGATAAGTTTAGCAGAAGGGATGGGTGGTTGGAGGAAAGTAGCAGTTGTTCTTGTCATGATTTGGTGGGTGAATACCCACATCAGTGTCCAATGTACTCCCAAATTTACTGGGTAAATATGAGAAGGAAGTATAAACAGTGATTCATATGCTGTAATTGAAAAAATCCACCTGATGTTTTTATGATATGTTGGCTAGGAAGAACACCGTCTTTATTTGTTAAAAGTATTGACCGGTAAGAAAACTTTTAATTTGTAGAAAAGTTTACTCATTTTTCAATGTAAACCACATGAAAATTTCTATCTAAATATTCTGTTCTGAACTACATGAAAATTGTTTTCATTGAAGAATTAGTTGAAATATTGTAACTTCAACATAAAATGTTTCATAATTATTAGGAATGAATATGAATTTATTTAGTCATTCATCATATCACCAGCACATCATATCATAAGCTAATAATCTCTTATATCCCACAATGCTAGACCCCTGGAACGTTTGAAAAGGGATTCATATTTAGTGCTTTTCCCTATTCAGATGAAATTTGGAAGATATTTCTTAGAAATTTATTGACCGCTCTGAAACTGTATGACATTATGCAACAATATTGGATGTGATTAACTTTGATGTTGGAATTAGTGAAGCTTATCACTCAGAGTGTCATGAAAATAATGCACTTCCGTTTGTTTTTGTGAAAAGGAACATCACAGGTTGAAATAACTCACTTTAAAACATAAAATTTTATACCTCAATGTTGTTACATCTGAGAAACTTTGCTTTACATTTTAAATTTGACAACCCATAGTATATAGTACAAGTTTAAGACTTTCAAGTTAATGATGCTTAAAATGTGTTTTAAGTTCTAAAGAAACCTAGTGTGGCATTGTTTCTGGAGTCTTATATTCAATGCCACATATTTGTCCACTAATTTAAACAATGTTTTAACTACCTACAGTACAGCGGCACCATTGGGATAGTAAGTATTCATTGAGGCTGGTATTACTAACCCCATATGTGTATAGTGTGTGTTTCAGTATCATTTATTTAGCTTTTGGTTTTACTTAATTTAAGATGAAAAATATATGAAAATGTATCAATTTTGTTTGGCCATAAAAATATATGAGATTTCTGTATGCAAAAATTATATATAGTGAGGCTTTACTTTTGGCCATAAAATGCTGTTTGTTTTAAGATATGATGCGTTTTTATTATAAGTGTGTCTTATAATATCCTTTTTCATCTTGGTAAACATGTAAATTTTTAGACCATTTAGATTTTTGGGAGCATCTGTTTTGTCTGAAACTATTTACTTAATTATTTATAGTTAGAGGGAAAAAAGAAAATTTTATATTACAGAGAAATGTAGTGGATGTTGATTTCATATTCTTAAGTGTAACCAAGGTTTTGTGGTTTATAACTATTTTATTCTCGTTTAAGGTTTGATTTTACATAATTAATAGATATGTAAAATTTGGTATTTATTTGGTTTTGTAGCTAACCTACAAAGATTGTTAGATTAAGATATAGTGCTAATTAGAAATTCTTCATAACATAATAGGTGGTTTGGGTTTTATAATGAAATAAGTTTAAAATTACAAACAAGAAGATGATGTACATCATAATGTCAAAAAATATTTTTTTTAGAAGTTGAAAAAAAAAAAAATCATGCTTGTACTTGGAAAAAAGTTGCATGCTGATTGATTGAAGGTTTTGTTTCACTTTCACACAAACTCACTGAAACATTTAAAATAGATGTTTATTTCTGTCATTTCACTTGAGGTTGTGTGATAAATTCACCTGTCATTCACTTTGTCAAACAGTTGTAATTTGTTTTTGAATTAGTTCCCTTTTCCTTCTGACAGTGTTCACCCCAGGGCCTTATAGCATCATGGTAATGTGAGGCTATATTGCTTGAATGTGATGCTATATGAAATATTTTCTTATTGATTGTGTTATGGATGTGATGCTATTATTTCTCGAAACAAGATTGTATTTCTAAATTTACCAGGATGCTATTTTAAATTTGTGGGGAGAACATTGCTTCATTTTTTGATAAAGAAAAAATCATAATAACTGCTGCTCTATTTCATATTAATCAGTCAGTCTTTCATTGGTAATGTATTCATACTTTTTCACAACCATAATGTTTTAGAAGGCAAACTATCAATGCTTGCACCATTTCAAAGCATAGCAAATACATTTGGAACACTATACAACATAATATCATGTTATTTGATATTGAAAGTAAGGCAAATTTTCATGTGGTTATACTAAGTATACAGCAATTACAAAGTAGCAGCTACAAAATTAAGATTGTAAAATATATTTTGCAGTTGTACGACTCCAAAAAACCCTTGTGTTGATGAGCCATGTGTTAATGGACAATGCACATCTTATGGAGCCATCAGAAGGAAATGTATCTGTAATCGAGGATATACAGGAGATGACTGTGAAACTAATATAGGTAATTATGAGACTATATTATTTTAGTATCATAGGAACAATGTAGATGTGTAAAAAAAGCATTTAAGTCACATGGTTTCATACAACCAGCATTTGAGTCACATGGAACCATACAAACAAAGCATTTGTGTCACATGGTACCATACAAGTAAGGCATTTGTGCCACATTGCACCATACAAATAGCATTTAGGTCACATGGTACCATACAAATAAAGCATTTAGGTCAATTGGTGCCATATAAACAGATTTTGGGTTACATGGTACATCAATGTATTTGTATATACACACAAAGTATTTGGGTCACATGGTGCCATACAAACAAATCATTTGGGTCACATGGTACCATTCAAACAAAGCATTTGCATATACGCACAAACAAAGCATTTGGGTCACATGGTACCATACAAACAAAGCATTTGCATATACACACAAAACATGTGGGTCAATTGGTGCCATACAAACAGAACTTGAGTTACATGGAACATCAACAATAAAAACATAACATTTGGGTCACATGGTACAAAATTCTTCTACAGGACATGAAGGTCTCTGTACATCTGCATATTTTGAATTGAGTGATTTTTTATGGTTTCCAATTCTAAACCATGGTCTTCACAATTTCTACTTATATTATTTGTTACTGCAAGTGACACATGTCTTCCTTGGAAACTCACACACTTTAATGTTCTTTCTGAAGAAATTATAAAATCACAGTATAAATTTTTCGATTTATTTTATCACTGTTCTCTTTCAGGTTTAAAGCATCATTGTAAAAGTTCAAACTTAAAATACAAATCATTGTGCAAATTACAAATTATTTATGTAAAATATCACTAAGCTGTTTTCAAAACAAATGAATTATTATAAACATATCAGTTTTAATATTATGCATGTTACCATGTGTATTACAGATGAGTGTGCACCTAATCCATGTGCTAATGGTGGGACATGTATAGACAATGTCAACAGTTTTACCTGCATGTGTCCTACAGGATACTCTGGTACTTTCTGTCATGTCAGAGGACAATCAAATGTTTGTGCTGGGAGCTGTGGAGGGGGACAGACATGTGTGGATTTCTATCCTGAATCTAAACCTGTCTGCATGTGTGCTAATGGTTACAATGATAGTAAGTTGATTAATGGGTTCATCCTGTAACTTGTTTGATGGAAGCAATGCTCTCTGTATTCTTATAGTCAAGGTTACGCAGAATGAACATATAAACGTCATAAAAGAAACTGATATTGATCAAAAAGACTCATTTCACTATAAAGTACAGTTTTTGAACATTGTATAAATGCATACAAATTGTAATTTCTAATTAATGCAATACTTGTTTTGACATATATTTTGATTAATAGAAACATTGTATAAATTTCTGAATTACAATATACATATTTGAAATAGATCAGGTAAATCTGATACATGTAATTTGTATACTGAACTGTTTCCAGCCTTGCTAGATGGTAAGTACCAGTAGATGGCTACAAGCATGGATATCCCAGCATGAAATTTCCATAGATTTGATGTATTCTAATGCAATGCCGACTCATGTCAGACCATTCTAAACATCTTTTGACCTTATTTTTCAAGGCATCCTTTAGATAAACAATGAGTTCATCAATGCATGTGAACGAGTAATTCTTTCTGAATATTGAGGCCCTCAAGTTCATTTTCGAATTACTGTAAATCAATTAATTTCTGCCACTTTTGCATTTAGAAAAATAGATCAAATATTAATTGTCACTAATATGTCAAATTTGAATCTTTTCTAATTAGATACAATAAAAATGTTATAAAATTGCAATTGCAAAAAAATTTTGCACAAAATCAGTTTTGTAGAAAATTGGGGTAAAAAAAGTATTTTGAAACATTAGTTGGTTTACAATATAATGCAAAAACAATGGAAATACATAGTCTCTGTTTCAATGTATTGTTTGCACAGCAAAGCAAGAGAATACAATTATTTTGATTAATTTGTCACATCTTTTGAAGTTTTTTGTCTAGATTTATAGTGTGGTCCATCCCTTGTAACTAAATTACTGCACTATTTCACTTGATGTTGACTCAACTGTGTGTACTTGTGCAAGTTTTCTGTCTGTATGAGTAAATCACCTGTTTGTCACAATCAATGTCTCATTGTTAAGTGATTCTCTGGGTCCATTTTTTTTCAGTTGTCTTTAAATTTAGAATTTTAAATTCTCTATCTGCTTTACATTTTGAGGAAAATTTGTGATTCTGTATAATTACATGTGTTCTCACATAGCAATAAATTTTAATGATTTCTAAGCTTGACTTTGCAAAAATAAATAAATAAAATTGTGTTGAAATTTTGTTTATGGGTCATAATCATTTGGTTCATTTTGAGATACCTACAAATAGTAATACAAGATTGTTGGTTATAGCTAACATGTATTAGTCAGTTTTCAACTCGGGGGAACTAAGTTTTTTCAAAATGTTAGCAGTATGTTATTGTTTTTCTATTATATTTTAATTAAGATATCATCAGATAATATCTTGATTATAAGCATCCCAAGATTTTAAGAAATGGTTTGAATTTAATAGCATTGCATTAGAATAGAATCGATAAGTCATAAAATTGGAACCAAGAGTAAAAGAATGAAAATTAATGGTCATAAGGAACCTTGAGTTTTGCTTTTAGACTAGTGGTCAAGAATGGGTTTTTGTTAATAAAATTTGTTTGAATTAATAATTTTTACTGAAATATGAATCTGAGTTCTTTTTGCAGTCCAAAATGATAAGTTTTTTACAAAAATAGATTTGAATAAAAAATCTAGCGATTGAAGAAGTAAATATTAATTTCTGTTTCAACTGCAATGATTGTTTGAACAAGGTTGGGGAAACAATTAAGGGGAAATATTCAAGGAAGTTTACCAGAGAGCAACAAATTGATATGGCTATTGTAATACTATTGTATGTCTTTTCATGTAACTACGATGGATGCTGACGCCACATGCATAAATAAACTGATTCAAATATTTTTATTGATTAGCAGTAATAGGAGCAGTGTTGCTATTCTTTGTAAAAAGTACCTTGATCTACCACTTTATCATGTTTATATTGCAATAAAGCTGAGAAAAAAAAATATAAAAATTTATGAAGTTCTTAAATAAAATCCCAATTTACTCTTTAAAAATATGAAATATCACTTAAAACTCTCATATTCTTTCAGAAACACATTTAAATGAAAATATATTATCTTTATTAGAACACATGAAATACAGCACATAATTTAGTGTTTATATAATTCACATCACTATGGAACTTCATTGGTGTCATTTTGCATGGTATGCATTTAAAAAGACTGCTACATTTTAGATTCATCATTCTAGCATATAAGGTTCAAATATGTCATGTTGCAGCCAACAATCAGTTAGGTCTCTTCTTTCAAGGTACACTGTTTGTGGCAAAAGTTAAATAGAAAACTTATATTATTCACTGGTAAAAAAATATCATGAGTGAGGCATGTGCTCTATGAAAACTTAGCAAACAATTTTCAGAAACAAGCAAATTTTAAATGGAATTCTTAAAAAATCTCCCTTCTAATGTCTCTGGATCACACTCATTTGTGTCATCAAGGCATGGTTACTATTTACATCATAAGATGCCTTTCTTCTGATGTTTTTTAAATGGATTTATTTTTTGGGTAAGCATTGCATTCATACAAAAAAAACTCTCATGTGACTGGCTAGATAGTTTTCCAGACCTTATCACTGCATTTAAGAGCAAAAAACATAGTGCATTGAGCACAACATTCTATACATTCTATCCATGTACATTTTAAGGCATTTATCAATAAGTATATACTCAGCTATTTAAGTTAGAAAATAATGTGTATTTGTATAACCATACTTATCAAGAAGTTGTGCTTGTTGCATGAATCTATCTGTTTTAAAAATATCAATGATTTCATCTTAAAGTAATAATAAAAGTTGTTTATACATTCCTTTTGTCCATAATTGAAGTTGAGCAAACTACAATTATTGACAAAGGAGCTATCCCCAATTCATAGTATTGCATTCCAAAGATTCATACAATGCAATGTTTAATTTTTAGGACCCACTGCAAAAATAATGCAATCTTTCCTCTCAAAGTGCTTACAAGCACTTTGGTTTTTATTTTCTGTAAAATTATAGAGCCGATTAAACCAAAAAACATATCTTCTTATTTCTTGATTATCTGTGAAATACTGTTAATTGAGCAAGAAAAAATATTCAACCCTTTAGAATGGACCGAATCATATATGTTCAAACTGTTGTTTTTCTGCTGACATAAGGAGTGTTTATTTGTACAACAGATAAATTCATTGGGATTACTATTCACTTTCTTCAGTACAACCTATTTTTAAATCATTCAGGGTATATTGGAGGTAAATGTACATTTTTGATCATTAACATATTAACTCTTATTAATTTATCACAATGATATTTCATTTATATAAGTCTTAGTTAAAATTTATATTTCTTTGTCTGGTTATGGTTTCAATAGCTGCATGAAGAAAAAAGAGAGGTAATTCTCTGGGTTTTATTTTCATTTCAGATGGTGGAGTTTGTCAGTTAGTAAATTATTGTGATGGCAACAGCTGTTTGAATGGTGGCACATGTTTCTCCTCCTATGGTGGCTATATCTGTAAATGTGCCCTAGGCTACTCTGGGCCTAGCTGCCAATTCATTGTAGATAACTGTGCTGCTCAGCCCTGTGTGAATAATGGTGTCTGTACCAATGGTGTCAACTCCTACACATGTACTTGTCCATTAACTGGAACAGGAGGTAAGAATTACAAAGTCTTTAAAATAAATGGGATAGGATTTAAGTAAAAAGTCAATAAATTGAGATCAAATTCAGAAATATGTGTAGTGAAGAGAATAAAAAAATGCAAAAGGAACATTATTATCAGCTAGTAAATATACTTTCATTTGAGTGAGAAAAAAAAGGTTTGATGCAAAGTTGAAATGAAATTAATTTAATTCAAAAGCTTTTTCTATTGTAGTTGTGTCATTAAATGTTGTAAATGTAATTGCAATTGAAGTTAAAATTTGTATTCTAAAAGAATTTGACTATTATAAACCTAATTGAAATGATGAGTGAATTTTACAGTTCTAATATAAGTGATTGTGTATATTTACAGGGTCTATCTGTTTAGACAACAAAGACAACTGTGCTCCCTACCCTTGTGTTATAGACAACACCATACAATGTTTCGACAGAATAAATGATTATTACTGTAGATGTAAGACAGGTTTTAGAGGGACAAATTGCTCAGTAAGTAACAAGTGTCTATAACATTTCAATTCAAAAGGTATATATATATGATATATTTAAAATTATGGTAATGCTAGAGAATAATATATATCTCACAGGCTTTATATTGTGTGGATTCATGGTTATTTGTAAGATACCTATTTTCGTGGATTTTGTGGGTATCTGTGAAACTTTATATTCAGCTAAGTACAAATTTTCCATAGGTTTATATGCAGACTTTATCCACAAAATTATATTTATACCCCAGCTTTAAAAAAGTGGGGGTATACTGTTTTACCTCTGTCTGTCCATCCTTCCGTCAGTCTGTCAGTCTGTCAGTCTGTCATTCGGTCATTCTGTCCATCTGTACCATGAAAATTTTTCGTCACATTTTTCTCAGGAACTACAATACAAGGATTTCTGAAATTTGGTTTCAGGGTTTATATAAGTTGGCTATACTGTGTGATGCGTTTTCAGATTGATCACTCAACAAATTCCTATTTACCGTCAAATATTTGGGCTGGGGGTATCATCAGTGAGCAGTAGCTCGCAGTTTCACTTGTTTTTTCTTCATCAATGCAAATTTGTACCCTTAATAATAAATGAATCCACAGTACCTATTATACCAATAGATAGAAATCCCCACTCTGCAATAATAACCTTCTATTAATATTGAGCAGGTTAAATCAAGACCTACAGGTTCTGCAATGAACACTAGAGAAAGCTTTTATTATTTTTAAAAACACAATAAATTGAGGGTCTACATTTATCAAAAGGGGATTTGCTAATTTTTTTTTCTAATTATACCCCCTCTTTAAAAAAGTGGGGGTATACTGTTTTACCTCTGTCTGTCAATCCGTCAGTCCATCCATCCATCCGTCAGTCCATCAGTCAGTCCGTCCGTCCCATGAATATTTTCTCTGCATCTTTCTCAGGAACTACATTACAAAGATTTCTGAAATTTGGTTTCAGGGTTTATATAAGTCAGCTATACTGTGTGATGTGTTTTCTGATTCACCACTCAACAACTTCCTGTTTACCGAACACTTGTATCCTTGTATCATTTTACACATGATAGCCAAGTTGAAAATTTTCGTCACATTTTTCTCAGGAACTACAATACAAGAATTTTTGAAATTTGGTTTCAGGGTTTATATAAGTCATCTATACTGTGGGATGCGTTTTCAGATTCATCACTCAACAACTTTCTGTTTACCGAAATATTTGAGCGGGGGTATCATCAGTGAGCAGTAGCTCGCAGTTTCACTTGTTGATAAATTTATAAAATTTTTACAAGAAAATTGTTGTAACTTTTAAGAAGTCATAACGGTTTAATCATTTAGATGTATGATTTGATAGACATGATATGATTCACAACTGACATGGTTGTAATTTTTTTTTATTAAAGTTAGGTAACACAGATTGCAACAGTTTTCCCTGTCTGCATGGTGGTACTTGTTCTGCCACTTCCACAGGTTACCAATGTGCATGTGCCACTGGTTGGTATGGTAACAACTGTGAAAACATGATAGATAACTGTGCCCCAACATCACAGTGTGCAAATGCAGCTACTTGTTATAATACAGTCATAGGGTACCAGTGTGTGTAAGTATGGCAATAAAAATTAAATTTCTTATGATAAAGATAGATTTTTTATGTCATGAAATTAACTGTACTTGTTCTAATTTTCACAAAAATAAATACTGAATAACAAAGTCATGATTTTTTTTCTCGGAACAACAATAAACAATAAAGGATGTTAAAATTATTTTTATATTTTTATCAAGACTTTTTTTATTGTACTTTTGGTTGCTTAAGAAATTTTTTCATACACTTGTTTCATATTTTTTGTCCTTACAGATGCCCTACTGGTTACCGTGGTGACAAATGTGATGTTAATTACAACTTATGTACCATAACATCCCCTTGTGTTGGTCCGAACAGTACCTGTTCCTTGACCAATGGCCAGCCAACTTGCCAGTGTGCTAGTGGTAAGGGTTTATATTTATATTAGTGCAAGAAAAACACATTTGAACCAGTGTAAAAATAAGAAATCCATCAGGAGACTAATCGTAGGTTTGACATCTTTTATATGATTTCAAAATGTCAGAAGTTACGATATTCTAAATTTGGCAATGAGATGAAAATGCAAGCCTTAGTAGAAGTACATTTCACCAATGTTAGCTATTTTGCACATAGAATACAATTGAAGACTTTTAATAGGATTCAAAGTATACACTGTCAATGCTAAAACACATACATAAGTTATGTTGCAGTTTCTTTGATGTTTGAATATTTTGATCTTCTTATTGATTTGACGATTAGTTTCATGATAAAATGGCTTTTAAACTATGTCAGGTGTATACAGTGTAGTTTGGTTGTTGATGTTCTGTATATTGAATCATTTTGATTTTAAAAAAAAAGTTGAAAAGAATACTCATGATGGCCATATACTGTGGATTTATTTAGTTTCATGGGGATCAATTTTCACGGATTGAGGAAAATATTTTTCGTGGATATTTGATTTTTTGATTTTGCCAAGAAATCCGTGTGATCCTATAGAAAATAAGTATTTCATTGACCATTTGAATTTATGCTTCACCTTTACCCACAAAAATCCGCGTAAATTGGTATCCCACAAATAATACTGAATCCACAGTAGATTTTAATTTATAGGTAGATGAAAGTTCAAGGTGCAACTAAACTTATGCAACTAAACTTATTTTTTCAGGTTATCAAGGTGATAGTTGTAATCAGAAGACAGTTACTTGTAGCTTAACCACCTGTCAGAATGGAGGTACCTGTCAGGAATCAGGAGGTAGTGTTACCTGTATCTGTGTACCTGGCTATAATGGACCTACCTGTGCTACAAACATTAATGAATGTGCAGGAAATCCTTGTCCCACTGCATCTACATGTATAGATGGAATTAATACATACTCTTGTCAATGTGATGATGGCAAGATTGGAGCTAATTGTGATAAAGGTAAACAATAACTAGATCACATTTTCCTAAGGACATTGTAGTTGCACATAAGAAACAACTTGAAAAATGATCCATATCCAATATTAAGGTGAATTCAGACAAAGAAACCTATGTTGGCTGCCATCCAGATTATGATACACAATTTTCTAATTAATGCTTTTTCCAGGAAAAAATTTACGTCATAAAGCAAGTAGCTTCACATCACAATGTCCTATGATGCCTTTTTCCTTAAATGACCCCAGGTCAATTAATGGGCAGTGGGCAGTTCATTTATAAAACTGAAATTGGAAAGTCATCTATACTCTGATATTTACTTGGTTACTAGGTCTTGTTTTTACAGTAATTACACTTCATGCCATTTTTACTATGGAAAACATGCCTGTGTTAGTAGGGAATATATTCCATCCAAAAAGATCGTCTAAGACCAATGGTCTTTAATGAACATCTAAATTTGAGTTAAAAAACTTAATCAAATTCTATAAAATTATTTCTCTTTAAATATTTATTTTATAGAATTTATGCATTCAACAAGAATTAATCCATATCAAACAAATAGCTTAAAAAACAGAGATTTAGATGTCATCTAATTAGCTTCATTAAAAGCTGTTTGGGTTGTAAAAGCTTTAATGAGTTTAGGTTTAGTTTGTTGAAAAGTCATTTATCAAATTTTAGATACTCTTGATACGACCTCTTTTGTTTAATATTTGCAATGGTCAGAGAGAGATAAAAAATGTGTGTGGAAAGTTTGGATATGATAAAAGTGTAAGATTTTCAGTATTGACATACAGATGCAGTCAGGGTAAATTCTCTTCCACTAAATCTTCATACAACCAATTGCTGTCTCATTGAGTTTTGAGGTTCACATCCATATTTTTGTTTCAGATTTGAGTTATAAGTTTGACATGATATTAAAGCCAGGTCTGCAGTGTGGAGATACAGAAGGAATTAGTATGAATACTGTATTCAGTCTTGCGACTACTAAACTCTCTGTATCTGTGTGGGTCAGATTTACATCATCAACTCCTAAAGTCATACTGTCTTTGTATGCCTTAGAGTGAGTATTCTATAGCATTATTACTTCTAAAATAAAAAAAAAACAACATTGTTTTATTTTTATACATTCAAATATACATAAATAAAACAATTGATTGATTGTTGGTGTTAAACGCCACTTTCAGCCCTAAGGCTATGTCATAGCAATCATATTTTTTGGGGTGGAGGATTTATGATTGTAGCCAATGTAGCTGCCACATGCAGGGTTTGAACTCAGAACCTCAGTGTTGACAGGGTAGGGTTAGATTAGATGAACTACTTAGACCACTCGACCAACGAGGCCCCCACAAGACAATTCATAATGTCTTTTACAATTTTTTTTTTTAAATAGAAAAATAGTTGAGCAGACTTAAAGCTTGTAATTGTACTCAATTGATATTGATGCTTACATTAAAAAAAAAATTATAAATTTCTTCAGCCAAGTTGTTCATAACCAATTTTCATAGATTTGATACTGCTAAAACAATACACTAGTCCAAATGAGAGTAAGATAAAGGTAAGATGATTTTGTCTTTAATTCTTCTACATACAAATTTTAAATAGAATCATAATTGTTTTGAAATATTTTACTTTACAGTTCAATGACAGCCACACCAGAGAAGATTCTGGAGATAGGAAGTAACACAGTATCTGGTAGTATAAATGGCAATACTTACAGCATGCCGTACGGAACAGGAAGTAGTGTTGTTAACATACGTAATGGTATCTGGCATCATATTGTAGTCACATGGAACGCTCTTAATGAAGAGAATCCAAGCAACAAGATTGGCCGTGTGTTTTTTTATGCTGACAACACGCTATTAGAGAGGCGTGAAAATATTGGGACAAGCTATACACTACCTACTTAGTAAGTTGTGTGACGTAGTATAAAATAGAAAGATAGATTTTTGTGAGAAATGTCTTTTTCTCCATAAATCTTTTACAGCTTAGCTATTTGAATTGATTAATGTGCAATAAATTTAAGTTTGTTAGTATATTTTTTGGACAATGAATGATCTGAACTTTCTTTAACTACATAAGGTAGTATAAATGCAATAACAAAAGGATCTCCGTACAACCAATTTGAGGACCAGTTCATTTCAATATTTACTATACCTAATAGAGAACTAATTTGTTTCTCTTACATACAAGCTCTTTGCACATGCTCACAGATCATTTTAATGTGACTTAAATGCCTCTTTTCTCTTTCTTCATTTTAAAGGGTTGCGTCTTTATTACTGTGTAAAATAATCTAAAATTTTAACTATAGATCTCCAAAATGGATTAAAGATTTCATTAAACTTAAATTTTTATATGAAATGAAATACGGAAATGAGTTTAAAAAAATGACATTTAAATTAGGAAATAAAAAAACAGAAGAACAGTTATTGGATAAGAAAATTCCACCAAAAACAAAATTGGATGTGGTTGTAAATGAATTAACATTTTTTTGAAAATTTTTGTCAAATCATAATTTGTTGATACTCTTCAGTGGTTACTTAGTAGTTGGAGGTACATATGACACCTCAACTAAGACAGTGACAACAGCCAATGGTATCTCAGGAAAGGTTTCTCGTCTTATTCTTGCCAAAGAGGAGTTCCTGTACACCAGTACCATCAGTTCTCTGTACACTAATGTTGACTACTTGCCGTCCAGCAACCTGATTAATATGCCAATCATGTACATAATTGAGAAGGGAGCTTCCTTGATTGATTATCAGAGTGAACTCAGTGCTGGTGTATGTAGAACTGTCACCACATGTAACTTGGGTAGGTCTATTGTGCTATTATGGAAGTGTTTACAAAGTTTAGTGACTAAATATTGTGAAGGATCAAATCAAATTTAACCCAAAAGTTAAAAAATAATCTTCTTTTGCTTTGAATTTATTCTCTCAAAGCATTATTTATTGAATTGTTCTCAGAGTTTAAGTTAAGAAATATTATGAAGGCCAGGATGAAATATAGTCTCAACATGTAAAAATCATAAAGTTCTATCAAATTAATATATATAAAGGAGATGTTGGGTTTACAAATTAAAATGAGACAGCAACCTGATGACAATAAAAATGAAAAGACTAAAACAAGTTTTTATACCTGACAACTTTTAAAATTCTCCATTGGGGATTTGAAGCACATATAACCAAATGCATCCCTTATACAAGTCTTGTAATGTTTTATTGTTTTGAGTCATGTGCTTAAATGCCATTGTAACTCCTTTGACTGCCTGTTTTAAAGTATTCTATTAATTTAAAGGAGATTTCATTAGTCAGGTCATCCCTTTCATGAGGGAAATCCCCCATCAATCGAGAAAGCAGGTCTTATTACATGATTCTGCATTGTTTTTAAAGAACTTCTTAATATTGTCTTTTTTATGCCCCCACCGTAGGCAAAGGGGGCATTAAGTGTTACCCTTGACTGTCCTTCTGTCCATCCGTTCTTCCTTCCTTCCATCCCTCCTTCCGTCTGTTTGCGATTTTTTTTGTTTCCACACCCTAACTTAAGTTTTCCTCATCCAAACTTTATGAAACTCATACACAATGCTAAGAACCACAACAAGCAGACAGAGATTGAGTCACTTACCGTTCTAGAGTTATTTTGCTGTAGATATCTCAACAGTGACATATTGAGATGACCAGTGAATTTAGAGGTTGCAAATAATCTTCCGTTCAGTTACTTAACCAAATGACAAGTCTGTGTGAAGTCCATAAATAGTGAATCTATTAATACTGTACTTTATATTTTGAAACCCAGATTTTCCTACAGTTACAGGCCATTGGTGTTTTCGTTTTAATTGTTTCACATATTTCATGTCGGGGCCTTGTATAGCAGACTATATGGGTTTTTCTATTTGTTGCAGTCTGTATGGTTGCCTATAATTGCTTACATCCACTTTATTTGCACTCTGGTGGATAGTTGTCTCATTGGCAATCATACCACATATCCTTCATTTGCACTCTGGTGGATAGTTGTCTCATTGGCAATCATACCACATCTCCTTCATTTGCACTCTGGTGGATAGTTGTCTCATTGGCAATCATACCACATCTCCTTCATTTGCACTCTGGTGGATAGTTGTCTCATTGGCAATCATACCACATCTCCTTCATTTGCACCCTGGTGGATAGTTGTCTCATTGGCAATCATACCACATCTCCTTCATTTGCACTCTGGTGGATAGTTGTCTCATTGGCAATCATACCACATATCCTTCATTTGCACTCTGGTGGATAGTTGTCTCATTGGCAATCATACCACATATCCTTCATTTGCACTCTGGTGGATAGTTGTCTCATTGGCAATCATACCACATCTCCTTCATTTGCACTCTGGTGGATAGTTGTCTCATTGGCAATCATACCACATATCCTTCATTTGCACTCTGGTGGATAGTTGTCTCATTGGCAATCATACCACATCTCCTTCATTTGCACTCTGGTGGATAGTTGTCTCATTGGCAATCATACCACATGTCCTTCATTTGCACTCTGGTGGATAGTTGTCTCATTGGCAATCATACCACATCTCCTTCATTTGCACTCTGGTGGATAGTTGTCTCATTGGCAATCATACCACATATCCTTATTTTTATATGTTTATGATTAATCAGTAGTTTCACCTGGTATAGCTTGTCAATCTTGTCCTTTGCAGCTTCAGATTTCCCCTCTGTTAATTGTCCTAGTGACCGCTCAGCGGTGTCAGCAGATAGGGTTAGTTACCCTGTATGGACAGAAGCATCCTATGGCAATACAAATTCAGGAAGAATTTACTATAACATCAGGTCTGGAGGTAAGTAAAATGATCAGTTATATTTCATAAAATAATTTGGGCTTTATTTGAAAAAGGACGTTTTTTTTTAATTTTATGCATTTTTTTCAGTCATTTACTGTAGATTCATTTATATCATGGATACCAATTTTTCTTATATTGTGGAAAAATTGTATTTGCGTGGATATTGGATTTTGTGGTTTTGCCAAAGTCTGTATTCAAGTCAATAGAAAATTTGTATTTTGTTGAATAATAAAATTCGTGGTTCACCTTTACCAAGGAAATCCACAAAAATTGATATCTCACAAATAATAATGAATCCACAGTATGATGGGGTTTTGCTCTTGCTTGGATGTAACTTAAAATTTTGGATAGAAACTTGTAAAAAATTGACCTTACGACACTTGAATTTCAACTGAGGGCTATTCCATTAAAATGTATGTGGGAGGGTAGGAAGGGAAGTTTAATTATTGAATGTGGGTCATGGGTCTTTTTTCAGTATGCGTCTATTACCATTATGCAAAATTATCTAAAAAATGGTTCTTGGTTGTAGGGTTATTTTGAAAGTCACTTCCTACCCTCCCACATACATTTTAATGGAATAGCCCTGATAGAAATTTACTATGAGAAAAACTATTGTGTTTTGTGTGTATTTTGTAGGTGAGTTGACATGGAAGACCTATGCAGTATCATCAGTGGGATATATGGCAGACGACAATGCAGCTGTTTGTGTATTCAGGTTTTACAATAAACGTAAGTCTACTAAATACATAGTAAGGCCATGTTAACTGATACAAAATTAATTACAAAAAGTGTCTCCTTACTTATAGGGCAGAATGTTAAATTTGTTGAAGTTTGATACATGTCAAACTTATTGTTAAAGTTCATGGCCAAGGAAACCTGTGCAGATTGTCAGTAAGACTTTTACCATGTTGATTTCTTAAATGATTGTTATGTATTTTAAGATGACGAACATATGCTTCAGAATTGCCCAAGATCCCTGCTGTTCATATCAATACCTTTTCCATTGAAACTGTGTGTGAGCAGATATTAATGCAGAAGGATTGTGCCTTGACAGGACTATCTAACCATGAAAGCACTGTCACTAAGACATGAATGTTATTGATATTTTGTACAATTTTGTTAATCATTTAAATTAAGGAATATATTTTCCTCATGCAAAGCTCCGACTCTTTTTGTCTGGTTTTGGCTATTCTTTAGGTCATTTTTAGCTCACCTGGCCCAAAGGGCCAAGTGAGCTTTTCTCATCACTTGGCGTCTGTCGTCCGTCGTCCATCGTTAACTTTACAAAATCTTCTCCTCTGAAACTACTGGGCCAAAGTTAACCAAACTTGGCCCCAATCATCATTAGGATATCTAGTTTGAAATTGTGTCTGATGACCCGCCTGCCAACAAAGATGGCCGCCATGGCTAAAAATAGAACATAGGGGTAAAATGTAGATTTTGGCTTATATCTCTGAAACCAAAGCATTTAGAGCAAATCTTACATGGGGTAAAATTGTTCATCAGATCAATATCTATCTGCCCTGAAATTTTCAGACAAATGAGAGAACCCGTAGTATGGTTGCTGCCCCTGAATCGGTAATTTTAAGAAAATTTTGCAGTTTTTATTATGCCCCATTTATGGGCATTATGTTTTCTGGTCTGTGCGTCCGTCCGTTCGTTCGTCTGTTCGTCCGTCTGTTCGTCCCACTTCAGGTTAAAGTTTTTGGTCGAGGTAGTTTTTGATGAAGTTGAAGTCCAATCAACTTGAAACTTAGAATACATGTTCCCTATGATATGATCTTTCTAATTTTAATGCCAAATTAGAGATTTTCCCCCATTTTCACGGTCCACTGAACATAGAAAATGATAGTGCGGATGGGGCATCTGTGTACTGGGGACACATTCTTGTTGGTTATTATCTTGAATATTATTATAGATAGAGATAAACTGTAAACAGCAATAATGTTCAGCAAAGTAAGATCTACAAATAAGTCAACATGACCAAAATGGTCAATTGACCCCTTAAGGAGTTAATGCCCTTTATAGTCAATTTTAATAATTTTCATAAATCTTTGTAATCTTTTACAAAATCTTCTCCTCTGAAACTACTGAGACAAATTTAACCAAACTTGGCCACAATCATCATTAGAGTATTTAGTTTAAAAATGTGTCTGATGACCCGCCTACTAACCAACATGGCTGATACGGCTGAAAATAGAACACAGGTGTAAAATGCAAATTTTGCTTTATCTCTGAAATTAAATCATTAAGAGCAAATCTGACACGGGGTAAAATGTTCATCAGGTTAAGATCTATCTGCAGAAATTTTCAGACAGATCAGAAACCCGTAGTTGGGTTGCTGCCCTGAATCAGTAATTTTAAGGAAATTTTGCAGTTTTATGCCCCATTTATTATGCCCCATTTATGGGCATTATGTTTTTGGTCTGTGCGTCCGTCCGTCCGCTCGTTCGTTCGTCTGTTCGTCCGTCCGTCCGTCCGTTTGTCCCGCTTCAGGTTAAAGTTTTTGGTCGAGGTAGTTTTGATGAAGTTGAAGTCAATCAACTTGAAAGTTAGAATACATGTTCCTATGATATGATCTTTCTAATTTTAATGCCAAATTAGAGATTTTCCCCATTTTAACGGTCTACTGAACATAGAAAATGATAGTGCGGATGGGGCATCCGTGTACTGGGACACATTCTTGTTGGTTATTATCTTGAATATTATTATAGATAGAGATAAACTGTAAACAGCAATAATGTTCAGCAAAGTAAGATCTACAAATAAGTTAACATGACCAAAATGGTCAATTGACCCTTAAGGAGTTAATGCCCTTTATAGTCAATTTTAATAATTTTCATAAATCTTTGTAATCTTTACAAAATCTTCCTCTGAAACTACTGAGACAAATTTAACCAAACTTGGCCACAATCATCATTAGAGTATTTAGTTTAAAAATGTGTCCGATAACCCGCCTACTAACCAACATGGCTGATACGGCTGAAAAATAGAACATAGGTGTAAAATGCAAATTTTTGCTTATATCTCTGAAATTAAATCATTAAGAGCAAATCTGACACGGGGTAAAATGTTCATCAGGTTAAGATCTATCTGCAGAAATTTTCAGACAGATCAGAAACCCGTAGTTGGGTTGCTGCCCTGAATCAGTAATTTTAAGGAAATTTTGCAGTTTTATGCCCCATTTATTATGCCCCATTTATGGGCATTATGTTTTCTGGTCTGTGCGTCCGTCCGTCCGTTCGTCCGCTTCAGGTTAAAGTTTTTGGTCGAGGTAGTTTTGATGAAGTTGAAGTCCAATCAACTTGAAACTTAGAATACATGTTCCTATGATATGATCTTTCTAATTTTAATGCCAAATTAGAGATTTTCCCCCATTTTCACGGTCCACTGAACATAGAAAATGATAGTGCGGATGGGGCATCTGTGTACTTGGGACACATTCTTGTTGGTTATCATCTTGAATATTATTATAGTTAGAGATAAACTGTAAACAGCAATAATCTTCAGCAAAGTAAGATCTACAAATAAGTCAACATGACCAAAATGGTCAATTGACCCCTTAAGGAGTTATTGCCCTTTATAGACAATTTTTTGCAAATTTTTGTAATCTTTTACAAAATCTTCTCTGAAACTACTGAGACAAATTTAACTAAAATTGGCCACAATCATTATTAGGGTATCTAGTTTAAAAAATATGTCCAATGACCCCGCCTACCAACCAACATGGCCGACATGGCTAAAAATAGAACATAGGTGTAAAATGCAAGTTTTGTTTATTATTTTTTGAACCGTTATAAATAGAGAAAATCTGAAAGGAGCAAAAATGTTCAAAATAATGAGCTCTACCAATTATCCATATATGTCAAAACTGTTAGACAAATTCTTATAGGAATTATTGCCCATAAATGACAAATTTTACCATTTTTTTTCATTTTTGCCTATTATCATGAAAACTATGATATTTAGAGAGAAACATTTTTTTCCCGTTATGCCTGATATGATTTAAATTATAATAGATAAATAGACACTTTAAATCACAAAAATGATCAGCAAGGCAAGACCTATTAGAAAGTCAAATTTTGCCGATATAGTTAGTAGACTGTCACTCTTCATAGGAGTGATTGCCCTTAAATGAGTATATTTTTTTTACCCTCTTGTGTTTTGAGCAAAAACTAAAGAAGATAGAGAGAAACTAAACAGATTAAAAAATCAGTAATACAAGATCAACAAAATAGTGATTTTTGTCGTGAAGTCTATTCTCGTCTACAATGTTGGAGAGCGTCCTTTGTTTGATATGCACATAGACCAAGGTGAGCGACACAGGCTCTTTAGAGCCTCTAGTTTGTTTGATCATCTCATCCAACATTTTTATTAGGTTTTGTATTTTTAAATATTTTACCTTGAGCATCACATCTGGTGCAGTAAAATTGGTGCCATTAATATAATATTTTGATAAGGTTCATGTGCCTCAATAGGCCCTGTAGCCCTGATAATGATAGTGACCACATTAGTTCATTGTCAGATGGTCAGAGATGTACCAAGTACATGTTTTTAATGTTTTATATTTTTTTAGGAGGATCATGTTCTTCAGTAACCCCAGCTAAGACTGCTGGTGGCACAGAGTCTTGTAGTCCACTGTCAGATGGTGAAAGATGTACAATTCTGTAGCCCTGATAATGATAGTGACCACATTAGTTCATTGTCAGATGGTCAGAGATGTACCAAGTACATGTTTTTAATGTTTTATATTTTTTTAGGAGGATCATGTTCTTCAGTAACCCCAGCTAACCCTGCTGGTGGCACAGAGTCTTGTAGTCCACTGTCAGATGGTGAAAGATGTACAATTAGTTGTAACCAGATTGACCACAAACCATCACAACCAGGGCCATACTATTACTCGTGTAGTAAATATGGCATGTATGATACAGAGGAAAGACTGGAACCATTCTCATACCCGCCTTGTGCTCGTATGTATACTTAAAAACATTTATCTCCCCTTCTAGGGTGTTTTAATGTCTCACCAGGGCCCTTCAGCTACTTACGAAATGACAATTCAGTTAATTAAGAAAATTATAAAATGGTTGCTTTCTTATTGATTTTTAAGAGACACTATCAAGCCAAGTAAAATGACAGTACTTTTTATGCTGTAAATATATAAATTAAAATTAAATAGTGCATATATTTGTTTCTAGACTGTCTGGTGATAGTACATAAAATTGAATATTAAACAAAAGAAGACTGTATAAAACAATATATATTTATATATAATAAGCTTAACATTGAATAGAGTTGCTTTATCATGTAATCATGCTGTAAATATGTTTTCGTTGCTATAGCATATTTAAACTTTCTGCAATAAAGTATTCATTCATTCATTCAACATGAAATAGAGTTGTAAGATAATATTTCAAAGCAAGTTTACACATGGCTATATATGAAAAATTATATATGTTTTTAGAAGATACCAATGTTTTACGATTCTGTCTTTCCAGCTGCTATAAGTCGAACAGTTAATGTCCAGCTGAAGATGGATTTTGATCTGACAACTTCCTGTCAGTCTTATACAACATTGTTACAGTCACAGATACGTACCTCTTTTAATAGTGTCAATGGTCTATGGCAACAGAATCTGTGTAATAATCCCAACTGTCAAAGTATACCTGTTTCTGTGACCTGTAAGTCCAGTACTCTGGCTGAAGTAGAGGTCATCTTTAATACAGTAAAGTGAGTATGATAGAAAGAAGGGGAGTGTTGTAATGAAAATAGAAAAAAGATATTAAGGGCAATTAAAAATTGAGTCTAACCTAAACAGGTAACACCACATCAATAAAAAAAAAAGTGACGAAAAGACCAACAACAATAACTAAACACAGAAAACTACAGACTGAGCAAAAAGTCTTCCCCCTCTGAACTGCCAGAGTGTTTTCTTCTTACCTCCATTACCCATATATCTTATGATCTAGCTGAAGAATAGGTTCTTGCACAGGCACGCTCTAATTGAAATTGTTGATTTATAGTGTAAAATCATTTTATAACGTGTTGATGTTCCAGTTTAGTAGAAATTTCAGTCTGAAAATGCACATATTTATTAACAAGTTCACCTAAGTTTAATAAGAAATAACATAGACTTAATGGAATATTTAATCTTTTTTATTTGGGAGGGGGGAGAGGGGGTGCTTAAATAGTGTTTAAAATTTTGAACAGAAAAAAATAAGTGTTTCACGTTACATTGCAGGGATCCCATTATAAACACACAGTCTGTGAGCAGAAGTCCACAAGATGTTGTAGCCATTGCTGTTGTAGATGACAAGACAATCACATATTCAGTAAGTTATATAAGTTCTAGTTAGATTATAAACACCAAGTCAGTGGTCTGACATTGTTGCTGTACATGATGATTCAGAAACTTGCTATATAAATGTGATGGGAGGGATGACATCTGCGCTATCATTGTGTGCCAGTCAATAGTTAATATTCATGTCATAGGTCATAGCCACTAGTTTTAATCCAAGTTAAGATTTCCTTCATTTCATGAAGTTATCCATATCATATATATTATATATCATAAACACAATAGGTTATCAAAATTTCTTTTGATATATATATATAATTCATGTTTTAAAGAAATGAAGATTTGCAAAATTGATTAAAAATAAATAAATATATGTTTTCCCTCTTTCTGTTGGCTCCTTTAACCATGATTTAAAATAATGAAACACCAAGAATAAATGTCTCACAGTAAATGCTATTACTATTAAATGATTAAAATATGCCATGAAAATCTAAAATATGCCATGAACAAACTAAGCTTCTCTCGTATTCAATATGTTGATTCTTTACATTAACAGGAAGCTACACCCAGACAGTCCACTATGGAAATAACATTGGTACCATATTGTGTGGAAGGTCAACAAATAGTTGGTAATTTCTGTGGTAAGTTACTTAAGATATTTTGTTCGACTTCACACAGAAAGTCCAATTTGGAAAATAACACTGGTACCATTCTATGTGAAGGGTCAACATACAGATAGTTGGTGATTTGTGTGGTCATTTATTATTGACTTCATGAAACAGTTCACACAACTATGTAGAAGGTCAACATATAGGTGATAATTTCTTTGATAAATTTTCTTTGATAAATACAAAAATAAAAATTTACTGTTCTAAATGAAAATTTCTTTTTTCCCATATTTTTGAAATACTAATCTATAGGAAAATTAGGGCAAATTTTGCACGAAGTTATGATATCGCTGTTCCAAAGGAGAGGGTATACTGATATACATCTGTCTGTGTATCTGTCCATCTGTTTGTCCTGTTAAATTTGCTTGCATTTTTATAAGGAACTATAAATCAGAGCCTCCTGAAATTTGATATCAAACTTCATGTTATACTTTTTAATGCATTTTCAGATTAATTGCTTATCAACTTCCTGTTTATGGTATACTTTTATATTCTTACTCTTATGGCCATGGATGACATTTTCATTGCATTTTTATCAACAACTACAATTAAAGGCTTTCTGAAATTTGAAATAATTTTTCATGTGTGCATGCTATACCATGTTATGTGTTTTCACATACATCACTCATCAGCTTCTTGTTAAAGGGTTTTCCAGAAAAAATAATATGGTGGGTGGTGGGGGGGGGGGTTGATTGGTTGGAAGGCATTGTTTTAATATGGTCATCACCCATACAATTGCATTTTTCTTTGCATACATAACCACACAATTTGAACTTCGTGACCTGCCCCCACCCATATAAAAATAATTCAAGTACCATCCTATCCCCACATATATTTTTTTTCTGGAATAGCCCTAACTGAATACTTATAGCAGGGGTATCATTAGTGAGCCATAGCTCACAGTGCAACTTGTTTCATAGTAAATACAGAGATATGATACATTGCAGTATTGATTCTAAAAATATTGCTGTGTCACTCAGATTAAACATTAAATATTATTTACAAGAGCCTGCAACCTAAGCTGTGAGTAACATATTTAAGAATGGTTGCTTTTCAAATGCATTATGAAAAAGAAAGAAAACTGTTATTTTAATATAAGTTTTGGCATTTGACTTGGGATTTGATGGCACAAAGATCATTTGAATAATTTTGACATTTTTACCTGTTTTTGTTTTTTCACTTATCCATAGTGTCAAATTAATCGAAATGATTTTCATATTAAAGTTTGTTACAATACAAGGAAATAAAACAGCCACATGTTATTTTAACAATCTAAGCTTGAGACCTTAGTTTGAAAAATTACATTAAGGACAATGTGCACAATTCATTTCAGGTATGTAGATATAATAGATTTTCTTCAGTATTAGTTTTTTTTTCACTGTCCATATTGTAAACTTTGATAGATATGATTTCTGGCATTGAAGCCGAGAAATTATGCATATGTGGTTTGATTTTCAGAGTACAATATGTGATTAAATTTGACAGATTGCACAGAAGCAAATTATGATATAATTCCTGCTTTACTTGTTATATTTTTTTTTTTCAGTTTCCTGTGCTCCCGGTAGTTTTTATGACAGTGGAACTGCCAAATGTTCACAATGTCCCATTGGTCAATATCAAAGTTCATCAGGTCAAACATCATGTGTTAGTTGTCCATCAGGGCAAACAACATACAACACTGGAACACAGGCTGATACATTATGTTTCGGTAAGTGTAATATTGATATTTACTACTAAAGTGAAAAAAAACATTTGTTACATAATTTTGGTAGGTACATGTAAGTGGATAAACACCTCAATACAAAAATAAGGAGATTTGGTATGATTGCCAATGAGACAACTATCCACTAGAGACGAAGGTGCAGGGATGTAAACAAATAGGTCACAGTACAGTTTTCAACAATGAACAAACTTATACCATATAGTAAACTATAAAAGGCCCAGACAAAATGTGAAACACATCAAAAGAAAACCATTCACCTGAATTTTTACTACAGCAATGAACAAAAACAAATATGACAGACAGCAAACATTCATCCTATTTCGACTCTTCAAAATTCAAGAGTCAATCTAAAAGTGAGGTAAATCATATGGCCTTCCAAATACCGTTTCGATTCCTAACATCACTGAAGAGTCATTAATTGTGGAAATCCGGATATGGTGTACAAATTTTTGCACCTCATGTTTGCGGTATACCATCTTTTCCGCAAGTTTATTATTTTCTGTTTGGTATTAAATTAATAATTAAGATCCATTTTGTTACATCTGGTGATCTGTCTATTTGGCAATCGCCATGGCAGTCAGCAGGGTTTAAGAACATCCATTGTTCGACCTGCTAGTCAAATACGTTTTGTTAAAATATACTTTTTCACTTTTTTGGTCTATGGGAAAATGTTGTTTGTGCTGTATTTAGACCACTCTACCAAGAAATTTGTTTTGCATGCACATGCATAAAAATTGCTGTTTTTATCCAACGCAATCATAGGTTTGATATATATATATATGATGCAATTGAAATTGGTTTGTGATGTAATGTCTTTGTGGCATCAATTTTGGTGTTGCAGTCCCTATCATCTATCAATTACCCTTTATTTACTGGTAGTTATATATTTATATACAGATGTTTTCCTTAGAATTTATGTTGTTCTGTGTACTGCTGTAAGAAGTTTGTTTGTCTGTCGTGGTCGTGGTGTTGTCTGTCTTTTGCAAATTATGGTCATTATTCTCTCCTTTTCAATGTATAAGAATGTCAATTTATTTACTGTGATTTGTTGTTTTTTAACAGAATCTTGTACAGTTGGGTGGCATTTTTCCTTATCGACTGGTGCATGTGTTTTCTGTCCAGTGGGATATTATCAACCATCACCAGGATCCTTCCATTGTCTAGGATGTGATGTGGGTCTCACCACTGCTGGACCCGGATCGTCTCAAGCAGGAGACTGCCTTGGTAAGTTATACATGTTTAACAGGTCTTGTTCATTTCAGTTCATTTCTGTAAGGATTTTATGTCTCAGAATCTTTCCAATTGTACAGTGTTTACCACAAACAAAAGAAATCATATTGCTCACGAAAATAATACAAATAATCTTGAAAATACAGACATTTATATTTTCTTTTTTCTTTATTTTTTAAAAGACACTGATTAATATAATCCCTTGCATTTTTCACACCATTTCTGTCATTTTTTGAGGATTTGAAAGTCTCAACAATCAGAGTAAACAAACCTGTGTCTGTAGCTGTACAGCCTAAACTCCATGAAATTTCCTATCTGTTTTGTAAAACTTTAAAGAATGACTTGTGAGATGTAACAGTTTAAAATTGAGATGATTTTAATGACTTAAAATTGCAAATTCCTCAGAAATCTTTCATGCTACTTTTGATTTTGAAAAACTGAAAGTTTCAAGTTGATTATCAATTCTGAATAAATTCTGATTTAAGACATATTGGGTTGCTTCTGACATCTTCAAATTGCAGTACTGTGAATATTCCTGGGATACCAATTTTTGTGGGCAAACATAACTGCAAATTTGAATATTCAACAAATAACAAATTTTCTATGGGCTTATATACAGACTTTGGCCAGTTGGCACAACCACTAAATTAAGTATCCACAAAAAAATGTTTCTTGAATTAATGAAAATTGTTACCCCAAAAATAACTGAATCCACAGTAAATCAAAATGTTTTTTTGGGGGATATTTCATTTTAGGGCTTTTCCAGAAATAAATGTATGGGGCGAGGGGGAAGGCACCTTTTATTTAACCCTGCCATGCACAAAATTTTAATTGATTATTTCGTATACATGTAATTGTTAAAATGTTAAGGCTATCTGTCTAAAATAACCACCACCTATAAAATTTGAATTACTTTAAAGTTCCTTTTGACCCAAAATGTTTCTTTAAAACCACTGAATTTAAAATCATATTTATTCTGTCCAATATGTGTTGTAGTGTATAAAAATTTCTTCTAAAACAGGGATCAAGGTAAAATAAATTCAAGTTTTACAATATTTAGTAAAATGTATGCATGAATCTGTTAACAACTTCCTTTCATTTTCTTATGTTTGTTTATAGATCCAGCCCTTATTACAACAACTGCAGACTCAACCCCAGCTAGTAAGTATTCTTAAGGAATCAGAATTTTATATGTAAAATTGAGAATGGAAATGGGGAATGTGTCAAAGAGACAACAACCCGACCAAAGAGCAGAAAACAGCCAAAGGCCACCAATGGGTCTTCAACACAGCAAGAAAATCCCTCACCCGGAGGCAGGCTTCCGCTGGCCCCTAAACAAAAAATGTGTACTGGTTCAGTGAAAATGGACGTCAACTCTGTCACATATAAATGAACTAAAATTAAAAAACATACAAGACTAACAAAGGCCAGAGGCTCCTGAGTTAGGACAAGCGCAAAAATGCGGCATGGTTAAACATGTTTTGTGAGATTTCAACCCTCCCCCTATTCCTCTAGCCAATGTAGAATAAACAAACACACAGCAATACGCACAGTAAAACTCAGTTAAAAAGAAGTCTGAGTCCTTTATCATCATTGTCTAAAATTTACACATTGCTAGTTTTGTCTTGCTTGAAACAAATGTCCCAGAATTTGAGCCACGCTGATGCTAATCAGGTGTCAGCATAATGAGGCTAATTGTAAATATTGAAGAGCAGAATACTCCATATAGTGTAATTATGCCTAAGGGTCTGAAGATATCTTCTAATTCATATTAGTTCTGTTTATCACATTTCAATTAATGAGAAATCATTATAATAAGAAATTATAGATGATTTGCTTTTGAAGGCAAAAGTTACATAAAAAATGATAAGGAAATTACTTTGTCTTCCAAGTATTGTTTTTCATTGAATAAGTGTTTTAAATGAAACATTTAAGGACATTTGCAGGTGTGGTCAAGTACTGTTAATTCATTAAAGAACTTCTAATGAAGTAATTATGTACAGGTGTTAAGTTGATTATAAAGATTTCAACTAATATTAAATGTTATTTTGATCATGTTTGATTTTGTAAATAATTTCAACTAATCCCAACTTATAAAATTCTATTTATATTAAGTACTGATTGATGTCTTGTGAAAAAAAACATCCATAGAAGATTGGATGTTATCATCAAAAAGTGAATTACTTGTGGATATGGAAGTTCAGTTATGTGTTAATACAGCAGTTCAGTTAAGCTGCTTGTATGCTTCTCCTTTTATAATGGAGCACTACCTAGAGGTATTGTGTTGAAGAATATGTACGCTTAGTTTGAAATGAAAACACCTGCTCCCATAAGAGAAAATTTCCATGTAAAAGTTAAATGACTTTTGATAGTAATCATACTTATAAGTTCAAACTGTGCATTATGTTAAAAATTTGTGTGTGGCACACAAATAAAAAATGTTTATTATTCAATGGTGGTACACTGTACTTTGTGATAATTTAAATGAACCATGCTGAGTGCAAATATTAAGTAGGTGGGTGGGATTATTTTAAAATTGGAACATATATACATGTATGTGTATCCATCACAAATTTTAAAATCCATATTTTCAATAAAATAGAAAGACAGCTGAAGATTATAAACTGACGTTTTTATCTTAATCTGTTTAGTTGTTTAATCTGCTTTATAAATACAATGAAATTTGTAAGTGAAATTTTAAAGTTAGGTTGATATTTAAATTTGTACTTTAACTGAGTTTATACACAAAAAAGGAATAACTTGGATATACAAACTTAGGAATTGTCATGACATTTGGCAATGGAGGTATATCAACATTTAGAAGCGAAGGTATAACAGTGTATTTCAATAGCATGACTTATTTATATGAATAAGAAGATGTGGTATGACTGCCAATGAGACATGATAGATCTACTCAACTGTGAATGCTCTGTACAATTGTAATTGTTATATTATGTAGAGGAGAAGACTTCATAAGTTGGTTAAACTAGTTTCCGATCTTATTTGTCTCTCTGCAAATAAAATCGTTATTTTAACTGAGACAACTATCCACCAGAAATCAAGATATAACCATTTATAGGTCACCATACAGCATTAGGTGGTTTGATCAAAATTTATTGATATTTTAGTTAATACAGAGATTCACAGATTTTTTATTAAAATTTTTGACTTTTTAAAATTATTTTTTCTAGTTACATCTTCTGAACTGTAATTTTGTTAACTTATAGTGTAAAAAATATTATTTTCCTGATTTTGATTGTCAGAGTGTGTTTCCTAATCCTATTTGCGAATAACTTGTAAACTTCATATTTGTTTATATTAGTATTTATACATGACAATACACTGACTAATATTATGTTACACTAAATCATTGTATACAGGATATATACAAAGTGAATATATTTTGTTTGAAAGAGTAAAGAATCCCCTTAAAATATTGAACAAAGTTGTACAGTTTAATGGAAATGTAGAAACTGAATTAGTGATGGCACCAGCTTACCTTTAGACTGTCGGGAGGACAAAATATTGAATGCCAAAAAAAAACATGAATTAGTAAATCAGATATCATTTTCGATTTGAATATATCTGATGTAAAATATGAATTACAATGTCAAATTTTATAATGATCATAGTGCTTAATTAGACAAATCAATTGTCCATTGATTAACAACGAAAACATTCCAATTTTACAAAATCAATAAGCACAAACACTTGTCTCTCAGCTAGGGGCAATATCTAAAACTATTTTGCAGGATATAGGTGAATTAAATTAAAAATATATTGAACAGTTGTTGGCTGATCAAAATTTACGATTTAGTTCATTATCTCACTAACTTCATATTGTGTGGTTGCACATATTTTAAAATGTCATCTCAATCATCCTAGGCATGGTCATGATTTAAACAAAATGCAGATTCATGCTTCCCCAATTGGTGCCTCATATTTTGCCGGAACATAACCTTCCATATACTTTGTTTTACAAGGTCTACCACTGAAACCTAAATGCAGAGTGAAATACTTGAAAATTCTGGCATAACCAATGTTTTGTCGTCTCTTCAATGAAAATTGATGGGTAATTCTGCGTAATTATAAAATTTCCGATTTGAAGTCCTGGGATAAGATTCAGACATAACAATGTCATCTTAATCAAAACCAGTAGAGGACATTGATTGTCATTATCGTGTTACAGATTATATCCCTGAAAGGCTGAAACTATGAATTCCTTAATATTAATACACTACATTCAGTATAATTTATTTTGCTTTTTTTTTTTTAGGTGGTCAATCAACCAATGACGGAGGTGGATTAAGTAGTGCTGAAATTGCTGCCATAGTTCTAGGAATATTTATTTTTCTCCTACTCCTCCTGTTACTCCTGTTCTGCTGCTGTAGGGATAGATGTAAGTTATCAATTACTTGTGCATGTGTATTTTGGAGTGGATTCTGTGACAAAATGTGCAAGAGGTCTAGGAATAATTATTTTCTCTGTACTAGTTCTGTTTCTTCTGCTCTGTTGCTGTAGGGAATGTGATAAGTAAACATTGGCTTGTGTGCATTAGGTAGAAAGAGATGATTCAGTGACAGAAGTTGTTGGAATTGCTCTAGGAATATCTTTTCTCCCATACTCCTCCTGTTACTTCTGCTCTGTTGCTGTAGGGAATGAGATAAGTAAATATTGGCTTGTGTGCATTGGGTAGAAAGGATGATTCAGTGACAGAAGTTGTTGGAATTGCTCTAGGAATATTTTTCTCCCATACTCCTCCTGTTACTTCTGCTCTGTTGCTGTAGGGAATGAGATAAGTAAATATTGGCTTGTGTGCATTGGGTAGAAAGGGATGATTCAGTGACAGAAGTTGTTGGAATTGCTCTAGGAATATCTATTTACCCCATATTCCTCCTGTTACTACTGTTCTTTTGAGATAGATGTAAGTAAACATTGGCTTGTTTGTATTAGGGAGGGGGTTCTGTGACATAAAATTGCTTACAAAGTTCTATCAATATTTAACTCCCCCTCTCCTCATATTGTTACTTATTCTGCTGCTGTAGTGATAGATTTAAATATATAAAGGGTTATTTGTATTGTGACGGTTAAATGAAGTTAATGTTTTGGCTCAGTTAGGGGGTACTTATATTTTATAACAATTAAAAAAACAATGTTTTATTAAAAATAGGCAAGTAAAAATCACTATAATAGAAAAACAAAGGATATGGGGTATCCATCCATCCATGACACAAAATCAGTACATACACAGCAAACAACACATAAAGGACCAGCGCTTTTATTGCTGTTCTTCATTTCAAAGTCACAGTGAGCCCTTTAAAACAGAGCAATGTCATTTCTAAACATAAAAGTAGCCATGTAGGTTTTATCAGAAAACCATTAACAGTGGACAACACCAACAAAACAACAAACTATAAAGCACCCTAGTGAAGAAAAGTTGCAGGAAAATTTTGAAATTTTGTATCTATATTTGCAACCAAAAATATTTTAGAGTTCATCCAGAAGTACTGTGCATTGAAATGTTGATCAAAATCTTTTCCATGACTTTCTCTTTATTCAAGTGCCTTGCTTTGGTAAAGGAATAGTTGAACCTGACGATAAGACACCATTCAGATATGTCAACAGATATGGTGAGACAGATCTGCATTTCACTAGTTATAGGCTGAATGATATCAGAGAAAAACGAGGAATAAGACCACATCACCGTGTGCACCGTAAACCTGACAGTAAACCATACTATGACTATTCTGGAGAGGATACACGTAGTGTTCATACGGATATATCGCTAACTGTGCCTGTGTTCTTAGAGAAACTTGATGGCAGGTCAGTATTTAAATAACTTCTATTGACAAACTAGGTTTTTATGCTCCCTATTACATTTTACAAGCATATGCTAATTGCTTTGTTGCTCTGTGTGTCCAAATAAAACAGTTTCCAGATGATCCAGATGATAATGTGAGCATCCCAGTATCCCTTGCTTGATTGGAAAGAAATTTAAACAGATTGAAAGCATAAAAAGGACAAGAAGGCTATTGATTTTAGGGTTTAGAGGTCAAGATCACTGTAGCTGAAAACAGAAAAAAAAGGAAAAGTTGTTTCCGATGGTAGCTTGAGTTTCCTTGGGTTTTATGGAATAAAACTTATACAGATTGAAGATATAGGGAAGGGAAGAAGCCTATTGATCATGGGGTTACTAGATTCAAGGTCACTGTTACTAAAATATATTATTTTCGTAAGTTGGTTTTAGGATGGCATCCACTTTGAATTGTAACACATTTATACCGTTTTGCACCCACTTTATGGTCCAAGAAACGTGAGAAAAAAGTTTATTGTTCGTATAAGACTCATAGACATTTTCCGAAAAGTTACAGCTCCAAAATCAGCAAACAGGAAGTCTATCGGTAAACAGGAAGTTTTTAAATGGACACCGATGTCGGAGAATTCCGTCGGAATACGTAATTAATATGAAATTGCAAATATTCTGACAAATGAATAAGAATGTTATTGGATTGAGATAAATCTACATTTAAGTTTGTTTTTAAAACCAAATTTAATAAATTGTTTGAGTATGAAGGACAAGATTAAATATCCAAATTAATGTTCTGAAACAATAACATAATTACGAATCAGTCAAATGATTATCATTAACATCATAAGTGCTGTAATAAATTGTTAAAATCTCATTATTTTTAATTTTTGTTTGTTGATTATAGCTGTTAATCCGGATTATCACACTTCAATCAACGGGTCTAATCGATGTCAAAACAAATCAGTGACAGGTTCACCTTGTTCCTAATTAAATTGTTCAGGTTACATTTATGGGATTATCATGTTTTCAAGCATAATTTCTTGAACGGTTTTAAACAGTTGTTTAAAAGTTACAAAGTAGAAACATATTTATAAAATAAACTTCTCATAGACTAAATCATCACTTTACAATATCAAGTCACATGACTGACCCACATGACTGGCGATCACCTGATACACTAGAAAAATGGTGGTTTATCTTTTCAAAGCAGCGTGGTTTATTCAATTTTATACACTTTTCTACTACTCTCCATGATGAACACATACAAAACAGTAAGTTATGACAACAAGGAACACAGAGACTAATTTAACCTACAACAAAAGCTTTATTGTGTCTTTATTAAGACATGGCAAATTTCGGATTGCAAACAGATGGACAAATTTACATGATAAACGTAACTACAGAGATATAAAATGTATTTTATTTGAATAAAACATGACAAATCAAGAACAATAAGATACATATTACAAATATAACATGTAAAACATAATAACAATCGAGGTTTTAGCAAAAATATTCCTACTCTTCACTTCTCCTGGAAATTTCTTTGTCGGAGTTTGGACCTGAAAAAGACTAAGAAAATGTCTGTAGGCAAGTATAACGCACCCTCTTACAAGAAACATGACCCAGGGTATAAATGTGCACTATACATACCAAAAAACGGTACATGTGACAAAATAGCAACAATAGGGCATGGTCATTTGTCCTCTACTGGTACTAGTACCCCTTTCTTATATAAATATATTGGGTTATTTATATATTATTGCATTTTAGTGTAAGAGGAGGAAAGCCAGTATCAATGTTATTATACATGTATCATTTGTTGTCATTTTATAAAAGAACAGTTGTGTTGTGCGATAGTTCTAAAGAAACAACTGATTTACTATCTATTTCTTTTATCTTACATTTCTATTACATTTACTAAGAAAGAAAGTTATATCTCTGGTGTATCTATAGTAGCTCAAAATAATATTTTCCTCATATTTTAATGAATCTATTATAAAAGGTTTACAGCAATTAAGTTGTTTGGCGCTTTTTGTGAGGGAAGTCATAATGTTCTTTAGAAAAGCACAATTGTCCTGCAGAAAAGCTTAAATGTCATTTATATTAAAACACAAATTTTCCACATGGGTCTTTCCTAAAACGTGTTTACATTTTCTGTATAATTTATTGATGATAATATATAATGTTTTGCTTACTTTTGTGGAAGTCTGAAAACCCATTGTCTTAAGGACATAGAAATGCAAGTCATGATTTCTTTCTGATTTCCTATGAACAACATTATTTTGTTGGAAGTTTTTATTTTAAAATATGATTTACCGGGTATTCCCCCATTTTCAAGAGGTCCTTAATATTGTCTGTAAAACGAATCATACCTTATTGATTTGGTGAATTTATATCTTTTGATGAAGTCAAGTACATGTTTAGATATTTTGTTTTGTTAGTTCCAAGTATTTATTATCAATTTTCATTTTATGGATTTTTCAAACTATTACATTTCTGAACTTCAAGTGATGACAAGATTTGTACCTCTGAGAATATGTTCCTATTGAAATATTGATATGAAGGAAGGGCAGTTCAGTTTTAAGGATTCAAATTTTCATCATGATAGCAGTTATATATTAGCTCTTAATTCTTAGAAACCCATTATTGTACTTGATCATTGCAGTAGACTAACTGTAGTTTTTTAGGCCAATTTTTCTGAAATTTTAGCTTGGTGTTTGCTATGAGATCAGGTTCTTTCTTATTTTATAACATATGATATAACTGTTGAGAGTCTTTATTCTTTGAAATGCCTCAAACTATTTTTCTAACCTTTGAGATCCTTATTTCATTCCTGTTTTATAATATTCTGATTTTCTTCATATTTCATGTTTTTTATTTTCCTTCCTGTACATACAATGTCATTTATCTTTTCCTTTTAGTAAATTTGTCAGTTCATTCACAACCAACAAGTGTAATGATTCTTTTTAGATGAGAATATTATTGTTGCCTTAAATTTAAAATAAATAATAAATGGAAATTTTCAGAACTTTCCATGTTGGTACTTATTTTAACATCTGAATAAGTTGTATATTGTATTCACAAACAGTATACCATAAATTAGAAACGTGTGTTACCAAAACATTTTAACATTTGAATTAGATTAAGACATGCACCCTTCACATGATTTGATGAAATAAAGGACATTGTAACTAGCAAGGTCAAATGTGTGTTAAGTCACCTTCATGTCTGTTAAGTCACATTTACATTAGTTTTCTTTAAATTTAACTGTCTTCAAAGTCAGGTGAAAGTGAAAGTTCCAAAGTAGAAGTTTTTTATAAAGGCTTGAATACATTAATCTTTCAATTGCATTAATGGGGAATGTGGGATATGTTTTGGGGTCTGTGTGCTCATTTGTCTATAATTCTATCATTTCATTTGTCTGGTATCGGGTTAAATTTTGATTTAAGGTTGTTTACTATAAAGTTGTGGTTACATCAAACTTTGTATGCAGGTACATTATGATTTTAACTATTTTCAAATTAATGTTTTTGACCCAGTTTTCATGGTTCTCAATCTCTAAACATGACAATGTGATACTGGGAGTGGGACATAGTGTCCAATGGACACATATTCCTGTTTTCACAATATTTGATCTTACTCTTTGAAGTTGAATTAATGAATCCTATCGTTCATAACTACTGTAAATTCAGAAATTTTGCAATGTTTTGTCATTGCAAAAAATGTGACAGGATTATAAATTGCAATAATTTAAACTCACATTTTGAAATTTTTATATGAATTAAACAGGGTTTTCTCAATATCGCAAAATTAAAATCGCATTTTAGTCTTAAATGACAAAATCGCAATAATTTCTGAATTTACAGTATTGAGACAATGGCCTTGAGGAAGAGATTTCAAAATTTAAAACTACATTGAGAGGCTGCTACAGATATCTGTGGAAACCACACCCATGATATCTCCCTCCAGCTGTTTTTCCATGTGTCTGTCCATTTCACATTTAGAGGCACATAATAATCTTAATCTGTGGAAACCACACCCATGATATCTCCCTCCAGCTGTTTGTCCATATGTCTGTCCATTTCACTTTTAAAGGTACATAATAATCTTAATCTGTGGAAACCACACCCATGATATCTCCTTCAGCTGTTTGTCCATGTGTCTGTCCATTTCACATTTAGAGGTACATAATAATCTGAATCTGTGGAAACCACACCCATGATATCTCCTTCAGCTGTTTGTCCATGTGTCTGTCCATTTCACATTTAGAGGCACATAATAATCTTAATCTGTGGAAACCACACCCATGATATCTCCTTCAGCTGTTTGTCCATGTGTCTGTCCATTTCACATTTAGAGGCACATAATAATCTTAATCTGTGGAAACCACATCCATGATATCTCCTCCAGCTGTTTGTCCATGTGTCTGTCCATTTCACATTTAGAGGCACATAATAATCTTAATCTGTGGAAACCACACCCATGATATCTCCCTCCAGCTGTTTGTCCATGTGTCTGTCCATTTCACATTTAGAGGCACATAGTAATCTTAATCTGTGGAAACCACACCCATGATATCTCCTCCAGCTGTTTGTCCATGTGTCTGTCCATTTCACATTTAGAGGCACATAATAGTCTTAATCTGTGGAAACCACACCCATGATATCTCCCTCCAGCTGTTTGTCCATGTGTCTGTCCATTTCACATTTAGAGGCACATAATAATCTGAATCTGTGGAAACCACACCCATGATATCTCCTCCAGCTGTTTGTCCATATGTCTGTCCATTTCACTTTTAAAGGTACATAATAATCTTAATCTGTGGAAACCACACCCATGATATCTCCTCCAGCTGTTTGTCCATGTGTCTATCCATTTCACATTTAAAGGTACATAATAATCTTAATCTGTGGAAACCATTCCCATGATATCTCCCTTAAGCTGTTTGTCCATGTGTCTGTCCATTTCACGTTTAAAGGTACATAATAATCTTAATCTGTGGAAACCACACCCATGATATCTCCCTCCAGCTGTTTGTCCATGTGTCTGTCCATTTCACATTTAGAGGCACCTAATAACCTAATCTGTGGAAACCACACCCATGATATCTCCTTCAGCTGTTTTTCCATGTGTCTGTCCATTTCACATTTAGAGGCACATAATAATCTTAATCTGTGGAAACCACACCCATGATATCTCCTTCAGCTGTTTTTCCATGTGTCTGTCCATTTCACATTTAGAGGCACATAATAATCTTAATCTGTGGAAACCACACCCATGATATCTCCTCCAGCTGTTTGTCCATGTGTCTGTCCATTTCACATTTAGAGGTACATAATAATCTTAATCTGTGGAAACCACACCCATGATATCTCCCTTCAGCTGTTTGTCCATATGTCTATCCATTTCACATTTAGAGGCACATAATAATCTTAATCTGTGGAAACCACTCCCATGATATCTCCCTCCAGCTGTTTGTCCATTTGTCTGTCCATTTCACATTTAGAGGTACACAATCATCTTAATCTGTGGAAACCACACCCATGATATCTCCCTCCAGCTGTTTGTCCATATGTCTGTCCATTTCACATTTAAAGGTACATAATAATCTTAATCTGTGGAAACCACACCCATGATATCTCCTTCAGCTGTTTGTCCATATGTCTGTCCATTTCACATTTAAAGGTACATAATAATCTTAATCTGTGGAAACCACACCCATGATATCTCCTTCAGCTGTTTGTCCATATGTCTGTCCATTTCACATTTAAAGGTACATAATAATCTTTATCTGTGGAAACCACACCCATGATATCTCCTTCAGCTGTTTGTCCATATGTCTGTCCATTTCACATTTAAAGGTACATAATAATCTTAATCTGTGGAAACCACTCCCATGATATCTCCTCCAGCTGTTTGTCCATGTGTCTGTCCATTTCACATTTAGAGGTACATAATAATCTGAATCTGTGGAAACCACACCCATGATATCTCCTTCAGCTGTTTGTCCATGTGTCTGTCTATTTCACATTTAAAGGTACATAATAATCTTAATCTGTGGAAACCACTCCCATGATATCTCCTCCAGCTGTTTGTCCATGTGTCTGTCCATTTCACATTTAGAGGTACATAATAATCTGAATCTGTGGAAACCACACCCATGATATCTCCCTCCAGCTGTTTGTCCATGTGTCTATCCATTTCACATTTAGAGGCACATAATAATCTTAATCTGTGGAAACCACACCCATGATATCTCCTTCAGCTGTTTGTCCATTTGTCTGTCCATTTCACATTTAGAGGTACATAATAATCTGAATCTGTGGAAACCACACCCATGATATCTCCTCCAGCTGTTTGTCCATGTGTCTATCTATTTCACATTTAGAGGCACATAATAATCTGAATCTGTGGAAACCACACCCATGATATCTCCTTCAGCTGTTTGTCCATATGTCTGTCCATTTCACATTTAAAGGTACATAATAATCTTAATCAAGAACATTTTGTTTATTGTTATAATATAAATCATACCTTTGTACTTTCTCTTTTGAATTGTTTCACATTTTGTCATCCCAGGGGCTTTAATAGCTTACTATATGGAGTTTGCTCATTGTTGAAGGCCAAACTATGAACTGTAGTTGTTTATATCCTTTTACTTTGATCTTTGACTGATTGTTGTCTCATTGGCAATCAACAAACATCTCCTTTTTATATTTGGTTTTGTATGGGTACAGTTAGAAAGAGAAAAATGAAGCCTATTTATTTTCAGAATTAGAGATTAACAGCATCACGTTTATATAAGCATATCAGCTGAACTTAATAAAGTATTAATTTAATTTTGCCTGTTAGAGCTGTTCTAAGTTGAATACTTTATAAAGGACAATGTTCACTTTGCCCAAGTATGGCCTTGAATATTAAATTTATCACACATTATCTAAAAGGTCCACATTCAGTTCTTAAATTGATATAATTCAAAAGCCTTAATGCCAAATAATTAATTCTCTTCATTAAAGTACATTAGATTCTCCAAAATAAGCACATTTTCAATACATTGTAAAAACGGTTATTTTGTGCATTTTAGGACCTAAAGGTCCAGGAAAACCATTGCCTCAATCTATGATCTAAAAATGTTGTGTAACAAAAGGTTCCTATGTAAATGATAAATCCCTGGACAAAAGAATTTTCTGGATCCAGGGTTGCAGCTAAAACAAATGTTTTCACTGCAAAACTGATAAAATATGAAAATTGGACTGAAACTGACGTTACAAGTTACAACATGATTAATATATTTTTAAAGGGACATACCGTGTAATATAGAGTGTGATGTGCCAAAAGAAGTTGGTTTGTTTTAGAAGTTATATCACAACTATTTCTATGTAAAATTTTCAGTTTTCTGACCAGATTAAGAATCAAAATCTTAGGGCCAATTTTAACTCTTCAGAACCTTCTCCTTTGACACGTCTGAAATACTTTTCTCAATTTACCTGTATCAGAAACATTCATACTCCAAAAATTGAAACCCAAGGATGTATAACTATTATAATGAGTGAGGAGCTATTTGAACAAAAGAGGCCTAAAAGAAAACCAAATCCATCTTAATTCATCTTTGCTTGATGGATATGAAAATTTATTTTTTCAACAAAAGAAATTGATAATATGCAATTTATTGGTGCTATGCATAGATAGTTTGAAAATGGCACAGGTTATCAAGCTTAGGTAAAAAATGGCACAGGTTATTAAGCTTAGGTAAAAATGCCACAGGTTATTAAGCTTAGGTAAAAATGGCACAGGTTACTAAGCTTAGGTAAAAATGGCACAGGTTATTAAACTTAGGTAAAAATGGCACAGGTTATTAAGCTTAGGTAAAAATGGCACAGGTTATTAAGCTTAGGTAAAAATGGCACAGGTTATTAAGCTTAGGTAAAAAGTTGCTTACAATATTTTTCATGCAAATTGTACCTAATCCAAACTTACTATCTTTTCAGTGTATCTAACAGGAAAACCTATATTTCTAGAAATGGTACAGCCAGATCAGAATTAATCTCTGACCAGGAAATTATGGAAGTGGAAAGAGTTAGGAAAATGAAGCGAAAAACAAAGAAAAAGAAACGTAGAAGTCATCGTCCAGTAGAATATAAAGATAATATTATGGATGAGCATATCTATGACGAAATTCCTACCAGTACACCCAGGAGTATGCCTCCTCCAATAACACAAATGCCAAGGTCACTTAAACCTCTACCAAAAAGACTTAAAACCGAAAGTGAGGCTTCATTTGCTACTTATTCTGGACGATCAAGAACTGACCCTTCATCATCAGGGGTATATAGTAACCATGATTATACAAAGCCTAAGAAGGAGCATGCAATCAAAATAGACTCTGATAATGATGACCTAAGATAATAAGGACCCATGACTAATAAAGGCCCAAGATGAGATCTAGTTTTAAAGAGTCCCGAAACTTGATGCTTCTGGTCAGACATTTATAGATTGTGAAGTCAGATTGTTATTTATATAATCAAAAGGTTTTTAATGCAGGGTTACTCAAACTGTGATGTTAAAAGTTAGATTATGCATATTTATTTATTTTTCTGTCAGTACTTAATTATTCTTGATCTACCATAGAAACAAATAATCTGTTCATCTTTCTATATTTGAAATATATATGCAACTCCTTTTGAACCTTCTCACACAAGATTGGTTTTTATTTTAGATAGAGATACAAATTGATTGATTGATTGTTGGTGTTTAAGACCACTTTCAGCATACTTGGCTATATCATGGGGACCAAGAGAGATACAAAAATGATTATTGTAATGTGAGGTGTTTTTTTATTAAATATATGAGTGAATTTTAGCTTTGAATTCTGTACAGATATTTATATATTGTGATATTTAAAACAAATTTGTTTAAAACTGAAGCCTGTGATAATTACATGTTTTTCTGTAGCTTTAAAAACTGTTATAGTATGAGTGCTGTATATGTGGATTTCTATTTTATGTTGTGCTCTGTCACATGATCCAAATGAGGCTTTTTTATGTTGTTTACATCTTCAAATGAGTATAAAAAGTAGTGTATTAGATCTGTGCATTTTTTCCAAGAAATTAGGAGCTCATTTGGATCTTGTCACACAGTTTATTATTTTTTTTTCACAAGGATTAATTTATTAACATGAAAATAACTTGTTCTATGCCAAACATTTAAGGTAAACAAGATATGACCATAGCAGCGTTTAACCTGACGTTTGATTCTCAATGCAAAGACTCTTGTACAGTAAAGTTGTAGATAGTTGCACATATTCTATATAAATATTTAGGCTGATGATATGTCCAATTTTATAGATATTTATTATGGTATGTCTGATTTTTGGGTAGTTTTTCAATTTAATTTCTAATTTAAAATTTTAGGGTTAGTGGAAAATTTTGGAAAAAATCCTAACATAAACATAAGGTAATCAAGAAATTAAGATAATGCTTCTCTGGCAAAGATAAAAGTTTGCAAATGATGATTGTTTCTTGGTTGCATTTGTAAATTGATAAATAAAAGATAATTTCATCATTCATGTATAAAATTTGTAAATAATCAATGACAATCAGAGTCTAATACGCAACGATTTTTATGTAGAATTTGGTGCCTTTAAATATGTGAATCTGGTTTTGCTAATACAATGTTAACCTGTTTACTCTGATTATAATGTAGTTGGTGAGGTGTGAATCTGGTTTTGCTAATACAATGTTAACCTGTTTACTCTGATTATAATGTAGTTGATGAGGTGTGAATCTAATCTTATTTTTATGTAGTCTGTCATTTTCTTACCCATTTCTAACTCGGATTAATTTCTATATTTAGCCATAGAAGTTTAACTTTGAGGCTACTATTTGTGAAATCCTTTTACCATTAATGGATGCTTCATCTTTTTATGCCCCACCTAGGGGCATTATGTTTTTCGGTCTGTGCATCCATTCATTTGTCCGTCTGTTCGTTTGTTCGTCCATCCGTCTATCTGTCTGTCCCGATTCAGGTGAAAGTTTATGGTCAAAGTTTTGGTCAATGTAGTTTTGATGAAGTCAAGTACAATCAACTTGAAACTTAGAAACTTACAAATTAGAGTTTTGACCCCAATTTCACGGTCCACTAAACATAGAAAATTATATTACGAGTGGGGCATCCCTGTAATATGGACACATTCTTGTTTTTTATGATTTAAGTTTATGTTGTTAAAGACAGATAAATTTAGGAAAAACAGGTTTTTCCATATTTCTGATATCTAAATGATACAAGGGTTGAAAGAAACTTCTTTTAGGAAAATAGTTGTTTACAATTAGTAACAAATGTGCATGGTTGCATAATGTGCTTATGGTACAGCAGTTTATCTAGATGTAAGTTTATTTATATTCAAAAGAAAATAAAATAAATTTTGATTTAATAAAATGCAATGGACTATTGTGATATTGCTTTGGAGTTAAAAATTGGTGTGTTAGATTCATCAATTATTGTTCTTAGAATTTAAGTTAAGATAAGGAACAGAGTTGAATGTCCTGTCTTATTGCTATCTGAATTATGCTCTTGGATTTCAGTATCATGAAAGTAATCATTAAATATCATATTTTTATTTTTATTATATAATTTGATTGGAATTAGAATGGTAAAGGATTAAATTTTGTTTCATTTATATTCACGTGTCACCAATTTACAACCCTATTCTTGTGAGTTTAATAAGTAGTAAAGGAAGATAATGAATAATTTAAATTATTTTTGTTTGAGAAATTTATAAAATGGATATAATTGAGACAGGAATGTTTTAATATTATCTGTGCTTTGCTCAGACTGTGTGGAATTAGAGCAATTCGAATGATTTGAAAACGGTTTCTTTGCATTCAATAATACTCAAAATATAGCAATTTTGCTGTATTTTAATATTTTATATTTATAAAAGAAATCCATGACAAAGAGACACAGTGATTTTGGTATGTTACAACATGTGAGTCATGGAAACAAAGCATTGATAAAATTTTAATGTTTTCAAGCAGGAATTCTTTTCGGATTTTAACAATGCATATATACTGTATTGTCAAATATAAAAAAGAATGGTTGATTGCTAAGTTCTGCAAATATAATACTGTGATGCCATCAAACCGTCCATTTTTTCTTTTAGAAAATATTAGTGAGAAAAAACATTGTTTATTAAAATGTATGTTAATTTTACAGTGTTAGTTTGTTTTTCATTGCATAAAATTTGTTGAAAGTATTGAGAAATAATGTTTGTCAAGATCAAGTGGCAATCTCAGAACAATCCAGGTCTTCAATGATGAACAAGTGTTCATACCAAAAAAAAGTTTTAACAAAAATAACGAACTCCATGATAAAATCTAAAAGAGGGGAAGTCCATAAAATCTGACAAAATCAAACGTTAGACTTTATCAACCAAAGGAATTAATGGAAAACAACTGTCATATTCCTGACTTGGTACAGGCAGTTTCCAAAGAAAATGGTCAGTTAAACCTGGTTGAACATATATTATAAATATGACCCAAGCCTTGACAACATCAGAATATACCAAAGACCTGACAAAAAGCAAATACTGTTAAGGAAAAAAATATCAGAAGTTAATGGATAACCCTTGAGAAAGTTCCTGGCCTGAAAAAAACAACTTCATGGTTGGGTCAAATTAGTTTTGTTAGCTCTCAGCCAAACACCTATAACCAGTAAGATTACAAGGACACCAAGAAAAACCAATGCAGAACATAGTACTACAAAACCTCAAGTAATCACAGCTATATATCAAAACAATATAGACTCAAAGAATTCTTGCAGTAATTTATTGCAAACTCCTAGGTTTGTTAACATAAATCATTCACATTTATACTATAATATTGGCTACTAATCTTCTATATTTTGTTATATTTATATGAAGTACATGATAGGACAACCCAACCTTCTGCAAAGTACATAGTAAATTCTGCTTGAAATTTTATTTAGTAAAAGCGAAAAACATTTTTATTGTGTTTCTTGGAGTAAAATTTAAATTGATAGTCAGCCAAAAAATACAAAATGTTACTTTGTAAGAATTAAATAACAATAGAATAATTATAATCTTGAACTATTATTTTATTTAGCAAAAAAAAAAAAAAAAAAGACGAAAAGGCAACTTAATCTTGTTTATGATTTGTTATTGACATTACTATAATGAGGAGAATGTGCAATATTATCTGCTGAATGCATACTTCCACAAGGTCTCTTTATTTGAGATGAACTTGAAGTTTCCAAGGATATATGATATTTTGTGGTATAAATGATCTTTAGGAATAAGATACCATGTTTACCATGCATAGGACCACCAACACAAAAACTTGAAAAGGAGGGTCTAATGTGATATCCATATTTAGGCAAGTTACTGTGCCTTTTAAAGAGGCTTTTTCTTTTAAGTATACTAATTGGCAAAAAATCCACCAAATAATATGGGTTCCATGCACCCAACTCAAATAACCATCAAAAGGTATGCTCATGACTAAATGTTTGGAAAGCCCACACATATAGGAATTCCAACCCTAGTAATAGAACAATTATATATTTTATAAAGTGTTAAAACACTTTTTTTCAAATGGCAGTTTGAGTCCATCTCTGGTAATTAAACCCATCATAGATACCAGGATTAAAATTTTGTACGCCAGACGTGCGTTTAGTCTACAAAAGACTCATCAGCGAAGGTAATCTATTCCTGGTGTTTAAAATATTTTAGGCCACTGCTACAAAAAGGTCATTAGTATTAAGCAAGTGCAGTGTAATAAAAATACTCTTACCATCAAGTTCCAATGATTTACTTTCTGTTTCATGAAAAGTACGGAAAAATTAAACACATAGTTGCTAGCCACACTAGTATAAAGAAAAAGTTTTCACTTGAAAATGAAATAATCTATCAGATAACTCAATAAGTAATTAGTTCTAATTATTTTGGCAATTAATTATTGCTTTGGTTTCTTAGAAAAAGAATTTTGCATACATGAAATGTGAATATATTTTCTGCAGTAACTATTTGATTACTAATTTGGAAAGGAGATAATTTTATAGCCAATCAATATGTTAAGCATGTTAAGGTTATCTCAGTTTCATACTATGTACCTTTTAAAATTTATCACACAATTTTCATTTATCTAACAAAATATTCCAAGATTTGCTTTAGATCAAATGACAAGAGTTAAGTAACCAAGTTAACATTGAAAGCTGTTTAAGAACAAATACTGTTGCTCAAAGTACTTCTAGTTGAAACTAATGACCAAGAACTTTTTGAAGTGAAAATTACCATTTGATAATCATACCTTCTTATAATTGAGGGTGATGTATAGTATTTATCAATTATTTTCTTTGTATTGAATATGCATGAAATATTTTGCCACTGGACGTTAAGCAAGCTACAATCACTCAATCAATCATATAAAGTTTTTTTAGGGTTTATCCCTACATGTAAGTATCTGTAAAGAAGCTGAGTGAGAAAAAAGAAAAATATAAAAAATATATCAATGATATATTAAAAATCCTAATGGAATATCCTTGTCACAGATGACAATGGATATGTTCCAATTGTCGTAGCTTCGGTCCCGTTCTGTTATATATTAGAGAACTTTGTGGGAAAGCTTGCATATTTAGTATCAGACGTCCATTACGAGTAATGGACTTCTGGTAGTTTATATATCCCAGTTGCTACTCCAGAGCTTGTGTTTCCTATCATGATTTTCTTAATTCGGCGTTGGGGCTTACAAGGAATCTCTTGAAACAAGAATTCCAAGTGGTAAAGTTGAAGTCATCCTTTTCTATTCCCCGATTGCAACCACCGATGGAGACTTATCGCTTACCATGACCGTCATGACGGGTGCCACATATGTAGCGGGAATTGCGTACCCTTCACCCATAATTTTGTTAAAAGGGTTTGTATTGTTCTTGATTAAGTTTTCAATGTTCTTTGTTCTTCTTAATTTTCAACGTCTGTTTTGTTTCTACCGGTAGACGTCTCGTCGTTTTAAAGTCCTGAAAACGTGTTTCTATGTCAAAATTTCACATTCGGTCAAGTTCAAGAGATAGAACATTTACATGACCAATGGTTTTGTATAGTTCTTGATTAAGTTTTCAATGTTCTTTGTTCTTTTTTATTTTCAACGTCTGTTTTGTTTCTACCTGTAGCAGTCTCGTCGTTTTAAAGTCCTGAAAACGTGTTTCTATGTCAAAATTTCACATTCGGTCAAGTTTAAGAGATAGAACATTTACATGACCAATGAATTACGAATTTGGTGATGTTTAAGGGTAATAAAGAGTCAATTACCAAATTACCAATCAGCTATTGCTTGATTCCAAGTCATCAGCGTATTTTATAGAAATAAAAATGACACGACGAGTGTCACATGTGAAGGAGAATCAGTTTACCCTTCCAGAGCACTTGAGGTCATCCCCAGTTTTTGTGGGGTTCGTGTTGCTCCGGCTTAAGGTTTCTATGTAACATTTTGCGGACTTGTTTGTCTTTTCGTCGTTCTTTTCGTGTTTTGCCATTGAGTTGTCAGTTTCAATTCTACTTATGGGATTGAATGTCCGCTTCGTATCACCCGATCGTTTATAATGTTAATATTGTTTATCACCCATTTCATTTGTTTTTTGGTATCCACAAAGTAATGAAACAAACAAGAAAAAGTATATTTGTTAAAGTTTAACATAGTTTTACAGTAAAAATATTTTCTTGTCAGTTTGTCTGCTTCATGTATTTTAAAATACTCAAATAACACAATCATGAAACTATTTTGGTATTTCCAATTTTTTCATGAAATATATCCATACTGCCATCGATTTAACTGTCTGTTAACCGCTCTCTTAACACGAGTGGTCTAACTGATCGTTATTTCACTTTTGCAATGGCCATACTATTAAGTGCCAGCTCGAATCAGTCATTCAAATCTTTGCATTTTTCGAATGAATAAAGCGAACTGAATCTTACACAGGATAATGGAGACCATAACAATCGTCCATAATTAGATTTTTTTTTTTGTGTCTCTAACATATATGTCCAAAAGTTAGAAGAAAGCAAAAGGCAATCAACGACCTTTGGTCTCAGAAAGGTGAACAACACCATCACTGAGAAAGGTAAAACAAAAGACACAATAATACACAAAATACTCCATAGAAAACCATTAAAGATTGAGCAACACAAATCTAATAAACAACCTCGACAGGTAAACGGCATCCGTAAATCTCTAGAAAACATGACTCTATCTTAACCATTAAGAATAATTTGGCATTAGCAATGAGTTTACTTGTCGTTTAACATTTTACTAGAAACATAATATACAATTTGAATGAGAAATGTATAACTTTATCAGTATAACACACATACACTATTTAAAATATCGTATGAAAATATATATGTTTTAAATGAATTTAACAACATTTTCATCACCATTATCATTATCATCATTCAGATAAGTAATGATAATGACAATTTAAGCTAACTATAAATCATTATATTTTGTTAAAGGGTCATCCGCTTATGTTGCAAAGCGTGTACAAGTAAGTAGTATATACGAATTAAATATCTGAACTATTAGATAAATGAAAACAATTACCAATAATTCAAACATAACAGTGATAATCTCAATAACAATTAATATTATGCTGTTCCAGAAATTATAATTTGGCAAGATCAACAATTACGCATGTATTACACAGTGTCTCGGAACACGTCACGGTGGATAAAGAAATTCCTTTCATTATTGTTTAATCTGCCGACAAGTACTCAAATCATCTCGCAGCATCAATGTTTTGTCTTTACATTTGGATTTGTTAAATGTGCAACTGTAAAGATAAAATAAAATCGATTAAAACATCGAGATATTTTTAGGTTGTCTTTCTATGTTTAGAAAAGATATAGTTTGAGGCAAATCTTTAAAAACAAATTGTAATGTATTCTTTTCTTCAGAATTGAAATCAATCTTCACAGTTATGTCAAAATTATAAATATTTCTTACGACAATTAGTGCTACTAGTCTAACTATTTGAGCAGACTTGCTTATATTTCCGGATACCTTATTTCAAACTCAAGTATTTTATGGGTTCGTTTTACTCGATCTTTAGTTTTTCCTGTTGTGTTTTGTGGATTTTTGCTGATGTTTTCGTCATTTTTATTATGTATTTCGCTATAAGTTACAATTAACAGTTTTACTCACATGATGATACGCTAGGCTTATTTGGATTTTTTAACAATGTTGAAATTCGGCCTGTGAAATCTTGCCCATTTGTCAGTTTTTTTTACTTTACTGACAATCTGTTATAAAGTATACTACTAGTATTTATTGTGTTTACTTACAGATTTAAATAGAATTGATTGTCTGTACCACAGAGAGGATCCAACGTCTTCGGGCATACTTTAGAATCAACATCTGTGCAGAAGAGCAAAAAGTCTATCTCAGTTGGGAACTGCATATCTGTGGCCTGAGAAGTTACTTGTGAATCAATTTTTGTTACTGGCGACAAAGTCGATCGTTCCGATGACGTCTTCAACAGATTTATCAACATAGATTGTGTTGTTTTTAAATTTATTGACGTAATGTTTTTGGTAGTTGGAGTGGTTGAGGATGAACTTACTGTAAAGTCATTTTTATTCTTGCCATCCTTTGTTGATATCTTTTCAGTTGTTGTCGCTACTATCATATCTAATGTAGTCATGATTGTTCTAATGATCGTGTTTTTCGTTGCGGTCTTAATGATGGAAAGAATGGTAGATTCAGTAGACTGTGAGATGCTTTGTGTAGAATTACACACACCATTCTTACACGAGGGTTTTTCTATTGCTCCCTGAACTTCCTGGTTTCCATCTGTATTTTCTGTTGATTCAGCAACATGGTGTCCAGGTAAATGTTTCCTTGTCCTAGTAATATTGTTATCTGTAAGAAAATGGAGCCGTTCGTTCAAGACGGACATTGAAGTCGAATATTCTACTGTTAGAGGGCTGTTTGTTGACTCTTGGAGCTTCCTTCCATTAAGTTTATATGCATTTTTTCTCGGCGTGACTCCATCTCTGCTCCTTCTAGTAGTTTTTCTGTACGAATTTTGAAGTTTTTCTGGTGCGTTTGTTGATACGCTGTTCGCTTTTGTATTTGCTTTGAAACTAATCATACACTGTGAACATTTACCTTTGCATTTAATAACAAGATCATTATTGTGACATTTAGCCTGTGCGTAAAGACATCTGAAAGATATAATATATATGGCAATATAAAATGAGGCGACAGTAGTTTATCGATTTTCAAATATTTTAAATTGATTAAAAAGAGACAAATCGAGATAACAAACAAAACCTGAGGAAATCGCACGAACCCCAAAAGGACGTTTCTTGCTATGCATGCATTATCATGTAACGCAGTCATAGATTCACTGACTTCATGTTTTGTGTTTTCCCGGTGGAGAAATATTCTAAAACTGTGAAAAAGGCGTTCCGTTGTAGCGCTGTACATTACTTAATAAACGACAAGAGTAATTTACCGATGTTTAAAGAAAAACTCATCAAAAATTACCAGGCTTATAATTTGTTACGTAAGAGGCGCGTTTCGTCTACATAAGCCTAATCAGAGGCGCTCGTATTAAAACAGTTGAAAGTAAAAACAAAATTTGAAGAGCATTGAAAACCAAATATACCGAAATGTGTGCCAAATACGACTTAAGTCATCTATGTCAGGTTCAAGTGTTAAGAGTAATTAAAAATTATAGCAACAGAAAAATTACAGAAAATGACCACATCATTGATACTAAGTAATTCATGTCAGCATTGCAGTGCTGACTACAGGTCTGGTGATACCCCCGTGGACGAAATGTGCACCGTCAGTGGCATCGACCCAGTGGTTGTAACAATCATCAAAGATACAAGTGTTATGATTTGTTCCGCCAGACAAGCGTTCAAAACTTGTAAATCCATTTTGAATGGGAAAAAAAAACGTAAGAAAACCACCGCTGACCGTACTTACTTGCAACCCATCTGGAGAGTATTTGAGTTTGGAGCATATCATAATTGCTACGCGTCGCCAATAAAACAGCATTTGCGACCGTTAAATCGACAATTGACGGCGGCAACTCTTCAACAGTACAGTACAGTTATTCATAAATTTCATGAAAGTGAAAATGGGAATTTTTTTCTCTCGTTTAATTTCAAAGTACATCAGTTAAATCTTTATCACTGTCATGTGCTTGTTTAACCAAAATTTCCCAATCGTTTAAACATTGTTAAAGGTTATGAAAAAAAAACATGAAACAAACCTGTTGGAGTAGGTTTTTCCATCACTTGCACAGACAATCTCGTTTGGCTCGGCTGAATACTGCAAGTGACAATTAATTTTGGTAACTGTTGCACATAACTCTTCCTGAGACTGACCAGCAGCTACGACGTGTATCATTATATAACCTGTAAATATAATCATACTGTAACTGTTATGTATGAATATACCAAAATAACATCGTATTGAATAATACTACTGATTTTGCATCTTCGTGCAAAGAGTGTGAGTTAAGGTAACAGGTACGCAAAATGGATGACCTCGCGGAATTTCATGAAATTTTGCATACAACTAGAGCACGAGGGAGTGAACATGAACATCGGAAACAGTTATACATGTATCTTTTATAATTTCTGAGATATAGCAATTTAAACATTCGGAAAATAGTAGAACAAATGTATTGAATACACGTAAATATCGTTAAAAAGTTCAGCAACTTTGACTTAAAATGAACTTTTCTAGAAAACCTGTCCTACGAATTTTCTTTAAAAACGATATGAGATTGCTACTGAAGTTTCCGTTTTCCTGATATAAAATTTATAGGGAGTCACCGAATTCGTTATTTGAGTATGAAAAGTTAAATGTTCTGTACAGCCTGGAAAAAGCGCCGAAAAGGCAAAAATAATCGTGACGTCGTCGCTAGAAATGTTATTTTTTGACGTTTTTAGATATAACAAAGATACATGAATGATTAATACAGCAAAAACGAATTCGATGACCCCCTATAATTTTCATATTAATAAAACAGAATATTTACGTGCATCCTATACATTTGTACTCCTTTCTACAGAATATTCAATTTGCTATGAATCAGAAAGTATAAAAGTTACTTGCATAATTTTTCGATATTCATATGCAGTTCCACATGCTCAAGTTGCTTGCAAAATTTCATAAAAATCCGTGAGATTGCCCATTTACGTACCTGTTACCTTAAGGCTCAACTCTCTTACATAATTAAAAAAGTCGAAACACAAATGTATACGTTATTGTATAATATTTTGAAGGTCAGAAAAGGACATCGTTTCCTGATTTTGGTCATTAAAAATCAATATTATATAGGTGTAAAAAAATTCATTCAAAATGTCCTTGGCTTATTGACCTCTTTTCGTTAAACCATTTCACACTTTGGCCCGGTTAACATTGTTTAACTATATCAATTTTGAGAAGATAGTAAATAAAATAAGACACTTGTTAAGCTTTTCAATGTTTACATGGGCTCTAATATACGATGAATATATTTGATTGATATAACGTATTTTCATAATTCTAAATAAAATAGCACAGTGATTTAATGTAGACTTTTTTTATGTAGATTGACATTTTGTATAGACAACTGTTTATCGTTCAAAACAAACTATATACTAGAATATTTTTATTTCGTTAGGTTGCTGTTTCATTGACGTATACCCACATTTCCTTTTATACTCATTAAAAATATTACTCGATTTGTACTGATATCTTGAAATTTGATTATTTATAGAGTATTTTCTAGGTATTATGATTATATTATTATTTTTTTGCTCTTAAAAAACTCAATATATTTTTTTTAGACCAAAAGCCCTTTCGTGAACATTCAATAAAACTTTATCGGGTAGGATTTTTAGTGTCAATCTACTTCGCCTGGACATTTTAAGTTGTGAATATTCGCTTTCCGGATGACAAAAGATGTTTTCAGGACATTCACCTTGCGATAGTAAAATGAACAACTGAAGTCCACAAGTATAAAAACACAATACAGTAATTCATTATTTGAAAGTAAGTCAATAATTCCTCAGGTGTATTTTATATTCTTTTATGTTTTTTGTTACGTGATACACGTTCTTTATTTTCTATACCACGAGCAGTAATACGTAAAAACAAGTGAACAGTGGTTTTGCCTTCATGAACATCGTATCTTGTTATTTCAAATCACAAAACGCATTTAAATATTTAAGAAATGCAAAGAACAATAAGTATATATATTATCATGTAATAAATAAACTATAATTCCAGCTGTGCTGTTAAGAAAAGTACCATCTTTTCAAGTTCATAATTAATCAAAATGATATATCACTACTGGAGTACCTTAAGTGTTTAGCTATAGATTGTTATGTTGACAAATTATATCATAAACTTAGTTTGAAGAGCTCTCTATCATTCTCAATGATACCACTCCCTTTAAAGTAATAGTGGTCAACAATGATAGTTCTAAATAGTATTACGTATTATTGCTACAGATATACGTTCGTCTTTTTCTTATTTCGTAATTTTTATTTTCGAAAAGCTTTAAAAATATTTTAAAATATGCAGTTTAATGATACAGTACATCTTTTACATTTTTGGACATGTTAAAGCTCGGGAGGAAAGATAAAAAATTAAAATTACAAAAATACTGAACTCCGAGGAAAATTCAAAAGGAAAGTCCTCAATCAAATGGCAAAATTAAAAGTTCAAACACATCAAACGAATGGATAACAACTGTCATATTCCTGACTTGGTACAGGCATTTTCTTATTAGAAAATGATGGATTGAACCTGGTTTTATAGCTAGCCAAACCTCTCAGTTGTATGACAGTCGCATCAAATTCCATTATATTGACAACGATGCGTGAACAAAACAAACAGACACAATAGGTAAAATGTCAAAATTAGGGTTACAGCAGTCAACATTGTGTTTATCATCTTAATCACTATAAAAAAATATGAAATGCAAACCTATTATGAATAGAACATATACATCACTGTAAAAAGTAAAATTGCTTTGTAAATTTATGCCATAACCACACCTTGACGATCGTTGTAAATAGAGAATTTCAAACTAACAAAACAGATCAAAAGTTTTCTAAAAAACACAATTGAAAAACATTTACTGATTGTTTTATACCCGTTAAATACTTGTTTAATGTTCTAAGTAACGCTATGACAGACAGGAAAAACACCAAAGTGTTATCACAACATTTTTTCAGCCAGTTTGCTTATTCGATTGCTACAATACCAGTACGCTTAAGTAAAAAGGACAGAGAAGCCAAATGACATGTGTAAGAGCATCAAAACGGAAAAAAAAATGGGACAACTAAAATCGTCTTACAACAGATTTGAGTGAGGGAGTTCCAACCACATCTTTACTAAAATTGCTTAAATTAGAAGCAACATTTGGTTTAAAGATGTTCAACTCTCTTAAATCTATAAAGAAAATACAAATCAAGGTAAAAAAAACTGAGGGAATCACATGAACTCCAAAAGTATCGAGACCGCAAGCGTGGAAAGGCTAAGCGTCTCCTACAATACAAGTTTATCATCCTTCTGATAAAACGGACAACCAATTTACGCCAAATTCTAGAAAAAATATTGTGTTAGGATTATATAAAAAGAAACACAACTTTGTTAAAATAGAAAACTTGGCAATATAATCTTAAAACTGAGGAGACAGCTTCAGTAATTTCAGAAAATATAAAGAAAAGGCGTGGGACTAATTCTATCTTAAATAAACTCACAAGAGGATCATTTTCAAAATCTTTTTATGTGCTTTTAGATCCCAATAATATAATAACTTATTTCTACCAATTATACATACCTGAAGATAAAAAAACTGCATTTCTTTTATAAGTGTTGGCAAATTTATAGTATTGATCCAAAAATGTACACGAAGGACATTCTTACAAATACTAATGTCTATGGGAAGTTAAGCTATACATCGACTTTCAGACACAAATTACTTTATATTTTGATTAAAAATGTCCTTCGAGCAAGAGTAACTGGGGAATATAAACTTTTTAAGGGGTCGGTATGTGGCCTGTTGAAAGGCAACATTTCTGTCCCTTTCCAATATACCCTCATTTTCCAGTGGCAGCAAAAAAAAACCATATAGAATTTCAAAAGCAACATGTATCACTGAATAGCATTTTGATTTAGACATTAATAAATTGGTCACACATACATAAATACGCCGTAACGTTGATAGAACATCAAAATTCCCGCATGAATCTGTCATACTGTAAATTTGAGTAAATATTGGAGGACTTTTCGAAAATGGCCTTGGTGTGAAATAATTTCAAAAGACGTTAGCCCTACCTTTTCACAGTACAATTTCGTATTAATGTGAATCAAATCCTCTTTCTTTAATATTCGATAAACATCAATAAAAATTAAAAAAGGCAAATTAATTTTTAAATTTATAAACACTTTTTGTAATCATACTGCTATTTTAGTAAACCTTTATTGATTATAAGATACATTGCAGGCTATGTTGTAGGAAGCCTTACATAAATCTAACCCTTTTGATAAATAAAAATGTTAAAACAAAATCAAACCCTTTAATCATGTTATCAAATCATTTCTCAGTGGTTTTGTTAAGGTATATTAATCAAATTATTTGTTTTGAGTTTTGCAACAATTTGCTGAAGGATATTACTTGTACCGACGGTAATTCTGAGCGTTTTCTGTGCAAAATAATATAATTTCTATAAATATTTCTTCGACCGTCTGTTTTATTTATATGCTCTTTCGATAAAAAAACAACAATTTATTGAACCAATAGAAAAAAAAATAAATATAATAATGATAATGATAAATAAAAATTATAGATCAAACAATAACAGCATTAAGTAAAACGCTTCTTCAATTCTGAAAGTGAATAAAATATCAATAATAGAAACTTACCGATAACAAATTTGCAAAGATGTGCCATTGTTGATACGAATTAAAATTGTCTATATGCACTAAACAACGTGTACTTTATTTATGAAATGTATTGGTAACAACTATCGATTATAAGATTTAGGACTGGCATATGTAGGTTGGACTATGGTGATTTACAACCTACCGACCTAGTCGTTCCAAAGTATGTTACAAAATTAGCTTGAATTAGATTTGATTCAACTGACCACAATCCTGATAGCAATTGACTTATGTAAACATGACAGATTTGTTTTAGTTATTACACTGTAATAATGACGTCAAGTTGTAATCAAAGTCCACGAAAAGGTGGAACTTTAATCAAAAGAACAAACTGTTTTTAACGCAGCAATTATTAAATTCACGAAATATGCCATGTTCTATTACAGGTGCAGACGATACGTTATAACATATGACGTAAATCAAGCTATGCGCGTCCATTGTTTACAAAGTGACCTTCTTAGACATTAGACATTATCGTAGATAGAGTCAATATAGCAAAAAAAATCAAAACAGTAGGAAGGCCATATGAAGTACGAAGGCGAAGAGCATAAAAGGGATACTAGATAATATCAAACCTAACTAACAGTACAAAATAGAGGCTGAAGATACAAAAGGATTTCTAAACTCATAAGTCGAAGATATATATATATATATATATATATATATATATAGTGTCTAAAATAGCAACAATCAACATTCAATCTATCTAGGTGTGGATCAGTTTGTAAATAAACTGATGCAGTTACTACATTAAATTATATAAGTGTCTAAGAATGTAACTTTAACACACTAATGAGTGTTATAAAATTAGTTGTTATATTTTATATTATTCACGCAATATTTCGCTAAACAAATTAGCTTCATCCGGCGTGTGCATCTCTCAAGGTGAAATCGGATGCATGACAAAAAAATATTTTTGTAGCTTGAACTACACAAAATTTGAGTAGAAGTTAAACAAAATTTATTGATGTTCTATAAAAAATATATGTTTGTAAATTGTCTAGAATATATAAAAATATTTTTGCCGCTTATTGTACATAGCAATTCTTAAATCAAAACAAATAGTTGTTTTAGTTAAATAGAATGAAGTTCAGGATTTATTCCTTTGGTTTTGGGTAGAACTGTTTTCATCTCTCTCATTAAGTCCATCAGGTTCAAGAGTACGTAGCTGATGCATCCAGAACCTTCTCTCTGTTTTCTCCTTTGGGAGTCCCAATTTTGGTTTACCTCAATTATTTGAAAGGTGATATTTTCAAAAGTATGCCCTGTTCTTAAGAGGTGTCTCGTAATTGGACAGTTTCTTCCTTTTGTATAAAAAGACCGGTGATTGTTAAGTCTGATGTTGAATTTCGTTTCTGTTTCACCAACATACTGCAGCTTGCAAGTTCCACAAGTAAGAATATAAATACTATTTTCCGTTTTGCAATTAGATGTAACATAGATGTTGTATCGCTGCTTTGTTACTGTGCTGCTGAAAGAGTGGTCAGTGTTGGCGACTTTACAGCACATACAATTGGTTCTTCCGCATTGTTTGTAACACCCAATTTTAGAAGTCTCTTGTTTCTTTACTTTAGATGTGACAAGTATGTCTTTGAGATTTTTGGGTCTGCGATAGGCAATAGCAGGAGGTGATGGAAAAATTTCTTTTAAGGAAGAGTCATTTTCGATAAGACGTCAGTGCTTGCGGATAGTAGATGAAATATTTGTCAAATCGGGATGGAAGGTGACAACAAACGGAATTCTATCTGCGCGGGTCGTCTTATCTTTGTATTCCATGAGGATATCTCGATCTTTTTCTTGGGCTTTATCAAAAGCGTCTGTGATGTTTTGCTTTTGTATCCTCTTGATTTTAGTTGTTTTTAGTTGTTCCAAACGATAGTTGAGTTTGGATTCCGAGGAGCAAATTCGCTTTAGTCTGATGGCTTGACTGTAAGGTATGCTCCTGGAGCAGTGTTTCGGGTGACAACTTTTTGGAGAAAGGAACTGGTGTTTATCAGTTTTCTTTGTGTGGAGATCAGTTGTAATGACCCCGTTTTTTACAAATGTGGTGGTGTCGAGAAAAGCAATTTTCTCGCTTGAAAATTCAGATGTAAATTTAATTGAATGATGGAACTGATTACAATGATCTAAGAAATCTTGTAAATGTTCTGCAGTATCGTTCCATTTCATGTCAATATCATCAATAAAACGGAGCCATGACAAGGGTTTGTATGGCACACTCAAAAGGATGCGTTCTTCAAGATCCCCATAAAATGTTGGCGAAAGAAGGTGCCATTTTTGTTCCCATACTAGTTCCGTCAATCTACAAAAAGTGCTTGTCGTTGAAAATAAAGTTGTTATTTTCAAGCACTAGCTTGAGCAATTGAACTAGACAGTCAGTTTGTGGATGTTTATCCGTTCGAGTGTTCCATACTTTTTCACACGCGGCTATTCCTTCATCTTTTGGAATATTTGTGTATAAAGAACACACATCCATCGAAACCAAAATTGTGTCATTAGGTAAAGGACTTAAGGAATTCATTTTTTTCAAATAGTCAGTTGTATCTTGAATATGAGATGGCAGTTGTCTAACATGTGGTCTAAGGTGGTAATCAACAAATTCTGAAATTTTTCGGTGGGATGGCCATTAGCTGATACTATAGGTCTCCTGGAATCCCTTCTTTATGGAGTTTTGGAAGTAAGTAAAATCGACCGGCTGTGCAAGTTTCGTCTGGGCGTAGATAATCGTACGTATCGTCATCAATTTGTTTATCTTTATTCATTTCTGAGAGGACGTCATTAATTTTTTGTTGATTTCTTTGGTTGGATCACATGTTAATTCTTTATAAAATTTAGTGTTGGAGAGCTGACGATTCCTTCTTCGATGTAGTCTGCCTTGTTCATCACAACAACGGCACTTCCTTTGTCCGCTTGTTTGATAACAATGTCATCACGGTCTTTAAGTTTATCATGGCTTGGCTTTCTGACTTTGAAATATTTCGCACTTGTTTACCACTGATTGAAGATCTGACTTCAGCTTTGACTGATGTAATAAATGATTCCAAATTATCGTTTTTGCTTTTAGGTGGATTCGGAAATAAATGAAACGTTTATAAAAACACCACAGTCTGTTACTCCAGAAGACATGGAATTAATTCAAAGAAGACTATCCGACATCCAAAGAATAGAGAAACAAAATTTCAAAGCCAAACAGAATAAAAAATTCAAACGAGACCATTTAAACCAGCAAAGTTCCGTTTTGGAAGAAGATCAAATTTTAAACATGTTAAAAGAGAGTAAATCAAAACAACCGAGAAAAAGACGTTTTAAAAAACAGAAACACTCAGTTCAAGATAATTTAGTTGTAAACCTGTCATCAATAGAACTAACTGACTCTGAAGAAAACTATTGAGTAAAGGCCTTAATTTCTGTCCAGTTCCAGCAAACGTCAATAATTTACAACTTGAGACAGATGTAGAAGCATTTGCCAGGCGTCTTCGTTTGAAAGAACATTTCAATAGACAACAGAAGAAAAATTTAAAAGAAGCCGGAATGAATGAATCTGATTATGAGAGTGATGAAGGAGACATATGCATCCCAAAATTTAAAAAGAAAAGTACATGGAATCCACCTAAAAGCAAAAACGATAATTTGGAATCATTTATTACATCAGTCAAAGCTGAAGTCAGATCTTCAATCAGTGGTAAACAAGTGCGAAATATTTCAAAGTCAGAAAGCCAAGCCATGATAAACTTAAAAGACCGTGATGACATTGTTATCAAACAAGCGGACAAAGGAAGTGCCGTTGTTGTGATGAACAAGGCAGACTACATCGAAGAAGGAATCGTCAGCTCTCCAACACTAAATTTTATAAAGAATTAACATGTGATCCAACCAAAGAAATCAACAAAAAATTAATGACGTCCTCTCAGAAATGAATAAAGATAAACAAATTGATGACGATACGTACGATTATCTATGCCCAGACGAAACTTGCACAGCCGGTCGATTTTACTTACTTCCAAAACTCCATAAAGAAGGGATTCAGGAGACCTATAGTATCAGCTAATGGCCATCCCACCGAAAAAATTTCAGAATTTGTTGATTACCACCTTAGACCACATGTTAGACAACTGCCATCTCATATTCAAGATACAACTGACTATTTGAAAAAAATGAATTCCTTAAGTCCTTTACCTAATGACACAATTTTGGTTTCGATGGATGTGTGTTCTTTATACACAAATATTCCAAAAGATGAAGGAATAGCCGCGTGTGAAAAGTATGGAACACTCGAACGGATAAACATCCACAAACTGACTGTCTAGTTCAATTGCTCAAGCTAGCGCTTGAAAATAACAACTTTATTTTCAACGACAAGCACTTTTTGTAGATTGACGGAACTAGTATGGGAACAAAAATGGCACCTTCTTTCGCCAACATTTTTATGGGGGATCTTGAAGAACGCATCCTTTTGAGTGTGCCATACAAACCCTTGTCATGGCTCCGTTTTATTGATGATATTGACATGAAATGGAACGATACTGCAGAACATTTACAAGATTTCTTAGATCATTGTAATCAGTACCATCATTCAATTAAATTTACATCTGAATTTTCAAGCGAGAAAATTGCTTTTCTCGACACCACCACATTTGTAAAAAACGGGGTCATTACAACTGATCTCCACACAAAGAAAACTGATAAACACCAGTTCCTTTCTCCAAAAGTTGTCACCGAAACACTGCTCCAGGAGCATACCTTACAGTCAAGCCATCAGACTAAAGCGAATTTGCTCCTCGAATCCAAACTCAACTATCGTTTGGAACAACTAAAAAACAACTAAAATCAAGAGGATACAAAAGCAAAACATCACAGACGCTTTGATAAAGCCCAAGAAAAAGATCGAGATATCCTCATGGAATACAAAGATAAGACGACCCGCGCAGATAGAATTCCGTTTGTTGTCACCTTCCATCCGATTTGACAAATATTTCATCTACTATCCGCAAGCACTGGCGTCTTATCGAAAATGACTCTTCCTTAAAAGAAATTTTCCATCACCTCCTGTTATTGCCTATCGCAGACCCAAAATCTCAAAGACATACTTGTCACATCTAAAGTAAAGAAACAAGAGACTTCTAAAATTGGGTGTTACAAACAATGCGGAAGAACCAATTGTATGTGCTGTAAAGTCGCCAACACTGACCACTCTTTCAGCAGCACAGTAACAAAGCAGCGATACAACATCTATGTTACATCTAATTGCAAAACGGAAAATAGTATTTATATTCTTACTTGTGGAACTTGCAAGCTGCAGTATGTTGGTGAAACAGAAACGAAATTCAACATCAGACTTAACAATCACCGGTCTTTTTATACAAAAGGAAGAAACTGTCCAATTACGAGACACCTCTTAAGAACAGGGCATACTTTTGAAAATATCACCTTTCAAATAATTGAGGTAAACCAAAATTGGGACTCCCAAAGGAGAAAACAGAGAGAAAGGTTCTGGATGCATCAGCTACGTACTCTTGAACCTGATGGACTTAATGAGAGAGATGAAAACAGTTCTACCCAAAACCAAAGGAATAAATCCTGAACTTCATTCTATTTAACTAAAACAACTATTTGTTTTGATTTAAGAATTGCTATGTACAATAAGCGGCAAAAATATTTTATATATTCTAGACAATTTACAAACATATATTTTTATAGAACATCAATAAATTTTGTTTAACTTCTACTCAAATTTTGTGTAGTTCAAGCTACAAAATATTTTTTGTCATGCATCCGATTTCACCTTGAGAGATGCACACGCCGGATGAAGCTAATTTGTTTAGCGAAATATTGCGTGAATAATATAAAATATAACAACTAATTTTATAACACTCATTAGTGTGTTAAAGTTACATTCTTAGACACTTATATATATATATATATATATATATATATATATATATATAAACTGACAACGTCATGGTTAAACACAAACAAAACAACCAAACGACAAACAACAGTCTACAAATCACAACATAGAAAACTAAGGACTGGGCACTAATACAATACAATACAATACAATACAATACAATACAATACAATACAATACAATACAAAAAACAATATAATATAATATAAAACGCGTGTAATGATAAAAAAGACGGCATCATCACCAACATTCGACTCCTTCGAAAAAAGACGAACATCAAGGAACAACATAGGTTTCCAGGATCCCTGACTTGGTACAGACGTAAAACGTGGCGGGGTTAATCAAGATTTTTGTTCGTACAAACCATTCTTTTGACTAAACCACATATCCTTAAATCAAAACACACAATAAGCATCAACATCGATTAAAGGGAAAACGATAGCATATTCAGAGAACTAGTAAATAAAGGCAACAGTAGTATCACTGGTGTTAAACTGATCACCGTAACTGCAGTTACGGTGATCCCAATATGGCGGAGCCCAAAACAGGTAAAATCGTCATTTTGTAATTTCTCCCGTGTACACGCATTGTTTTAAAGAAATACTCAGCCGCTAGGTTGATAATGACGGTATTGTTGTATGTGTGTTCTTAATATCATATGTGACCTTGTAACCGAAATAATAGCCATTGAAAATTTACGGAAGATCATCGTAACTCCAAGAATTTTGTTTGTTATGATAGTGGTAACTTGATTATAAGATAGTCGTAACTTGGACATGATCATAGTAACTTGTTAGTGATGATCGTAACTTTCTCTATATGCTGATAGGCGACTACATATAAATCGTGTTTGCGCTCGTGCGGGTGCACTCGACTCCAGTCTTAATTGACTAGGATTGTCAGTTTTCCTATCGAAGGTCGGTGGTTTTCTCCGGGCACTCCGGCTTTCTCCACCAATAAAAACTGGCTGCCACGAAATATCCTAAATGCGGTGCTTAAAAGTGGCGTAAAAACACCAAAATCAAATCAAATCAAATAAATCGTGTTTGGATGTTTGATGGTGTGGCTAGAACTAGTGAATAATTTACTAATTTACTTTTTGCATTGTAGATATAGTCTTTGTATTTTACAAGTCATAATTTACGGTAAATTTTCTTCAAGATGACAAGATGAGACAAATATTTTCCATGATCACACATTATTAAGGGAAACTATAATCTTTAAATTATGTTCGTTTTCATGTCAAGATATGCTTTAGGTCACGGTATCTTATTTTCCTGTGAATCTCGTTCATTTTTGTACATGGTTCACTTGAATGAATCGCCATAACTATGCAATGTAATTAGATAAGATGGATAACAGTTATTAATGTTAACTTTTGATATTGATAGCAGTTATGGAGCCTGAAGAAAGCGAGGAAACAGTTGTGGTAAGTAAATAAAGACACAGTGTTGCATGATTATATTTTATCAGATAAACATAAGCATAAAGAAATTATCTGGTATAATAAGGCTTACAATTATGAGAACATATATCTTAATTTTGACCATAAGATTGAATTGTATAAATAGCAATAAATAATTTTTTCGAGATCTGGTGTGCGCCAATACTGCGTCTGCACTAGACATAAACGAACACATATAGCACATATACATGTAACCTACAAAAAAATAAAGTTACTAAGAGTGTTAAATAAAGATATAATGGAAACTATATTCTAGTATAGTTTTAACATAAGGAGGCATTATATTTTCAATATCATTGACATCTGGTTGTCTGAATAGTATACCAATATTTGTTAAAATGTTCATGAAAAATTGCAAGAGAAGAGGGGCGTAAGATACCAGAGGAACAGTCGAACTCATAAATCGAAAATAAACTGACAACGCTATGGCTAAAAATGAAAAAGACAAACAGACAAATAATAGTAAACAAGAAACAACATAGAAAACTAAAGACTGAGCAACACGAACCCCACCAAAAACTGGGAGTGATCTCAGGTGCTCCGGAAGGGTAAGCAGATCCTGCTCCACATGTGCAAACTTACCTTATGTTGAAAAAATATTTCAATCACGAATACGTATAGATTATAACATGTCATTTTCCATATGGTCCGTGGTATCAGCCCACGACCCATATCAGCCCTCGGCCTAAAGCCTCTGACTTGATATGGGAGTCTAGGGCTGATACCAGGGTCCAATATGGAAAATGCCATGTATTATCTTTATCATATACTTCAACAGAAGAAATACAGACAATAACTATTAATTAAAATTTTGTCTTTCCATAAATTTTTAGATAATAATTTACAGACAACCAAATACAGATTTCTTAACTTTAATTGTTTTTATTGATACTACAAGCATTTTATTTATCTTGTCACAACAATTATCATGTTCTTAGTTTGAAATTTGCTCTTCAACCATTTTGTGAAAAGTCTTAAATCACTTGCGGTTTTCCGCACTGTGTTGTCGTTTTCGAACAAATTTCCGGAAATGCACGAAGTTGCATGTGATAAACGTCACGGAAATTAACGGAAAGGCATGTGATAACATTCCGGAAGCAGTCAATAAAGGTTCCTTTATCAGCCCGCCGAGTAAATTCTTTGGAATCTGGTTAATAAACATAGTAATCCTTTCATAGCCTTTTAATATTTTTAAGTGTTATTGAACTGTAAAATTTAAGTAATATTTTATACTAGAATATGATAAAATACAATACAATACAAAACAATATAATATAATATAATATAAAACGCGTGTAATGATAAAAAGACGGCATCATCACCAACACTCGACTCCTTCGAAAAAGACGACCATCAAGGAACAACATAGGTTTCAGGATGCCTGACTTGGTACAGACGTAAAACGTGGCGGAGTTAATCAAGATTTTCGTTCGTACAAACCATTCTTTTGCCTAAACCACATATCCTTAAATCAAAACACACAATAAGCATCAACATAGATTAAAGGGAAAATGATAGCATATTCAGACAAGAGAGTTAATTGGTGCACGCACCAAATTTTTGGGCCGGAAATATGGAGGTTTTTGGTGTAAAAAAAGTGCAAAATATTATATAAACAATCTGTATATTGAGTTGACTTTAATCCTCAATTGCCAGAACTGGTCCAATCAATTAGTTATGATAATGCTATAAAATATAACTTAATTGTGCAGTTGATGAAATCGAATATCTATTAAGTGCAGTTGATGAAATGGAATATCATTTAATTAATTTTCAAGACCAGTAGCCCTTTTCACAAAAAATCTTAAGTGTAAAATTTATCGTAAGTCTAAAATATTCCTTAACAATTCAACTAAATATTTTTATCGCAAGATTAATTTTACACTTAAGATTTTTTGTGAAATGGGCTACTGATTTTGAAACTCGTGACTATCAAAGTTGCATCTACTGACAAAATATTTGTATTCCTTATCTCAGATATGGACTTAAACGCAGCCTTTCACCTCATTTACTCATCCATGAATTTTATGTCAAGATGACATATTTTTAGGACCCTCGATTCTGACTATTACAGAGGCATCTACTGACAAAATATTATTTCTCCACGAGTTGTATCTCAGATATGGACTCTAACGCAAACTTTAATCAGTCGCTCATAAGTGAAATGTAGGTCAAGATTACCTCATTTTTATCAGGACCCTTGGTTATTCAAGACGCATTTATGAACAAAAGCTCATGAACTATGACTTATACTTCCACAGATAGATGGACTTTAAATTTGTGACGGACAGATGAAACACTATACCCCTTCCCCAACTTCTTTTGACAAACATGACAAAAATATAAAAATCTTAAAGCAAACAAATGTCAAATTATTCTTCTCAGTGAAGTTTAAGAAATCCTAGATATAATGTTTTCATGTTTATTCGGTTTTGGTGAAATTTAAAAGTATCAACAAACAGTCATAAAATTGGGATGTAGCTTTGTATTATATTTAACCATGAATTCTGCTCAAACCGATCCAAAGGGTCAGCTTGAACTTACTACCAGTTATGAGAAATATTGATCATTGTTTAATGCATCATATGGTGACTTGAAAATGAAGGACAATAAGAACGTTCCATATTTGGGTTTTACCATGTATTGATATTAATATTGTCTCATGTACATTTACTCCATATCCTTCATATTTTCATTGGGTATACGACAGACTAAAAACTGCTTACATACTACAACTAAAAACCAGAAAGCTACAGACAGTATAGCAAATTATTCTCTTCGCAACAACTGACAAATCCTTGACAAAATGTTTTCATTTCAATCTGTTTGGTTGCATTAAAATTGCAAAGTATTAGCAAACACCAAGTGGATATTTGAGAGGTCTGAAAATCACTTTCAGTTACTGAAACAGGTTACCTATAAAACTCCCGAGATCGTTTACGTTGAAAGTAAAGATATCTTTATTTTGATTATTTTTCTAAATGATGAAAACTGTATATAAAATATACAAAATAGAATATAAAATAACTATTTTGAGAGAAAAAAACGCAAACTATACATCATTTCCCATGTTCCGACGACGAGTTGTTGTAAGACCATGGTACCTTGTTTACATTTCTAAAAATAACCTGGTGTGGAATTCCCAAATACGGGTCACATTCTGTGCATAATAAAACAATGAACATTTTTGTTATAAATATTTGGCATCTTCTTCTTATATAAAATTAATTAAAAAATATTTATTTCAATTACCTAAAATCTTTAATTTTGCATATACAGAAAATAATAATATAGATCCTCAGAAACTCATGTAACAATCTCAAACCCATATCATATAATGGACCGGCTTAGTGCCGGCCCATAATAACTAGTAAATAAAGGCAACAGTAGTATACCGCTGTTCAATAGTCATAATTAAATTAAACATTTCCTGCTAATCATTAACGATGATGTCCTTTCACTTATCCAATTAAAATTTTGGTGACAGGCTGATTATAGGCTTAATAGCGAGTTAGAACTAGATACTGCTAGATATCAACTTGAGTTATCTAATTTCAAGATAATAATAAACGAGACTTCGGCGAATTTATTATTACTATTTAAATTAAACTTATATCTCTTATGGTTAACATACTCTTTGTGTTAAATAGGAAAGTCTTTTGCACATATATATATGACGTCATATGTCCTGTTCCGGCATCAAACTTTTTCATCAGACATTTAAAAACTTTTTTTGTATGCTTCATAAAGTTTGACAAAAATAAGATTTTCAGGTGAAAAGTGTAAGTGTATTCAATAGTATTGAAGAATTCACTTATCTCCGTTGCCATTGAGGAAAAGTACATTGTTTTAACCTTAAAAGTCATCAATGACATAACGAATAGTCAATTGTAATATCGTGTAAAAATGCTGGATAAGCAAATTAAATTAACGCATTTTGCGTATCACTTTTTTTGTATCACACTCCATGTATATCTCTTCATGCTAGAAGTAGATAACAGGCCACAACCATAAGATAGTATATGATTTAATTTAACTTGAAATAAAGGATACAATAGATACAGATTGATATGTTTTGTACCTAGACTTACACCTAGAAATTGACAGTGAGAGTGACAACTTAATTTATAACTTCTCATTATGAGCTGTATTCTAAGAGTTAAGAGGCTTTTCTCTAATGATTCTGATATAATAGAATGACAGGCCTTGTGTACGAATTCATTTTTGTTCGTTTGTGCTTCGACAACTTGAGTAACCTCACTACCCGGTTTATAATTTGGTACTCCTGACGCGCGTCTTTATAAGACTCATACATAGCACTCAAATCAAGATAGTTGGAAGGTTAAATAAGATACAAAGTTAAAGCATGAGAAACAGAAAATTTCGAAATTTTGTCAAATATGCTACAGCAATCTATGCCTAGGGTAGAAAAAACTTTTTCGAATAATTTAACATTTTATAAATAGTTCATTTACAGAAAATGAACATATACATGAATTTTCATGTCAACACACAAAGTGCTGACTACTAGTCTGGTGATACCCTCAGCAAAGAAACGTTCACGGCAGCAGCATAAACCCATTTGTTCAAATAACTCACCAAAGATACCAGGCTTATAATTTGGTACGCCAAACGTGGGTATCGGCTCATTGACTTATCAGTTTATCATATTTTATGGACAATATTGGTATTCAACAATGTTTTATATCGAAAATATTGAAAACCAAATCAACATTATATGCAGTTTTGTGGTGATATTTAAACCAAAATTGATGAAATATATTAACGTTAATAAATACTTTTATTCCGATACCAGGCGGATATCCATTTAAATTTAAGTAGAAGAACTGGAACTTTTATTACAGAAAGGTAAAAATGACCATTGGTATAATCGGATTATTTACATCTGTTGCTATGGTTTTAAAAATTTAATGCAGGTGTATAATTTTAGATTGTTCTATCTTATAACTTATTAATACACAAATCGCAGTATGGAGCTATAAGATATAATAAAATCATATAAATTAAAGACAAATTATCACAAAATAGCGGACTTCGATATGTGCAAATCATTCATCCACACCAAATAAAATTCTGTTGATCTTAGGTGCTCCAGAAGGGTAAACAGATCCTGATCCACATGTTGCAACCGCCGTCGTGTTGCTCATGTAAGTACAAACCTGTGATAAGTCTAATTCGGTAGGTCACATTAGAGGAAAGAGGAAGTAATTATGGTAACGACAATTGAAAATATCCGTCGTCATCTTCGAAACATATATTCCATAACGCTCAACAAATTCGTGATGGCGTTCTACAATTTTCGAACAGATGACTTCAACTACACTACTTTGAATAAATGTATCGTGAGGAGAATGTCGGCTACACTCTTTTAAATTCAGGTGTGCTGAAGTAGACTGGTTTGTTTTTAAAACTCATTAAACAAAAATAAATGATATATCATCTCGCTTCATATTCCATTATTTTCATATGTTTAGGCATCATGCTGAATGATAAAATACAAATACACAAACCAAATACATGGGTCAAGTGAAATATCTGTGTAATGCGTAAGCATGTTATAAAAAAAAAAATGCTTTGCGCTTCTACAGTTCTTAAAATTCACTTTTTTTTTATTTGCGATCAAAGTATTTAGATAAACGTGTATAAATTATTCTATTCATGAAAATGCATTAAAAAGAAAACATCGTGCACTGACACCGCATTAAAAAATACTTGAAGACGTTTTAATTTTGTAAAATTTTCTAGTGTGTCATTCAACGAAATATTTCAAAGATTTGTTTATGTGTTATTGAACATTCAAAAGTCGCCCTGACAATCAATTAGACAACTAGTGTGAACTTTGGGATTTCATCTGACCTAGCCTGTTGTTCAGTGGTTGTCGTTTGTTGGTGTGGTTCATAGGTGTTTCTCGTTTCTCGTTTTTTATATAGATTAGAGCGTTGGTTTTCCCGTTTGAATTGTTTTACGCTATTCATTTTGAGGCCCTTTATAGCTTGCTGTTCGGTTTGAACCAAGGCTCCGTGTTGAAGGCCGTACTTTGACCTATAATTGTTAACTTTTTATACATTGTGACTTGGATGGAGAGTTGTCTAATTGGCACTCATACCACATCTTCTTATTTATAGTATGATGTTTTTCAGATCATGAAGTTGTGTAGAAGTCATTAAAGTGTATTAAATGATGCAATGTGAATAAATTTATCGGATTCTAAGTGCGACATCTCTATGATGGCTTCCATTTTCACGATTGACAAAAATCCATTACGTATATACACCAATTTGGAGTTTTTTTTTACAATTAGTTACACTTGTTCACCCGAGCAAAACGACGTCATTGAATAATTGGTTCTTTCTTTGACGTAATTAAGGGCGCCGAACGGGACTCTTGTGGTTTTGTACTGAAATTCAATTTTGTGCGGACAAAAGTGAGTTTTGTTCAACAAAAATGAGTTCAGTTAACAAAATTTGTAGCATACTACAAATTTAAATTTTTCATACAAAATTATCTTTCAGTAGACAAAAGTTACTTTTGTCACGACAAAACTCATTTTTGTATCACAGACTTTACTTTTGTTACCTAATTTGAAAATTGGGCGACAAAAGTCAATTTTGTATGCAAATTAGTTTAGTTTGGATTTTGTGAACTAATTTACATACAAAACTGAGATTTTGTCACAATATCTAATTTTGTGTTTATTTTTGTGTAAACAAAATGGAGTTTTGTTAAACAGAAGTGAAAATTTAACACAAATGTCAATTTTGTGTTAAATTTTCACTTCTGTTTAACAGAACTCAATTTTGTCTACACAAAAAATAATTTTAATTACAAAATCACAGGAAGCTAATTTAATCAACATGTTAATTGCGTACAAATTCAATGTTGTCTCAGAAATTTGACTTTTGTGTTTTAATTTCCATATCAGGTAACAAAAGTCAATTTTGTATGCAAATAAGTTTATATTCGCATACCTACAGTTTGTATTTGACAAAATTGAATTATGTCTACAAAAATGAATTTTGTCATTACAAAATTGAAGTTCTCATAGAACAAGTCTGTATAACATAGTTTTGTAAGTCCCGGTCGGCACCCCGTAGTAATAGCATAATCATTTTGACATAGGAAATTTTACGGAAAGATGCACGAATTCGAAAGTCGTCTTAATCTGTATGGATACATAAAGCTACGACAACACACAATGATTATGGAACGTGCTGTTAATGAAAACCGAGTTTTCATACGATATGGAGATTTGTGACAACATAGCTGATAATACAAAGTGTGTAAAGACCTACGACAACTTGTCATTGTTTTTATTCAACTATAGATGAATGATTCAGTATTTTGTTGTTTTATATGTTTATGTAATATAATTTCAATGTCTTATCTTTATTCAAACAAAAGAGGTTAAATGGGCTACAACTTGACATGATATTTTATTCCATTCTAATAAAGTTAATTATAATGTAAAAATTCCAATATGAGATAAAAATCGGCAAAAATATTTTTATATATTCTAGACAATTTACAAACATATATTTTTATAGAACATCAATAAATTTTGTTTAACTTCTACTCAAATTTTGTGTAGTTCAAGCTACAAAATATTTTTTGTCATGCATCCGATTTCACCTTGAGAGATGCACACGCCGGATGAAGCTAATTTGTTTAGCGAAATATTGCGTGAATAATATAAAATATAACAACTAATTTTATAACACTCATTAGTGTGTTAAAGTTACATTCTTAGACACTTATATATATATATATATATATATATAATCTATAAATATAAACTGACAACGCCATGGTAAAACACGAAAACAACCAAAGACAAACAACAGAAAACTAAGGACTGGGCATTAATACAATACAATACAACAATACAATACAATACAATACACAATACAATACAATACAATACAATACAATACAATATAAAACGCGTGTAATGATAAAAAGACGGCATCATCACCAACATTCGACTCCTTCGAAAAAGACGAACATCAAGGAACAACATAGGTTTCCAGGATCCCTGACTTGGTACAGACGTAAAACGTGGCGGGGTTAATCAAGATTTTTGTTCGTACAAACCATTCTTTTGACTAAACCACATATCCTTAAATCAAAACACACAATAAGCATCAACATCGATTAAAGGGAAAACGATAGCATATTCAGAGAACTAGTAAATAAAGGCAACAGTAGTATCACTGGTGTTAAACTGATCACCGTAACTGCAGTTACGGTGATCCCAATATGGCGGAGCCCAAAACAGGTAAAATCGTCATTTTGTAATTTCTCCCGTGTACACGCATTGTTTTAAAGAAATACTCAGCCGCTAGGTTGATAATGACGGTATTGTTGTATGTGTGTGTTCTTAATATCATATGTGACCTTGTAACCGAAATAATAGCCATTGAAAATTTACGGAAGATCATCGTAACTCCAAGAATTTTGTTTGTTATGATAGTGGTAACTTGATTATAAGATAGTCGTAACTTGGACATGATCATAGTAACTTGTTAGTGATGATCGTAACTTTCTCTATATGCTGATAGGCGACTACATATAAATCGTGTTTGCGCTCGTGCGGGTGCACTCGACTCCAGTCTTAATTGACTAGGATTGTCAGTTTTCCTATCGAAGGTCGGTGGTTTCTCCGGGCACTCCGGCTTTCTCCACCAATAAAACTGGCTGCCACGAAATATCCTAAATGCGGTGCTTAAAGTGGCGTAAAACACCAAAATCAAATCAAATCAAATAAATCGTGTTTGGATGTTTGATGGTGTGGCTAGAACTAGTGAATAATTTACTAATTTACTTTTGCATTGTAGATATAGTCTTTGTATTTTACAAGTCATAATTTACGGTAAATTTTCTTCAAGATGACAAGATGAGACAAATATTTTCCATGATCACACATTATTAAGGAAACTATAATCTTTAAATTATGTTCGTTTTCATGTCAAGATATGCTTTAGGTCACGGTATCTTATTTTCCTGTGAATCTCGTTCATTTTGTACATGGTTCACTTGAATGAATCGCCATAACTATGCAATGTAATTAGATAAGATGGATAACAGTTATTAATGTTAACTTTTGATATTGATTATACTTCCACAGATAGATGGACTTTAAATTTGTGACGGACAGATGAAACACTATACCCTTCCCCAACTTCTTTTGACAAACATGACAAAAATATAAAAATCTTAAAGCAAACAAATGTCAAATTATTCTTCTCAGTGAAGTTTAAGAAATCCTAGATATAATGTTTTCATGTTTATTCGGTTTTGGTGAAATTTAAAAGTATCAACAAACAGTCATAAAAATTGGGATGTAGCTTTGTATTATATTTAACCATGAATTCTGCTCAAACCGATCCAAAGGGTCAGCTTGAACTTACTACCAGTTATGAGAAATATTGATCATTGTTTAATGCATCATATGGTGACTTGAAAATGAAGGACAATAAGAACGTTCCATATTTGGGTTTTACCATGTATTGATATTAATATTGTCTCATGTACATTTACTCCATATCCCTTCATATTTTCATTGGGTATACGACAGACTAAAAACTGCTTACATACTACAACTAAAACCAGAAAGCTACAGACAGTATAGCAAATTATTCTCTTCGCAACAACTGACAAATCCTTGACAAAATGTTTTCATTTCAATCTGTTTGGTTGCAGTAAAATTGCAAAGTATTAGCAAACACCAAGTGGATATTTGAGAGGTTTGAAAATCACTTTCAGTTACTGAAACAGGTTACCTATAAAAACTCCCGAGATCGTTTACGTTGAAAGTAAAGATATCTTTATTTTGATTATTTTTCTAAATGATGAAAACTGTATATAAAATATACAAAATAGAATATAAAATAACTATTTTGAGAAAAAAAAAACGCAAACTATACATCATTTCCCATGTTCCGACGACGAGTTGTTGTAAGAACATGGTACCTTGTTTACATTTCTAAAAATAACCTGGTGTGGGAATTCCCCAAATACGGGTCACGCATTCTGTGCATAATAAAACAATGAACATTCATTGTTATAAATATTTGGCATCTTCTTCTTATATAAAAATTAATTAAAAAATGTATTTATTTCAATTACCTAAAATCTTTAATTTTGCATATATAGAAAATAATAATATAGATCCGCAGAAACTCATGTAACAATCTCAAACCCATATCATATAATGGACCGGCTTAGTGCCGGCCCATAATAACTAGTAAATAAAGGCAACAGTAGTATACCGCTGTTCAATAGTCATAATTAAATTAAACATTTCCTGCTAATCATTAACGATGATGTCCTTTCACTTATCCAATTAAAATTTTGGTGACAGGCTGATTATAGGCTTAATAGCGAGTTAGAACTAGATACTGCTAGATATCAACTTGAGTTATCTAATTTCAAGATAATAATAAACGAGACTTCGGCGAATTTATTATTACTATTTAAATTAAACTTATATCTCTTATGGTTAACATACTCTTTGTGTTAAATAGGAAAGTCTTTTGCACATATGTATGACGTCATATGTCCTGTTCCGGCATCAAACTTTTCATCCGACATTTAAAAACTTTTTTGTATGCTTCATAAAGTTTGACAAAATAAGATTTTCAGGTGAAAAGTGTAAGTGTATTGAATAGTATTGAAGAATTCACTTATTTCCGTTGCCATTGAGGAAAAGTACATTGTTTTAACCTTAAAAGTCATCAATGACATAACGAATAGTCAATTGTAATATCGTGTAAAAATGCTGGATAAGCAAATTAAATTAACGCATTTTGCGTATCACTTTTTTTGTATCACACTCCATGCATATCTCTTCATGCTAGAAGTAGACAACAGGCCACAACCATAAGATAGTATATGATTTAATTTAACTTGAAATAAAGGATACAATAGATACAGATTGATATGTTTTGTACCTAGACTTACACCTAGAAATTGATAGTGAGAGTGACAACTTAATTTATAACTTCTCATTATGAGCTGTATTATAGAGTTAAGAGGCTTTTCTCTAATGATTCTGATTATAATAGAATGACAGGCCTTGTGTACGAATTCACTTTTGTTCCTTTGTGCTTCGACAACTTGAGTAACCTCACTACCCGGTTTATAATTTGGTACTCCTGACGCGCGTCTTTATAAGACTCATACATAGCACTCAAATCAAGATAGTTGGAAGGTTAAATAAGATACAAAGTTAAAGCATGAGAAACAGAAAATTTCGAAATTTTGTCAAATATGCTACAGCAATCTATGCCTGGGGTAGAAAAAACTTTTTCGAATAATTTAACATTTTATAAATAGTTCATTTACAGAAAATGAACATATACATGAATTTTCATGTCAACACACAAAGTGCTGACTACTAGTCTGGTGATACCCTCAGCAAAAAAACGTTCACCGGCAGCAGCATAAACCCATTTGTTCAAATAACTCACCAAAGATACCAGGTTTATAATTTGGTACGCCAGACGTGGGTATCGGCTCATTGACTTATTAGTTTATTATATTTTATGGACAATATTGGTATTCAACAATGTTTTATATCGAAAATATTGAAAACCAAATCAACATTATATTCAGTTTTTGTTGTGATATTCAAACCAAAATTGATGAAATATATTAACATAAATAAATACTTTTTATTCCAATACCAGGCGGATATCCATTTAAATTTAAGTAGAAGAACTGGAACTCTTTATTACAGAAAGGTAAAAATGACCATTGGTATAATCGGATTATTTACATCTGTTGCTATGGTTTTTAAAATTTTAATGCAGGTGTATAATTTTAGATTGTTTTTATCTTATAACTTATTAATACACAAATCGCAGTATGGAGCTATAAGATATAATAAAATCATATAAATTAAAGACAAATTATCACAAAATAGCGGACTTCGATATGTGCAAATCATTCATCCACACCAAATAAAGTTCTGTTGATCTTAGGTGCTCCAGAAGGGTAAACAGATCCTGATCCACATGTTGCAACCGCCGTCGTGTTGCTCATGTAAGTACAAACCTGTGATAAGTCTAATTCGGTAGGTCACATTAGAGGAAAAGAAGAAGTAATTATGGTAACGACAATTGGAAAATATCCGTCGTCATCTTCGAAACATATATTCCATAACGCTCAACAAATTCGTGATGGCGTCCTACAATTTTCGAACAGATGACCTCAACTACACCACTTTGAATAAATGTATCGTGAGGAGAATGTCGGCTACACTCTTTTAAATTCAGGTGTGCTGAAGTAGACTGGTTTGTTTTTAAAACTCATTAAACAAAAATAAATGATATATCATCTCGCTTCATATTCCATTATTTTCATATGTTTAGGCATCATGCTGAATGATAAAATACAAATACACAAACCAAATACATGGGTCAAGTGAAATATCTGTGTAATGCGTAAGCATGTTATAAAAAAATGCTTTGCGCTTCTACAGTTCTTAAAATTTACTTTTTTATTTGCTATCAAAGTATTTCGATAAACGTGTATAAATTATTCTATTCATGAAAATGCATTAAAAAGAAAACATCGTGCATTGACACCGCATTAAAAAATACTTGAAGACGTTTTTAATTTTGTAAAATTTTCTAGTGTGTCATTCAACGAAATATTTCAAAAGATTTGTTTATGTGTTATTGAACATTCAAAAAGTCGCCCTGACAATCAATTAGACAACTAGTGTGAACTTTGAGATTTCATCTAACCTAGCCTGTTGTTCAGTGGTTGTCGTTTGTTGGTGTGGTTCATAGGTGTTTCTCGTTTCTCGTTTTTTATATAGATTAGAGCGTTGGTTTTCCCGTTTGAATTGTTTTACGCTATTCATTTTGAGGCCCTTTATAGCTTGCTGTTCGGTTTGAACCAAGGCTCCGTGTTGAAGGCCGTACTTTGACCTATAATTGTTAACTTTTTATACATTGTGACTTGGATGGAGAGTTGTCTAATTGGCACTCATACCACATCTTCTTATTTATAGTATGATGTTTTTCAGATCATGAAGTTGTGTAGAAGTCATTAAAGTGTATTAAATGATGCAATGTGAATAAATTTATCGGATTCTAAGTGCGACATCTCTATGATGGCTTCCATTTTCACGATTGACAAAAAAATCCCATTACGTATATACACCAATTTGGAGTTTTTTTTTACCAATTAGTTACACCGGTTCACCCGAGCAAAACGACGTCATTGAATAATCGGTTCGTTCTTTACCGTAATTACGGGGCGCCGAACGGGACTCTTGTGGTTTTGTACTCGAAATTCAATTTTGTGCAGACAAAAGTGAGTTTTGTTCAACAAAAATGAGTTCAGTTTAACAAATTTGTAGCATACTGCAAATTTAAATTTTGTCATACAAAATTATCTTTCAGTAGACAAAAGTTACTTTTGTCATGACAAAATTCATTTTTGTATCACAGACTTTACTTTTGTTACCTAATTTGAAAATTGGGCGACAAAAGTCAATTTTATATGCAAATTAGTTTAGTTTGGATTCTGTGAACTAATTTACATACAAAACTGGGATTTTGTCACAAAATTCAATTTGTGTTTATTTTGTGTAAACAAAATTGAGTTTTGTTAAACAGAAGTGAAAATTTAACACAAAAGTAAATTTTGTGTTAAATTTTCACTTCTGTCTAACAGAACTCAATTTTGTCTACACAAAAATAATTTTAATTACAAAATCACAGGAAGCTAATTTAATCAACATGTTAATTGCGTACAAATTCAATGTTGTCTCAGAAATTTGACTTTTGTGTTTTAATTTCCATATCAGGTAACAAAGTCAATTTTGTATGCAAATAAGTTTATATTTGCATACCTACAGTTTGTATTTGACAAAATTGAATTATGTCTACAAAATGAATTTTGTCATTACAAAATTGAAGTTCTCATAGAACAAGTCTGTATCACATAGTTTTGTAAGTCCCGGTCGGCGCCCGTAGTAATAGCATAATCATTTTGACATAGGAAATTTTACGGAAAGATGCACGAATTCGAAAGTCGTCTTAATCTGTATGGATACATAAAGCTACGACAACACACAATGATTATGGAACGTGCTGTTAATGAAAACCGAGTTTTCATACGATATGGAGATTTGTGACAACATAGCTGATAATACAAAGTGTGTAAAGACCTACGACAACTTGTCATTGTTTTTATTCAACTATAGATGAATGATTCAGTATTTTGTTGTTTTATATGTTTATGTAATATAATTTCAATGTCTTATCTTTATTCAAACAAAGGAATTAAATGGGCTACAACTTGACATGATATTTTATTCCATTCTAATAAAGTTAATTATAATGTAAAATTCCAATATGAGATAAAAATCGGCTAATTTCTCTTACTGATGACGTCAATAGAAGTGAATTAAAACTAACGCAAATTCTTCAACAAATAAAGTCATTTGTCATAATTTGTGTAAAACGATAAAAACGCAACAGATTTGCGATAGTTTTTTTTTTAATCTGTAAATAAAATTGTCACGTTTTATCTTAAAAGCTTTGGTCTTAAAATAATCATCTTTAAATACTATTGCTTCATATTTTAATGCTTTAACACTATATCCTTTAAAAAAAAAGATTTTAAAATCAGAATTATTAGAGGCAACCGTAGTTTACTGTTGGTCATATCTCGTGCATAAAACTATTATATAGATACAAATCAAGGGAAAAAAACAAACAAACAAAACAAAAACAAAAACAAAAAAAACCTGAGGGAATCGCATGAACTCATATACAAGCGAGACAAGAGTGTCGTCAGGGTACGCATCTTATGTTATGAATGCATCAATCGACATACAATTCCAAACTCAGCCTAAAATGTCAAAAGCGGGATTATGATGCAATATTTACAGATCACACAACATTTCTGGCATCTAAAGATCTAAGACCTCGAACGTATGTCGCTAGTGAGTTGAGATACAGAAACACCGTATTGGTCAACTAAATCGTAAAGGTGACTGTGTGTATGTCGCTAGTGAGTTGAGATACAGAAACACCGTATTAGTCAACTAAATCGTAAAGGTGACTGTGTGTATGTCGCTAGTGAGTTGAGATACAGAAACACCGTATTAGTCAACTAAATCGTAAAGGTGACTGTGTGTATGTCGCTAGTGAGTTGAGATACAGAAACACCGTATTAGTCAACTAAATCGTAAAGGTGACTGTGTGTATGTCGCTAGTGAGTTGAGATACAGAAACACCGTATTAGTCAACTAAATCGTAAAGGTGACTGTGTGTATGTCGCTAGTGAGTTGAGATACAGAAACACCGTATTAGTCAACTAAATCGTAAAGGTGACTGTGTGTATGTCGCTAGTGAGTTGAGATACAGAAACACCGTATTAGTCAACTAAATCGTAAAGGTGACTGTGTGTATGTCGCTAGTGAGTTGAGATACAGAAACACCGTATTAGTCAACTAAATCGTAAAGGTGACTGTGTGTATGTCGCTAGTGAGTTGAGATACAGAAACACCGTATTAGTCAACTAAATCGTAAAGGTGACTGTGTGTATGTCGCTAGTGAGTTGAGATACAGAAACACCGTATTAGTCAACTAAATCGTAAAGGTGACTGTGTGTATGTCGCTAGTGAGTTGAGATACAGAAACACCGTATTAGTCAACTAAATCGTAAAGGTGACTGTGTGTATGTCGCTAGTGAGTTGAGATACAGAAACACCGTATTAGTCAACTAAATCGTAAAGGTGACTGTGTGTATGTCGCTAGTGAGTTGAGATACAGAAACACCGTATTAGTCAACTAAATCGTAAAGGTGACTGTGTGTATGTCGCTAGTGAGTTGAGATACAGAAACACCGTATTAGTCAACTAAATCGTAAAGGTGACTGTGTGTATGTCGCTAGTGAGTTGAGATACAGAAACACCGTATTAGTCAACTAAATCGTAAAGGTGACTGTGTGTATGTCGCTAGTGAGTTGAGATACAGAAACACCGTATTAGTCAACTAAATCGTAAAGGTGACTGTGTGTATGTCGCTAGTGAGTTGAGATACAGAAACACCGTATTAGTCAACTAAATCGTAAAGGTGACTGTGTGTATGTCGCTAGTGAGTTGAGATACAGAAACACCGTATTAGTCAACTAAATCGTAAAGGTGACTGTGTGTATGTCGCTAGTGAGTTGAGATACAGAAACACCGTATTAGTCAACTAAATCGTAAAGGTGACTGTGTGTATGTCGCTAGTGAGTTGAGATACAGAAACACCGTATTAGTCAACTAAATCGTAAAGGTGACTGTGTGTATGTCGCTAGTGAGTTGAGATACAGAAACACCGTATTAGTCAACTAAATCGTAAAGGTGACTGTGTGTATGTCGCTAGTGAGTTGAGATACAGAAACACCGTATTAGTCAACTAAATCGTAAAGGTGACTGTGTGTATGTCGCTAGTGAGTTGAGATACAGAAACACCGTATTAGTCAACTAAATCGTAAAGGTGACTGTGTGTATGTCGCTAGTGAGTTGAGATACAGAAACACCGTATTAGTCAACTAAATCGTAAAGGTGACTGTGTGTATGTCGCTAGTGAGTTGAGATACAGAAACACCGTATTAGTCAACTAAATCGTAAAGGTGACTGTGTGTATGTCGCTAGTGAGTTGAGATACAGAAACACCGTATTAGTCAACTAAATCGTAAAGGTGACTGTGTGTATGTCGCTAGTGAGTTGAGATACAGAAACACCGTATTAGTCAACTAAATCGTAAAGGTGACTGTGTGTATGTCGCTAGTGAGTTGAGATACAGAAACACCGTATTAGTCAACTAAATCGTAAAGGTGACTGTGTGTATGTCGCTAGTGAGTTGAGATACAGAAACACCGTATTAGTCAACTAAATCGTAAAGGTGACTGTGTGTATGTCGCTAGTGAGTTGAGATACAGAAACACCGTATTAGTCAACTAAATCGTAAAGGTGACTGTGTGTATGTCGCTAGTGAGTTGAGATACAGAAACACCGTATTAGTCAACTAAATCGTAAAGGTGACTGTGTGTATGTCGCTAGTGAGTTGAGATACAGAAACACCGTATTAGTCAACTAAATCGTAAAGGTGACTGTGTGTATGTCGCTAGTGAGTTGAGATACAGAAACACCGTATTAGTCAACTAAATCGTAAAGGTGACTGTGTGTATGTCGCTAGTGAGTTGAGATACAGAAACACCGTATTAGTCAACTAAATCGTAAAGGTGACTGTGTGTATGTCGCTAGTGAGTTGAGATACAGAAACACCGTATTAGTCAACTAAATCGTAAAGGTGACTGTGTGTATGTCGCTAGTGAGTTGAGATACAGAAACACCGTATTAGTCAACTAAATCGTAAAGGTGACTGTGTGTATGTCGCTAGTGAGTTGAGATACAGAAACACCGTATTAGTCAACTAAATCGTAAAGGTGACTGTGTGTATGTCGCTAGTGAGTTGAGATACAGAAACACCGTATTAGTCAACTAAATCGTAAAGGTGACTGTGTGTATGTCGCTAGTGAGTTGAGATACAGAAACACCGTATTAGTCAACTAAATCGTAAAGGTGACTGTGTGTATGTCGCTAGTGAGTTGAGATACAGAAACACCGTATTAGTCAACTAAATCGTAAAGGTGACTGTGTGTATGTCGCTAGTGAGTTGAGATACAGAAACACCGTATTAGTCAACTAAATCGTAAAGGTGACTGTGTGTATGTCGCTAGTGAGTTGAGATACAGAAACACCGTATTAGTCAACTAAATCGTAAAGGTGACTGTGTGTATGTCGCTAGTGAGTTGAGATACAGAAACACCGTATTAGTCAACTAAATCGTAAAGGTGACTGTGTGTATGTCGCTAGTGAGTTGAGATACAGAAACACCGTATTAGTCAACTAAATCGTAAAGGTGACTGTGTGTATGTCGCTAGTGAGTTGAGATACAGAAACACCGTATTAGTCAACTAAATCGTAAAGGTGACTGTGTGTATGTCGCTAGTGAGTTGAGATACAGAAACACCGTATTAGTCAACTAAATCGTAAAGGTGACTGTGTGTATGTCGCTAGTGAGTTGAGATACAGAAACACCGTATTAGTCAACTAAATCGTAAAGGTGACTGTGTGTATGTCGCTAGTGAGTTGAGATACAGAAACACCGTATTAGTCAACTAAATCGTAAAGGTGACTGTGTGTATGTCGCTAGTGAGTTGAGATACAGAAACACCGTATTAGTCAACTAAATCGTAAAGGTGACTGTGTGTATGTCGCTAGTGAGTTGAGATACAGAAACACCGTATTAGTCAACTAAATCGTAAAGGTGACTGTGTGTATGTCGCTAGTGAGTTGAGATACAGAAACACCGTATTAGTCAACTAAATCGTAAAGGTGACTGTGTGTATGTCGCTAGTGAGTTGAGATACAGAAACACCGTATTAGTCAACTAAATCGTAAAGGTGACTGTGTGTATGTCGCTAGTGAGTTGAGATACAGAAACACCGTATTAGTCAACTAAATCGTAAAGGTGACTGTGTGTATGTCGCTAGTGAGTTGAGATACAGAAACACCGTATTAGTCAACTAAATCGTAAAGGTGACTGTGTGTATGTCGCTAGTGAGTTGAGATACAGAAACACCGTATTGGTCAACTAAATCGTAAAGGTGACTGTGTGTATGTAGTTTTGGTTTGAGTCGTTTTTCCTCGTAACTCTATTTAACAGTTTTTGTGTCAGGACCGAGCACATCCCTAATAAGGAAGTCCGTAAGTGTGAATATACCCAAGCGTAACGTATCAATTGAAATATGTATCTTAGTATGTGTCGTTTACACTGAAATCAGTATCATAAGTTTACATTTCAATTACTTCAGTAGTAGGATAAAAGTTTGCATACATTTATAAAAATAAGGAGACAACTGTCCAATAAAGACTAAAGGACAAAGATATATACAAGTACAGATCATCGTACGGCCTTCAAAAATGAGCAAAAACAATGCAGTATAATAAGATATTACAAAAGTCCGCGAGATGACAAAATTCGAAACAAATCAAAAGTAGATTGAAGCTCAACCTTTCCCTTACTTGAGACATTGGGGTAAACACAATATAAGAACAAATTGTGAAAAAATGACTTGGAAAAGGCTAGACTAATTGGATCAGTACTAGTATCAAAACCTCACTGAAATGTAAAGACAGGTCATCCTTTAAAGCGAAACATAAAAGTAGTGACATGTAGGCTTCTGTCAAACTGTAGTGACTTAACTTTTATATTTCATTCAGTGCTTATGAAAAATTTTACAATATCACACAAAGCCTTCGAAAATGTATTTTCACGTCATATCAAAGCTAAATCGCCAAATTCAGCTGAATGTAGTTCTCAGTGGGGCCTTTTACCCTTGTTGTCTTGCTACCCTTGCTAACTACCATTTTCTGTTTTAAAGCTTCGATTGAGTACGTTGAGGTTGTGACAGCATAATGCCTTGTTAAGTAAAATGTGTAACAAAATACAAATCAATAATTAAAGATGGCTCAAAGCTGCAATTTCGATAAATTTAGGCATATACTTTGTTTTTCTTTTTAGAAACAACCCAATTCCTTTTGTATCTTAATAGAATAGAGAATGGAAACGGGGAATGTGCCAAAGAGACAACAACCCGACCAAAGGGCAGACAACAACCCAAGTCAACTAATGGGTCTTCAACGCAGCGAGAAAATCCGGAATCTGGAGGCGGGCTTCAGCTGGACCCTAAACAAAAAACTATACAAGCTCTCATCATTTGTTTTCATTAACTGAATTGTATTTTGAATTTTTGGTTAGAACATGTAGGAAAATCGAACATAATACATCTCTATTTTCGGATATACCATGAAGAAGAAAATAAAACAAAATTACAGCAAGTCACATTTTTAATAGCACAAGATATCAATCGAGTAAAATTATACTATATTTTCTCAAAACAATCAAATTTATAACACCATTTAAAAAAGTACAATTTTTAACGCTTTATAAATAGAAGTCCATTAATACAAAATATAACAAAAAGAAATTATAAAGTTAGAAATGACAAGATGTATCAGAATATGAGAATGTATACTAGTTATGAATACACTTCAGATTTTTTAAGTTTTAAAGACTATTAGTATATGATTTAGACATTCTAATATTATCATCCCACTAGGTGATATTGACCTACGAAATTCACCAAATAGATGGAATGGAAATTAGCCTTACTTCATTACATACAGTAAACTAAGGTTTTGAGCCTATTGTTGTTCAGGTAAAAAAAAATCGTTGACCAACTAAAACACAAGATATCTTTAATAATAAAAGCTAATATTATGTAAAGAAATGTAAATATGACCTGGATTGTGACCACTAGGTGTCTCTTATCAAGTTGTTTTATGAATGGATGGTTATATGGAAATGATCCGAGTGATACTACTCTACATTACTTGTAAGTCTTTATATATCTTTGGATTTTAAATCAGTTTTGTTTTATAAGCATTCAAGATTTAAGACCGCTGTTTGCATTAATGCTTTTAAGTGTGTATTTATTAATGCAAAATGTGAATTGACATAAAAATCATGAATAAAAACATCCTAAAGGACAGTAAGTGAAACTTTAATAGTACTAAATATCAATGGAATACAATTTTATATTTTTTTCTAAAAAAATTTAGAAATTATTACATAAAGTACAATATTCAACTCGTTATACAATAGATGGATGTAAACTAAAACTTATCTTGTTTTAGTGACAGTTCAAAATAGTTATAGAACCTGGTATCTATAATGAGTTTTTTCTCATGTCAGTGGCTATTTTCCAAATATACAAATGACTTGTTATGAGTGTTGTTTTGAGTGTTAATAAATGAGTTAGGACCAATGCAACAATTATTACTTTATTCTCTATTCACCACGATACATTTTCAAAGAAAAGAAATATGAAGGTATAAAAGTGATGAAATTTTGATAGTATTTGAAATATGAATAATGTATTTACTAACACCATATATATGTAAAGCGATCAAATAAGAGTGGTATGGATTTATAATGTAACCCATACTGGACCTTAAGAATGATATGTATTCATGAAAAAATTAAATTGGAAGAAATATCAGAATTTGGGCTAATTTATCATTCGAGGTTCACGGTAAGCGTATTTGATTTCGATAAGTTTATAAAAGCTCCCGTCATTTGTTTTCTTTCAATGAATTACTGTATGCATTTTTGGTTCGAACAATGAGGAAAATGTAAAATAATACACTTTTTTATGGAGAAACCATGAAGAATTAAATATTTAATTTTAATAGTACAAAATATCAATCGAATAAAGTTATTCTTTTTTCTAAAAAAAAAAAAATAAATAAATTATTAGTTAAAGTACAATTTTCAATCGGTTTCTCCAACATTTGATAGTTAGACATAAAAAACATTAAGGATAAAGGGGTCCTTATAAGGACTGGCATCTTGATATTTACCTGTAATTCACCTATATCAGTTCTTAACTAAAATATTGCAAAAGGGATATTGTTTAAAGATATATATTTAAACATTTACAAACCATTTTTACAATGATTGTTTTTATATATTTTGGTCGAATATAACCAGATACTGTTACGTAATTATTTTTATCCGTATTTGAATTACAAAATTAAAAGTTATTCAACAAAAATTCCATGAATAAACAAGGAAAATACAAATGAAACTGAAAATTTTATAAAAATTTTCAAGAAATAATCTCAAAATAATTTTTTTTAATGAATTTTATTGAAATAACATGAAGAATCGAAATGTTCACTGAATGTAATTTTAGTAATTTATTCTATTACTTGATATATTTTTGTATTTGTGTTACATTTAGATGTCCACTTATAAAACGATGCGCAACAACAAAGATTTATATACGTAGAAAGTCACCGAAAGCTGTTGTCTTCTAGTGCGAAGAACAATATATCTACCTAGTCGTTCTGTCTGTTTATCATAAGAGCCGAAGTCAGAGTTGGCATGCTTTCTAAGCAAATAAAAGAGTCAGTCCTAGATCTGTCCACTTTTTCTACAAAAAAGGGAGAAAACAAATTGGGTACATCACGTCGTGAACTATAGGGTGTTTAACTGCGGTAAATGGCTTGGTGAATTGTGAGCTACAAGGATTCTCGATTTGTCACTTAAGCTTTGGACAAACTAAAGCAAGTTGACTAAGAAATTTAAATATACTACATCTTTGATAATAAGCAGCGCTTGATACTTTTATATAAGCTTAATGACCCAAGCTATTATCAAAATATCGAAATATAAAATGTTTATTTTTATTCAAGATCGCAACATTGTTATGTAATCAATAATACATTATTATGGAAAATAATATGAAACCAAAGTAAACTAAAATTTACTTCACTGTGCTAGATAATACCGACTTTTAAAATTTTGGGAAACTATTTAAAAAAATATATGAAAACCAATTATTTTAAAAAAATGTTTATGTTTTAAAATATATCATTAAAAATCTCTCTTTTAACAATATTTTAGTTAAGAACAGATGAATTACAGGTAAATATCAAGATACCAGTCCAGAAGAGGACCCCCTAATCCCTAATGTTGTTTTAGTCTAATTAACAAATGTTGGAGAAACGTGATCACACCAGATAGATATCTGTGCTTTCAAACTTTTCAGTCGCAGTTTAAAATAGTGACAGAACCCTATATGTCATGTCAGAGGAATTTCTGGAATATACCAAAGACAAAATAATTTTGAAAGTTAATAAAAACATGTTTTGGGACCAATGATAAAAAATAATTAATCTCGAGGAAATATGAAGACATATGATGTGATGATTTTTTATGATAATACAATTCAATACAAATATGTTTATTAAAGTGACATTGTGTATGACAAAAATATGTACAATATTGAAATATTTCAACTAAATTACACCCGGCTCAATGGACCTATAAGTCACTTTAAATAGATACTGGTATTAATTCAGACTGACATCAGGAATTTTATATATATATGTTAATTGTTTAAATATAAGTGTTGTCTGCGTTTTGTGAATGACTGTTTTAAGTATCGAGCTGTTTTTCGAGGATATTCAGACAATAATAAATTTAATTTTTCACTGTTATTCAAATTCAATACGGTTTCACTAAGTTCAGAGAATAATTGATTGCGTAGACCATTGTAAAATTGTGATTCAACCAGAAAGTGTAGTTCATTTTCAACGTGTCTGGAGTCACACATTCTGCAAATTCGTTGGTATTCTGGCTCACCAACAAAACGTCCTGCAGGGGAGAATACCACATCTAAATTGTGCCAGTACCGATCTTTCACTACGTTTTAAATTGAGTTTAATATACGATTCTGTTGAATATGTAGATTTAAAGGTTCTGTATGTACGCAGTTTCGAGAAGTTAGATAAATTTGTAAGCCATTTTGTTGCACATATATCCATAAGATTGTTTCTGACACTGTATATATCACATTTAAGCATTTGATGTAAGTTATCCATACCAACTGAAGACATTATTGTTCTTACACTAGATGACCAATTGTTCGTACATAGTTCGTAATCCCATAGGAAAACCTTTTTTTTACAAAGTCTAGTATTGTCCATATCCATCAGTCGGTTCCAGTACCTTACCATATTACACCATCTTTTGAAGGTAACCATCCAACATCTCCGTTGATAGCTAGCTTTGGAGCAAACTTGTGAACTCCTAAAAAGTATCCAATGGCCTTGTTTTGAAAAGTGTCGACACAATTATAGTCTTTATAACCCCACTGAAGAACAGTAGTCGAGTATAGGCACAATACAAGAACTGTACAGTTTTTCATAAGTCTTTATACCAAATTCTTTTAAATTGTGTATCTTCGATATAATAGCTCCGAGTGCTCTTCCACCAGCGGTAGAAATATTTTCAGCGTTTGACGTATAATCTTTTTTATCATTGAAAATAACTCCAAGGTATAATAAGGGAGACAGGAAATATTTATAATTCTTGATAACCGTTCTATATAAATATTCTTATTTTTTTTTCTTCAGTTGAATGTGTTAAAGCATCTGATCTCTGTTCTCAAGTCATCACTTTGGATTGCCATACGCAGTATGCTGCAAATGAAGCTGAAGAAGTTTGTGGAACAAATGGAATCTCATATCACAATTTGTAAGAATTTATTTACAGTTTTATTAAATGGAATAATTTGTAGGGCTACAATAGAAAATCAGAACAGGTCTGTAGTTGAGCTATGCTTTTTCAGGATTTCTATGAATTGGTGATTTGTTTGTATCTCTTATTTCATGTTCACTGTAGAGATTATAAACTTTGAGTAATAATTTTAAGACAAATATATTCAATCAAGCCAACTGTATCTTTATCCGCACTTAGTTCTTACATATACCGTCAACTACTAATACATCTATCATGCGTACCGAGAGAGCTGTTCGACTACATTTCAATTTCGAATAACAGTTTTATGATTGCTTTTTAGATTCATCGGAATCATTCTGTTGACTTTCTAATCCCAAAGAATCGAAATTTTCTTCTTGGAAAGGATTTGTGTTACTAGCTCGTTTTTGATGAAGTACGAACCTCTGAAATACTTTGTCAATATCGGAGTCTTTCTGTAAGTTATATGTAATAATTTTTGTGGTTTTTTTTCCAGCTGTTATTATGCACAGGCAAAATGTAATCATACCGGATTAAATATTCACAACGTAGGGCCTTGTTTAGACGACACAAAAACTACTACAGTAGACTTATCTGGTTCTTCTATCATCAATATACCAAATCAAACGACAACCAAGAACACCATGACAACAACTAAAGCCCCGGCTGCTGATCAGGATCCCATTCAACATATATTTTGTACCGGAGTTTCAGCGGGAACTATAGCATGTCCTGACGAACTGGATCCGTATTGTGGTACAGATGGAGTATTTTATTTAAATAAGTATGCTTCAAGTAGCCTTTTTTTACGTCTTTATTTATACTTAGGGCATGATCTATTTAACTTCTTGATAATGTTGGAAAGTGTTTAGTGTTTCACCAAAAGATTCTGGAATGCCTTATTGTTGATTAGGATACCCTTTATTTTTAATGAAGTTTATTGGTTTCGATTGTAATTTGGAAAATGTCACATTCCAAAACACTTTTATGTTTGTTGTAAACATATCAAATTAACATATTATGAACCTGGTTAACATCTTGTATTTTGGATTGAAAGTTGACCACTGGGTGTTAAAACAATCAAGTGTTGTGGTCTGTTCGTTTTTGGTCAAGATAGTTTACCATGACGTTGTGGTAACATCAACTTGAAACATGTACATTATGATTTGAACTTTTTAAAATATGCCAATTAAGATCCGGATTTCATGGTTCACTGAACATGGAAATGTGGTAGTTCGTATTATGTTAAAATTTTTGATTGAGGGGTTTACCATAAAATTGTGGTTACATCAACTTGGCTCTTAGTGCACTTGTTCATAATGATGTAAACTTTTAAAATTATTTGTGAGTTAGGATTATATCCCGATCTTATGGATCACTGAACATGGAAATAAAGTGTGAGCGGGCATTGATGTATCATGGGCACTAATTCTTGTTTAGTTATCTTATGACTAATTTTATAAAGACATATGACAGTTTGTTTAAATGGGCATTAGCTGTCAAATTCATGTTCATCGATTTGACTCAATTTCTCATATTTGATTTATAACATACTAAAACGTATATCCAACTTACAAAAATTCTAAAATAAACAATTAACAATGCATGGACTCGATAATAAGTATCAGCATTTCGTGTTTATTTTAGTCTAGACACCATTTAATTAAACATCGAGATGACCTCCAAAGACTGCCAACGGTCATAGTACCCGATATAAACATAAATATGAATATAAATAGATAGCGAGAACGTTTTGATTTCATGTTGTAGGTTAAAAAAATATGTTAAACATCGTTTTTACCTATATAAGAACGATTTTTTGTGGATCGAATCAGTAAACGAAATGGTTCACCCTTGTTTCACTTTCAATGTTGACATTTGTTTTCTTTTAATAGCTGAACATGCCTAGTATATGCGTAACCCATCTCCAGTTAAGGGGTTAAATTTAAAGTGACATGAATACGGATTCACATGAGGTTGATTATTGTTTGCAAGTCAATAATACATAAGCGGTGGTTTTTTTTTTTTTTTTTTTTTTTTTAGCTTATTTTGACACATTTGGGCCAAACTGACTGATTATAAAGAAATATTATTTCAAATTTCCGCTTTTAATAATACTTTTGTCTAAATCGTAGCTTATGCTCCTTTAGATATTCATATCGTTGAGTAAAAACTGCAATTCAACTGCACAAACTTTGTTAGGTAAAAAGAGAAACAAACGCAAATGAAAAAAAGACAAAGACACAAAAAAAATTCAATGATGAAAACAAACAAAAATATCACATTAAAACAATGTTAAGCTAATGTTCATAACGTTAGAAGGCATAACAACCAAAAGGGTCTAAATAGAACAGGCAACAGTTTGGGTCAACTTTGCCTCGAGAGAAAGACAACATTATTTTAAGAACAATTAGATAATGTATAGACGACATTGATACCGAATTACTGTCTAAGGCATTAACAGGTGGAACAGTTCCAGTAAAAGTGAAAAAAGTACGATTCAATTTCTTGTTCCACGCGGCACGTGATATGAATTGTTAACAATTCCGCTGAAATAAGTAAAACCGTTCAAGATTGAAGAATAAAGCAACAACACGTGGATATTCACAGGAAAACAAAAACAAATGAAATGATACAAAAATAGTAAAACAAAACAGTAAGCCTTACTTGCATTACTAGATGAATGCCTTGACCTTTTATCTATTATATTTTCAGCTGCAGTTTTGCAAAAGCCAAGTGTCTTGACGACTCTTTATCAAAACAACCATTAGATCAATGTAAAGGAAAGATTCCTAGTGGAAGGAAATGATCTCAAAAACGGAAGTACAAGAAAAGTTTATATCGTGAACATTATTGCATAATATTTGTATTTGTTTTGTTCTAAGTTGTTTTATTTTGTTTGAAATAATTAAAGATTTCTCAAAATCGTTAAAAGGTTTAATTGAATTCGATATAAATAGTAAAGATCTTTGAAAGAATAAAAAATAATCAAAGAGTGAAGGAAACTTACACGGAACACACAAAATGTACAATAACACACACACAAGCCTGAAGACTCCGTGTTGTGTACTAGAAACTCCTACTTTAACGAGACATATCAACCACACTTTCTCGGTAGCCATTAGCAATAGAGGTAAAAAAAAACACATATGGTCGGAAGGGAGTATAACAGCACGTGGACTAATTTTCACTGAACAATCTTGATTTTTTTTCTGATAAAATTACCAACATGAACTTCTTCAACTTCGTACTTCATTTGGCCGTATAAGTCATTTTATTTGAGCGTCACTGGTGAGTCTTTTGTAGACAAAATAGGCATCTGGCATACTCAATTTAATCCTGGTATCTATGATGTGTTTATTTACTAGCAGTAAATTTAACTTTGAGAGTAATTATTGTTCTTTTATACAAGAATAATAAAATATCCCAAGGAAGATTTCATATCCAAATTTTCGGAAAAAATGGAATGTCTATTATTTTCACTATTGTTGGAGTCTTTTCCTTGATAGGGATATTTATTTGCTTTTTCCTAAAAAGAGTTTATTTTTCTCAATTGATTGAAGGATATCACATAAACAGTTATGTCTGCTAAATATCTTGACATGTACCTTTAAATTGAGTATGACGATCACGGCACAGGACATCTTTAATTTTCCTTTTGTGAACTTTTCATTTTTATGTGGCAAAACTCTTATAGCAACTGTATGGAGAATGTATTGGACAATTGATATCATATCCGAAGGCTTCCATTGCCTATCAGGACGTTCTAAATATTGACAACAGTAGTTTTCCGATGTTCAAATCGATTAGGAAGACAAGTCGTGATAACAAACAAAAACTGAGGGAATCGCACGAACTCCAAAAGGAGCAAGACCTGGATTATATGCCTGGTATCTTTGATGAGTTTTTAGAAATCTGTTTCACAGATTATTAGTAATATTGTCCACCTGTCGTAACAATGCGACTTATCTTAGGATTTTTGTCATGATCAACTACTAACTGCTATAACTGGATTAGGAAGTACTTACACTTCCAAAACACCTTTGTGGGGTTCCGTTGAATCGTATTTGTCTTTTGGTTATGGGTTAACGTACGTGTCTATTTTTTCAGTCGACTTAAAGGTTTTAATTGTCCCTTGTTATCTTCTTTCTTGTATTTCGTGTGTACAGAAGCGTCATATTAAGGCGAAGTATACGTAATTGCACGCCTCTAGCGGAATTTGGGATAAAAAAAAAACCGTGCGTAGTTAGTTACGAGAGTTATCTCCCCTACTCTAAGAAAGGAAAATGGGCACATGAAAGAGAAATGAATTCTCAACAAAAATATAACCAAATAAACAAATAAACCATGTGACAATTCTGCTTTTATTCGTATCAAATTCATTAAAATCAAACCAGAATTTACCCCCACAATATTTTTTGAAAAACCATAGTTTTGAATGAAATTCACAGTGAAGCGTAAAATTGTAGGTAACGAATAATTATATTGCATGTGAAGTTGTGTGTTGAACTAGAAAGACGTTAGCATGTCCGTTTTTATGCAATTGAAAAGTTTAGGACATGATTTATATGTATGTAAAAAGTATAAAAGATACTAACTAGTAAGGGGTAATCGAGACCACTAGTGCAACATTTATAAGTCGAAGAACAAAGCCAACAGCAAAAAAAAAAACCATCAGATTCCGTCCACAAAACATTACACAGAAAGTAAGAATTGAGCACTATAACATTTATCTCAGAATAAGGAAAATCTATGTCATCCAAATCTCAGTTTTCAAGGTGCAGAAAATAAACCGGTGTCTTCTATTCCGTCCGCAATTTTTGGGGGAAGTAAAATCTAAATTTAGAACCATGGTTGAAACTGAAACTACACATGTATGATAAAAATAGAACATATTATTTTTTCTTAATCTGATTAAAATCTGATGTTGTGATACGCTACACTCCTGATACGGTGCTTTTGTCCGCAATTTGCTTTTGTCCGCTTTTGCTTTTGTCCGATAATTTTGCTTTTGTCCGACACTTTTGCTTTTTGTCCGTAGCTTTTTGTCCGTTTTGCTTTTGTCCGATAATTTTGCTTTTTGTCCGACACTTTTGCTTTTTGTCCGTTGCTTTTGGTCCGTTTTGCTTTTTGTCCGCTGGTTTTGCTTTATGTCCGATATAAAAATGTGTATATTTTTTGCAGGTTTCATTTTGAACTTCGAAACACCATGCCCTTTTTGGAGTTAAATACATACCATATTCACTTTATAAATGATTTGTACATGAAATATTCGTTTCTTTCACTAGATATAAGAAGATATGGTATGAGTGCCAATGAAACAACTCTCCATCTAGTATGATCAATATGTTCTGAATTTACCGCTCATTTACTAAACGTTAAAATGATTCATTGGAAAAGTTTTAGAAGATCGTTATTATGAGCATTTATTATATACTTAGTAGTAAATACAGATAAATTGTATGTGTAATACAATCATTGGCAAGCGTGCTGTATCAGCCACCCGTGATGATATCGATATCAGCACGGTTGCAAAACTTTATCACGCCTTTATTCTGTATGACGTCACATCATCGATTGCAGTCACTGTCAAACCTATAATTTGTATGACGTCATTTCAAACCTCCTTACCTGTATGACGTCATGTCACATAAAACATCTACTTGAGGTATATGTATATAATAAAGTGTATATGATATGGCTTTTCAGTACCACACCGTATCAACCCTCAACCAATATAATCAGAGCTCTTGGGATTATATTGGTGGCTCAAGTTGATACGGATGTGATATTGAAAAGCCATATGATATTCTCTATTTATAATTTTGACATACATTTAGTTTCGCCTGAGAAGAGCGCAGCATAATGCAAAATATAGGTATGCAAGTCCGACGTCATTATCTTTTGGTATATATTTCTTTTATTTCAGATGTGAAGAAGATCCGAATGCTTCAAATTTTGCATACTAAAGCTTTATGTTTCAATGACATAATTTTCAATTGTCCTTGATTTAATTTTCGTTGTTTCGTTTGTGTATAGGCTGATTGTAGGGTGCACATGTCCGACCGGTAGGTTTCAACTAACTTTTTGTCAATGTTCTATTTTTATGGTTCGGTTTTTTTTTTTTTTTCTGATGCTTTTTAAGCAATGGGTCAATTACAATTAGCGTATGCAGGGCTTGTTATTTTTACTAGAATATTGAACGGGGTTCATCTAACATTGATCTTATTTTCATGTGCTATTGGTCGATGCTTATTTTTCATGAGATTTTGGTGGGTTTTTTAATAATCTCAAAGTAGACAAAGTATATTTTCTGAAATGATTGTAATGTGAACATACTATTCGCAAATACTATGTCTGAAATTTAATACATTTTTATGGTTTATTTGTTTGTCTTAATGAGTGTGGTATATCTTAGATAATAAATACAATAGGTGGACAATATTGGTTGTATTGCATGATTGCAATATATAGATGTCTAATTGCATGTAAACTGACACTGCCCTTACTTTTGTCATTCATCGATCAATCACGAGTTCTCGACATAGGCTAGATTTAATTTATGTATAATTTACATATCCGACAAGAAGTGGCAATCTGACCTTGACCTCAGTTTCGTAGTTCATTGGTCAACTTTAAGTATTGGTGGTTATAGGTCTGTATCTCGGATAATAATTAAAACATTCATGAAAGATACCATGCAGATGTATAACTGTATTCTCCAAACTCACGTTTCCTACAAAGGATTCATCAGTGACGGTCGTTTTAAAAAATATGGAACTTAGAATAATTGGTAAGATTGCCAATGAAACCACTCTCTACAAGAGACCAAATGTTTTTGATGATAGAGACTACATGACACCGTACGACACTCAACGCGGAGCAGAAATCTTCACCTCATAGATAATCAAAACGTGAAAATCATCGGCATCATTTATAATGCATAAACCTAAAAACCGAAAAGATAGCGTTAGAATAGATATAAGAAGATGTGGTATGAGTGCTAATGAGACAACTCTCTCATCCAAGTCACAGTTTGTAAAAGTAAACCATTATAGGTCAAAGTACAGTCTTCAACACGGAGCCTTGGCTCACACCGAACAGCAAGCTATAAAGGGCCCCAAAATGACATGTGTAAAACCATTCAAAGGGGAAAACCAACGGTCTAATCTATATAAAAAACGAGAAACGAGAAACACTTATGAACCATATCAACAAACGACTGAACATCAGACGTCTGTTTGACTTGATCAATATTGTGATAGTCAAGTTTTTCAGATACTTTTACTAATCGGTCAAATTGACTTATTTTGTTGACCCATTTTCTTCAAGACTTTTGCCGACAATACTACCAATTTTCCAATCATGATTTCTTTGATAGAGGTTGCAGCTCACAAAGAATCTGTTAAACCAAGAGTTCCAAGTGGTTGAAATCATCCCTCGTAAGTTTTACGGACGCCATCAAGAGTTGGTTGACCGTAATGGAATATCTGTTTCACAGATGATAGCGGATAGGTTTCAAATGTCTTAACTACAATCCGTCCCTTTTCCTGAATGTGGCCTACCGAATTAGACTTGTTACCGGGTTTGTACTAACACGAGCAACACGATGAGTGCCACGTGTGTAGCAGGAACTGCTTTTAAAAAGAAGATGTGGTATGATTGCCAATGAGACAACTCTCCACAAGAGACCAAATGACACAGAAATTAACAGCTATAGGTCATTGTACGGCCTTCAACAATGAGCAAAGCACATACCGCATAGTCAGCTATAAAGGCCCCGAAATCACAAATGTAAAACAATTCAAACGAAAAACTAACGGCTTATTGTGGTGCAAAAATAATAACGTAAAACAACAGCAACAAACACCAACCACTGAATTACAGGCTCCTGACTTGGGACAGAAAGCATACATACAGAATGTGGCGGGGTTATACATGTAACCCTTCCAGAGCATCTAAGATCACCCCAGTTTTGCTCAGTATGTTATGTTTTGTGTACTTTAATTGTTTGTGTGTTTGTCTGTTTGCCTTTTCTTTTTAGCAATGGCGTTGTCAGTTCATTTTGACTTCTGAGTTTCAATGCCCCTTGGTATCCTTCGCCTCCCTCTTTAGATGGAACATTTCTGCTTGAAACCTTAGATTTTCCATTTTCCTTATCTATCTATAAGCTTGAAACATTATGTATAGTTTTATCCTGAGAAAATGCATAGCATCCTTCAATTTCGATCAGATTAAGAAATTTTTGCCAAAGTTGAAGGACTTGAAATAAATAATTGCTTTGAAATGTCAATTTTACATCTTTTTGTATCGAGGCATAATTATTATTAATTAATTCGAGTTGTTTAATTCATTTTGAAATCGTTTCATATAGTGATTTGTTGCCTTAGTTATGGCCCTTGCAAAAGAAACTTTGAAAATATGTAGATACAAGTATTGTTACGATTTGCATGCATAAACCAGGGCGGATCCAGAACCTCGATGTCTGGGGGCACCATGAAACCAAAATTAAAGATTTTCTGTATATATGTATATATGCGAGTGTGGGTGGTGGTGGTGTCATGTATTGGGGATGATGATGGTCGTATGAGGGAGGGTAGGGGTCAGGTCTTCATTTTATACCTTTTCATTATTTTGGGGTCCATTTCTTTCTACTCTTTTATTTGTTGCCAATTGTCCTCTATTCTTTACAGTTCATCACAGCTTTAATCTGTTTTCTATATTTTTTGGGCCCATTTTTTCTAGCCTTAACTTTTTGACCATTATTCTCTAATCTGTAAACCCTGTTCATACCCTCATTCACGGTAAACCATTCATACCCTAGTTCACGGTAACCTATTCATACCCTCATACATGGTAATTAAAACAAGAAAAAATATACACATATTACTGTACTATAATAGAAAAACAAAGCATATCATCGGGGTATCCATCCATGACACAAAATCAGCACATGCACAGCAAAAAAACACACAATAAGCTTTTATTGCTGTTCTTCATCTCAAATATAAGTAGGTTTTCTATGATACAATATAATTTTATTAATGATTATATATAAGGCACAGACCATTCATGTTTTGCGGAGGGGGGAGGTTTTGTTTTCATAAAAAAAATAAGAGGAAAAAAACACGACAATCAGTTAAAAAAAATGATGTATGCATTGAAAAAAATCGTTTGTTGTTTAATAAAATCCGAAAAAGACTGTTCTGAGACAGGCACATTCCCCAGAAACCGTATACAATGTAAGTGTTTGGTAAAAAGACAGATCTCATATCGATACTAACATTCTTGACACTAAACATCTATTTTTACATATTCTTTTAAGACCGATTTTAGTTGGTAATTTCTTTCCTGATCAGAAGATTTCACTTGTTAATCGATCTTGATCCTGTAATATTGTATTAGAAACCAATAAATATGTTCGTATTAATTCCAATCAGCATGTACATGTACATGTAGTTTACATAAATGCTTTTGGATATAGACATTACACAAAGGTGTCAATATTTACACACCCATCGATAAGTTGTCATAAATCACACATGTTGAAGCTGGGGTTAATTAACGACCTGTCTAGGAAGTCAAATCAAGCTGTGCCTTGATTTTCGATCTAGATATCTAGATAAGCAGATACAGTAGCAATAAAACTATGTTAGACATTTTTGGTGACCCCGACTGGAGGGGCAGGTCCCCAGTAAATCCGCCACTGTAAACTAACGAACTCGTGGTTGCAAATTCAGAAAATAGCATTAGCGTTAAATATCGATCATTCCAGGGCTTGAGCGAGCTTTTTCTGTGGTATGGGGTTTACTCACTGTTAAAAGCCGAGTGAAAACTGGTTTCTAATGATCACACTTTTGATTATTGGCTTTACTGGATAGACATCTAATGTACAAATATACCACACAAGTTTTACACGAAACCATTGGATTGGCATGAAATTTCTGATGTCTTCTGATTTTTAGTCAATAAGAAGTCAAACTTTCCGCTATACGGTATTTGCATGTATAGATTAAAATACAAAACATAACCAATAAAAATTCTGATAAAAAGTTTTAATGAAAGAAAATACATCTTCCTGATGTGTGAAAACACGGTAAATACATTTAGAAAAGTGTCTTTTGTACCACTTTCAGAGGTTTCTTTCCTGAAAAGTCAAAACGCATAGTCAAATTGGTAAGAAAAGAATTGTGAAAATTATATGACATTAATATGTGTTCTTAAACATACAAATCCTCTTATTGTTTTAAATGATATAAAGTCTGAATGGATTGTACAAGTAATCCATACTTTCACGACTACCCTCTGCCATTAAGGGCATACAATACAATTACAGGGAGGTAATGGCGTTGCTAACGTAAATGTAATTTTCGCGAGGTCAAACTGTGACATATCGGGAAATGACTGGGGTTTTTTGGTGATTTAAACTGATTTAACTTGGAAACGAGTACATGGACCCCTCTTTTTAAAATTGCATTATGTTTGATTACGTATGAAGATTATTTGTACCAATTTTAATGAAAAAGTCAATATTGATTTTTTTTTTAAATTTGATAAATATACCGCAAAATGCAGTTTTCTAAGATTCCGAAACTTTGTTAAATATTAACTATTTTCAAAGAATTGTTGAACATACTAAGAGATGAGTAAAGAAGATTTTCATATTTTTGTACAAAAATCCGCTTGTGTTTATCTGTTGAAATAAAAAGTTAGGTGTAAAATTGAGAATGGAAATGGGGAATGTGTCAAAGAGACAACAACCCGACCAAAGAGCAGATAACAGCCGAAGGCCACCAATGGGTCTTCAATGCAGCGAGAAAATCCCGCACCCGGAGGCGTGCTTCCGCTGGCCCCTAGACAAATACGTATACTAGTTCAGTGATTATGGACGTCATTCTAAACTCCGAAATATATAAAGAAACTAAAATTGAAAATCATACAAGACTAACAAAGGCCAGAGGCTGCTGACCTGGGACAGGCGCAAAAATGCGGCGGGGTTAAACATGTTTTTTTTTTATAGATCTCAACCCTCCCCTAGGTATAGGTGTGTCTATCAAAAGGATAGAAATGTCCAAAAACCGAAATGTTGACCCTTTTATCTCTTAAAGTAGCACATGAAGGTATATTTTATTACATAATTGAATTGCTTAGGTGAAAATTATAGCTTGTATGCAAATTTTCGTAAAAAACCATCATGGAATCGAAACTGTATTGTATGCCATTAAAGAGAAACTATTAAATTTTGAATGACCAGATTAATGTTAAATATACTTGAAATTTCATTCACTTTAGCTTATAGTTTTACCTAGTATATGCAAGTCCTTTTTGGATACCGGTAGGTGTAATCTACAAGATTCTACAAGGTAGTAAAATTTAAAATTTCTCCGTCTTAACTTCTTATGATAAGGGGTTCCAAAACAAAATCTGATAACCTCTACATATATCTCTATAAAAAGTAAAATTCGTAAAAGTTAATACTTGTATACATCATATCAAAAACTTTAAATGGAAAGTAAAAAAGTAACACAACTTCAAATAAAAAATGTTGAAATTAATATAAAAAGCACCTCTGGCAAAAGGGAAACAAACTACTAGGCTGTACCAACTAGTTTGCTGCCTTAACTAAGGTATACTAATTGATGATTGAATGGCATTGTTTCTTTCAATTTTGGATATCAATCAAATGAAAATTACGATTTAAAAGAGATATAGGAAGATGTGGTGTGAGTGCCAATGAGACAACTCTCCATCCAAATAACAATTTATAAAAGTAAACCATTATAGGTCAATGTACGGCCTTCAACACGGAGCCTTGGCTCACACCGAACAACAAGCTATAAAGGGCCCCAAAAGTACTAGTGTAAAACCATTCAAACGGTAAAACCAACGGTCTAGTATATATAAAAACGAGAAACGAGAAACACGTATAAATTACATAAACAAACGACAACTACTGTACATCAGATTCCTGACTTAGGACAGGTGCAAACATTTGCAGCGGGATTAAACGTTTTAATGGTACCAAACCTTCTCCCTTTTTCTGAAACAATAGTATAACATCACAACATAGAAAACACACGATAAAACATCAATACAAATGTAGTACGAAGAAGTGAAAATTAGTAGATATTCCAAATAATCAAAGCTGGTATACAGACAAGATCCATATTAATATAAAATAACAAAAAGTATTAAAATAGTATCAACAGGTCGAATTAACAAGAAAGTACGATTTGAGCGCTATTTACAAAACATACGTACAGATATGAACTAATTGCTTCAAAACAAACAGTCCAGGAAAACTTCAATAACTTGGTATATGGTAATAGGTTATAAATAACATATACTCCATCCTTATGGGTTAAATGCAGATAACATTTTGAAATAGTTTTTTTATCATTATCTTGAAACGGTATTTTATCTAAATGTATTTAACATTTTGTTGAATTATTAAAACTTTGAGCACCTAGTAGTAGTAAAAAGTACCCAAAATCAAGGTATATGGACCTACGTGGAAAATAAATAAATAAGATTGGTCGATAGAATGATTACGAAATTATAATGAGCATTTGCGTGACTGAGTATTTGAAAGAGATGATATAATGATGGCATATACCCACGCTTGCAGTATTTCATGTTTAAGAAAATAAAGGTACATAACTCTTGAACTGTAAAAGTAAAACCGAACTTGACCAATGTTTTATAACCCAAAAATTTGCTTTTGAATTTAACATTTAGTCAAAAGGTATATAAATGTCATCATCAAACCTAATACATACATTTTAAAGATAGCTAAGGGCATAACTCTTGCATGTCTTGAACGGTAAAAGTCAAAACAGAACTGGACCGGTATGTTTAATCCAATACATTGTCTAGGTCTTCAAATTTAAAAGATTTGGTGAATCAATACTTAACATAACATCCAGAAACAAAAGAAAATACAATTTTAAAGATCAGAACAGCGAAACAAAATTTAGATTTCAGAAATAAATAGCCTTTAGCCATCAACAAATAGCCGATGACTTTTCAAGAGTTGTTTTCGTTAAAGTTTGATTCCTTTTTTGTGTGCAATTTTGCTCTTAACGACAAAAAAAAAGATAAAAGAACATTACGTAAAGCATTAAGTATCACCTATAGTATTTTACAACCTTCATTGGTGGTAGTTCATACATATTTCTGCTGTTTTTTGTATATAAGTTATTGTCCTGAATAAACAGCTTTATGCGTTTGTGCGTTTTGCGTTTCAGTTTTATTGTGAAATTTCTTCTATCAGCCAAGACAAACTTTAAATTCGGCCGTTATAAATGTTTTCGCCAGAAATCCATGTATTATTATCTAATAGCTACAAATTTAATCATTATGTAGTCCCCTTAGATGAGATTTTCCGAGATGCTGGGTTTGAAATGGGTACCCATTCAATTTATACAATATTCGGAATCTTTAAAAGATGCAGATGGGAATTTTGGTCTTTATGAATGTGATCGCAAGGAATTAACTCCTTGTAGGACCATCAAAAAGCAACTATTTAGGACCCCTTAGATTAAAGATCTTCCAAGACAACGGGTTCGAAAGTTCAGTTAAACATATGTCTTTTTAAACATAATATTAATGGACCTGGCACAATTAAGTCTTGTCCAAAATATGATTATAATACGACACAAACGGAGCAGGATTTGCTTACCCTTCCTGAAAACCATAAATCATCACGGTTTTACAGGGTTGCTCAGATTTTATTTTTCAATGTTGTGTTTTGTGGACTGTTGTGTGTCTTGTTGTTTTCATTTTAGCTGTGGCTTTGTTGGTTTGTTTTGACCTTTTTAGTGTGATTGCCCTTTGGTATCTTTCGCCTCTCTCTTATATATGATATTACAATAATTATATATATGTAAGCGTTCATATACATTACATTTATATGGATACAATGTTGAATTAAAATAGACATAATAATTAGATGAGTGAAAAAAAGAAAATGAAGAAATAGAAAAAAAGGGACATAAACAGGAGAAGTAGAAGGCAAGATATAAGGATATTTGTACGTGTGAGGAGTTGGCATTCTTAGTGTTTTACACAACAAGGAATATTTTAGATCGTGTTATATAGACAAACGCTTATTCATTCTGGTCGTAAGTTAGTCTGTCATCCTCAAACGTGTTAGCAATGGTGTACCTTCTCCAATTTGTAGAATACATGGGATATTCAAAGATTTAGACGAACATGTTCGAAACTTTATAATAGTTTAGAAATTGATCAAATCAAATAATCCATGTGTGATGGTTTCGTTATTGAATTTCTAAATATGTTTACCCGCGCTAAATATTATATATGACAATCATACAAATAAGTCAGGAACGGGGTTCAACCTGTAATTTAGTAGTTGTTGTTTGTTGCTGTATATCATATTTGTTTGTCGTATACAGTTTTGTAAATCAATCAAGCCGTTGGTTTTCTCGTTTGAATTGTTTTACCATTATGGTAAATGGTGTTGGCGTTTGCTGCATGTGGAAGTGCATACATTTACGACATTTTATAGCTTATACGCACAGTTTCTTCTTTCCGCTAGTGATATATAGTCACCATTTGCACTGATATACGAACGGCCGTCTGTCCGTCGCTTCAAAATATTTTGCAACATTTTAGTTTAAAAATTCTTTTAAGTCTGGTAATAATTTCGTCATATTTCCAACAACTTTCTTTTTTAAAACATTACAAACATTACAAATATAACAAACAATGCTTTAACTTTTGGAACACTATCGCAAAGTTTAAGGAATACATGTGTAGCTATTTATTGAGATAAACTGTATTAATCTTTAAATTTCGGAATTGTCTAGCAACTATTTCTAAATGGCGTACCGTTAAGACGTTCGAGGCTATTCAAGTAATAAGGAAACTTTGGTTAACACAACAGCATTGTCAGCCAAGTAGTTAACTGTTGTTTAACAAACTCGAAAAGAGGGGAAAAGTAATTAAAAGGCTGCTGAGCATTTACTTAATTTAGTTTATAACGAAATAGATGTGCACAATATTTTAGATACAGATAGTGCATTTCTAAATATAAAACACTTTTTAATAGAAACATTTGAAATAAATACATCAACAGTGTTTATTTTAAAATTGGTCAAGTCTGTAAGGCGGCAAAAGTAGAAGTTTTGTTATTTTTTCTCCTCACTGAAATGCGATACTTTTAATACTAATCCGTAAATGCGATTAAGTTTTCGGTATATTTCTTATCAATAGAGTATGCATGTACCAACCAAAGAAAGATGACTGTATCCGGGTTATTACTCCTGAAAAGAAAGAGAAATAAAATCAAATCTGGAACTAGTCTCGGTTACCCAGACGGTTGAATTTTACAAATCAATATGTGATACAAGTGGAAAATATCAATGAATTAAAAAAATATTATAATAAGTAGTTTTAAGTAAACAAGTTAGTTAAGTTGTTTAAACGAGTTAGTTAAGTCGTCAAAACAAGTTAGATAAGTTGTTAGCTAAGTCGATATAACAAGTACGCTAAGTCGTTATAACAAGTAAGCTTAGTCGTTGTAACGACTTAAAATAAAACTCAATCATATAAAACCAAAACTGCTAATTTTCCTTAAAATTACCAATTTAGGGCAGTAAACCAAAACGCGTTGTCTGATGTGTCTGAAAATTTCGGGCAGATAGATCTTATCCTGATGAACATTTTTAACCCTGTCAGATTGGCTCTAAATGCTTTAGTTTCAGAGATATAAGCCAAAATCTACATTTTACCCCTATGTTCTATTTTTAGACATGGTGGCCATCTTAATTATTGGGCGGGGTCATTGGATACTTTTTGAAACTAGATACCCTAAGGATGATTTTGGCCATATTTGCTTTAATTTTGCCAATAGTTTCAGAAGAGAAGATATTTGTAAAGTTAACAACGACGACGGATGCCAAGTGATGAGAAAAGCTCACTTAGCCCTCTGGGCCAGGTGAGCTAAAATGCAAAACGGACAAAAGCAACGGACAAAAAGCAAAAGTGTCGGACAAAAGCAAAATTATCGGACAAAAAGCAAAACAGACAAAAGCAACGGACAAAAAGCAAAAGGGTCGGACAAAAGCAAAATCATCGGACAAAAGCAAAACGGACAAAAGCAACGGACAAAAAGCAAAAGTGTCGGACAAAAGCAAAAGTATCGGACAAAAGCGAAAGCGGACAAAAAGCAAATTGCGGACAAAAAGCAAATTGCGGACAAAAGCAGCGTATCACACTCCGTTAGGGTGGAGAATCGTAGCGAAACTTACAGCTGATTTTAATGAGATTGATTTTTTCTATATCAAATTCCAATTTCGAAGGGATAGCGAAATTTGTTTTTATTTGTTGTGCTTTTGTGTATCATTCAGAAGTAGTGAATATAATTTTTAAGTAATTCTTTTTTCTTCTCAAATCTCAATTGAAGATTGATTATGATAGAATAGAGTATAAAAGTATAAGGTAGGGGAAGGGAGGTGAAGAAAATAATGCATACAATGTCCGGGCCTTTCATAGCCGACTATACGGTATGGATGTTTCTCATTGTTGAAGGCCGTATGGTCGCCTATAATAATTGTTTACATCCACTTCCTTTAAGGTAGCTGGGGTGTCTAAATGTTCGACGATAGATTTTTCTTAAACTTCTGTAAAAGACTTCTGGATCAGTCAAATTTGAAAAAAACTGGGGATCACAGACCTTGTTTTATCTAGTCGAGATTACTCTGACGTCCAACGGCAGTTTGCCAGACAAGCTGTGGCCGTGGGACCCACGGCCCCAGCTTGTCTGGCAAACTGCCGTTGGACGTCAGAGTAATCTCGGACTAGTTTTATCGTAAAAATACATTGAAATTAACGAAATTCGGGTTATTTTATATCGTTTATATAGCGGAAACTTAATGAGGAAACATTAAACGATAGAATTGGATAAAATTCGATGAGAGAATTGCTTTTCATTAATACTTCTGAAATATCAACTAAAAATAGGGGGTCACGGGCCTTATTTTCTTGAAAAGATCCCCAAAAATTTTAATTATAATACTTTAAGACACTTAATTTTTTGATAGTTCAATTTTTAAATGTCAAGTTTTAAGTATTTTGTTGTATATTGAATGATACTTGGTAAAATATTTTTAAAACAAAACAGTATTTATACAACATGACTAGAACGGACGCTCAGGAAAAGACATCCGATCTACCTTAAATTGTGCCAGATAATTGTCTCATTGGCAATCATACCACATCTCCATATTTTTATATTATACATGTACTAACAAAAAAGCAATTCGTTTGCATTATATACAGGCACAATTCGAATGGCACTACGCTATAGGTAAACTCGTATAGCATTACATCATGAACAGTCTCTTTGCATTACAATAGGTACATTCTAATAAAATTACACTAGGTACATTTTTTTAGCATCATACTGGATGGATACATTCTCATAACATCGCCCTTGGTACATTCTTATAGCATTACATCAGTACATTTATAGCATTACACCAGTACATTTCATGATAGCATATCACCATACACAAAGCTTTAGCATCACAATATACACAATGCTAAGGCATAACACTGGGAATGATCTGTGCTACGGGAAGTTATATCAAAAACTCCGATCTGTTTTATTTTGCTGAAATTCATATGCGGGTTCTTCTTTTGACCTTATTACAGCCATAAAAATTCTCAAGATAATATGCAGATGCAGTTTTCTTATTTTTTGGGAGTCGTGCATGTGGATATTTATCAAATAATTGTTGAAGAAACTATTTCCTTTGTTGCTGAAACTCCAGCAAACATTATATCATGCTTTGTCGTGTAGTTAAAGAAAAGGGAAAGCGATCGAGGTAGGAAATTTTAAAAATAAAATTACAGAGTTGTGTCACGTGCACGTGCACGTGTGTGACCCTGACAAATAAAATGGGTTTTATGCACAATGCCTCGAATAGCGCCGGAAATGGTGAGGATGAAAAGATACAGAACATTATATCTGGGAACAGTATATCTGTTCCTGATTATATTTACTTTTTTTAAATAAAAAAATGCAGAAATAAGACGTGTATACGCGTTCCCAATATTATAATCGATTATTACATCGCGATGACCGTGAGAGCATTCCATTGTATTGTTGCCACAGAGATTTCTACTTACGTAACTTTCGTTTTTGACTGGTAACCGATCTATAAATACGCGGACATTATCGAGTGCAAAATAACATTCCTTATCGCTTGTTATATATTCATTTCTTCAATGAATACTCATAAAAATATTTTTTTAGAACACAAATTAACAATATGAAAATGTTTTGTCGTTAGAAATATATATATATATAAGTAAACAATCATTAATATCTATGCACACGTACAGAAAAATTGTGTTAACGCATGCGGAAGAATATCTCAAGAACGTTTTGCGGGAAAATATGAATGCCTACTCAAATCCAATCTATTAGAAAAATCGAATTATTACAGAAGAGTGTTCACCATGCACTTGCAATGCACTATTATTAGAATAGTAGAATAGAATGATATACAAATGGATGAAAATTATATATACATGTAACTGTTATATACAAATATTAATATACATGATATATAACAACAAACCCGGCAGAGTATACTGATTTGTATCACTACAATGTAATAGTTATTACGGTGAGATTAATTTCCCTGTTATTTATTCATAATCCACGCACGAACTTGTCTCACAAAAAAATATATTTTTGTACATTAACCTCACTTTCAGGTATAGAGATGTGATTTTTTTTCTGAGACAAGTGCTTGTGACCATCCACAAGAACTTGCGGTCATCCGATGTTCAGTACTTCAGTACTTTGATTTAAATATGTATAGAATCATTCTGTCAACGGTGTGTTAACCGGGACAATTTCAAACTCGATATTTGATTCATAAAAAATTAGAACAATACAAGCATTTCAAAAAAGATGTGGAACCCTGTCTAATTTAGAAAAGATGGATTTAAAAAGTCTATACAGTAACTTTCTTTCACTTGCTGTATATTTATTTGCCAATTAGCATTTTTTTTTTGGTAGCAGAAATATCCTTAAAAATTAGTCAGTTTATTTCCCTATCAATTGATTTCGCTTGAGCATTTGCAATAATTAGGAAAATGGGTTATACACACTCACGATTTTGTTACGACACTGTACGGTATAATAGCGTTATAGAGTAGAAGTTGTGGTGACGTTACAGTAGACATCAATAACGTCGCCGAATATTTTTTATTTTTTCCGCTAAAATCAAACTTCCACAGGATATAGCTTGAAAACTAGCACGGTTGCTAAGGACTTTCTTTGCACCAATGGATTCGTCGTTCATTTATGAATCGTATATCGATTTTTAAAAAAATTCTGTGGACCAGCGATTTAGAAAATCTGGATGAAGTAAAAATATCTGCCGATTTTATGTTTTTCCCTATATATCATTTGTATTTTTGGCGTATCATGCATGCTGTTAATTTCAACAGCTTGTATATGAAAAACGAAAAAGGTTACCCCCTTTTTTTTATTTTATTTTCTGATGTATTTTTACAAGCAGAATCCATATGTAAAATTTTTAAAAAATCTGTGGAGTAGTTTATTACGTACACTTCGCCTTAAATCTAAAGTGCACGTTTCCAAACATCAAAAACTGTTTAATCAGATTTTGGGATCATTAGTTGTCGAAATTAAATCAGATTCATTTGAATTCTCTCCTTTATTCTTATGACTGAAAAGGCGCTTGATGCTTACGTAAATTAATTCAGATTATACTCTCTTCTATGGGTAATTTTCACATACCATTTTCCCTTTTGAATAAGTAACTTCTTGTATTTGATTTTTGCTCTGCTATGTATGTTTAAGATTGGAAATTTAGGTCCAGTGTACGGTGTTGACAATATGGAAGGAACCCATAAAACTTCTCAAGTGGTCCCCTTATGACCGTGTGTGATTTGTATTGTATATATATATATACGCAGTCAATCAGGTTTAAGTGGAAGCGTTATTCCAAATCAACTAAATGTAAAGGACACTATTAACGATTATTGCGTAACAAATTATTCGTGCATGAAAGATCAGTCACGTACAATTCTAGACTAAGCTTGCTTCACGGCCAGAGAATATATTCAACAATTATCATCAAATATTTGTAATCCCTCAAAACAAAAGATTCTTTATAGACAAAGAAACCTGAGGAATGAAGAGGCATTATACAAGGCCTGACGAAATTTCTGCCTTTCGACAGGTAAATACCTTGTTATGAAGTTACAGTAGTTCTGTCATCAATCAACCTACTTAAAATAGTATAAATAGGTTGAAAACGAAAATATTCAGTAGAAGTGTTCATTAAAAATAAAAAAAGCACTTCATTTTTTTTTATCAGCATTACAGAATAACGAATCAATGAATGCTTGTAATTTTCAAAAGCATGTCGAAAGGATCTAATCTTCTTGAATCTAGTTGTTGAACAATCAATAAAGACTTTTTGTTTTAGATTTTCAATGTTATCAAAAAATATTGTAATAGAAATAAGATTATCAAGGTCTTTAGAAATTGGAATCAAAGATTATTTGAACGGTCAATGCTGGTTAATATCAAAGAAATCACTGCTCGTATTTATTCTGATATCCAAAACGGCAAATTAACAATTTTCTTAATCTTACATATATGAACCCAGTTTATTTCATCAAAATAATGCTACTCTAAACATTTGCTAGTTTAGAATGAAAAACACATTTGGAACATTCGGAACATGAAGGCTAAAAATAGGATGGACTTATGCAGAACGGCAATACTCCTATGGAGCAAGGAGTACGAAGTTACTATTTTTTTTCTAGGAAATTTAACTGTCAAAATTCTTGCGCCAGAACAGCACTTTAACATCCAAAGGTATCGCAGAACATACACACACGTAAATGATAAGTTGAAACTAAGTATTATCATTAAATCCGAGAGTACCAATGCTCTGGGCGGTATCGGTAATATTTTAAGTCAAGGCAGTTTGAATTTAAACCGGATTATGAATTACTGTTATGAAAATTGGAAGTAAAGCACCATCTACAACTTTTTAAGGCTACACGTTTCCTTTGAAGCAACCTAGAATAAATCAGGAATATAACCAATGCTATTTATTTGTTTTCTCTGATGATATAGCTTTTTCTTTATATTACCAGAAAATATGGTATTTACTATTGAAATTACTTTTAGCTTTATATATTGGTTACTGAATTCATCACCTACACTTTTCATTTTTTTCCGTTCGATAAAACGTTACTTAAAACCAACACTAACGATTTGCATATATGAACTTTTATTAGGTATTTATAACACGGGTTGAACTCTAAATTCCATTATTACGTAAGCGTGTTTGCTTTTTGAGGTGTTTTAAAGACAGATTCAAGGGTTGGTAAACATGACTTAAAAATTTGTTTAATCCCCTCATCACGTTTAAGTGATTCAGACAAAACGTTTAGATGATTTGGATTGTTTGAGAGTACCAGGATGTTATGGTTCCTTATGATTACATATTACATAACAGGTATGTAGATTATGTAGATAGTATATGAAATACGATCAATTGTAAGGTCAATTTATAAGGTTTTTATCGTTTTAATAGGCCATAGAGAGTATTTAGTTTTCAGCTTATAATTCTTATAATTGTATCGATAAAGATTTCGTAAAGTGGTAATAGTATACATTATGGAAAATGTACATTTATAAGAATCATATAATACCCATTGGCCAAGTTTTGTTTTATTGGTTGTTTTCAGAGCTCTCGATACAATAACATTTTAGATTCCCAGTTTATAAGAAAGAAAAAAAGAAACTGCAAAAGACGAAACAAAAAATAACAATGGAAAGAGGTAAGATAGCACCAAGGCAAACACATTAGACCAAAAATAAGAAAAAATCTGTTAAACAAAACGTAATACTACTAAATTGAGCAGCACGAACCGTTTTAAATGTCATGGATGACTTCGTGTGTTTCGGAAAGGCTTAAATATTTTAGTGTTTGGGAAACCTAAAGATATTACTTTAATCTTACACATGTTTTTTTCTAAGTTGATCTTATCTTGCTTGATTTTTACTATGATATTTTCAGCATGATACAATAATTTACGGAAATGGTATATTTAAAAAAAATCATCTTATTTAGACTCATCAATTGAACATGTTTTAAACCATGCCCTCATGGTAATTGAAGGTTGACCTATTACAGCAAACGACGTTCAATTTCACATCCATGCTTAAATGCAAAAACTTTAATACAAGCCAGAATAACATAAAATCATCAGTTGACGAACAAAGGCTTCCATTGGCTAAAATACGGATATAACTATTACCTCATCAATATTCCTTCAACCTTCAATGAAAATTTCCCCTTTTGCTATACTTATGACAATCTTTTGGTCATTGGATGTCCTGCCAGATCTCAAGCCAAAGTCAACAAAGGTTATAACTACATGTGTAGTGTTGTTATTTAATCATCACGACTGGAATGTATGGGATAAACATCGATATGAAAGGCCATACGTGTCACAATGCAACTTTTTACGCGTTCGCTGAAGAAATGCGATGCAGTTTGTTCGCGTACCCTAGAGCACCCGATTGGTTTAGTTTATGTAGTGGTAGCCCCTTTTTACACATTAATCAATGTCAGCATGTCACCCAAACGCGTTCACAAACAAACAAACTCGCTCTTAGACTTGAAGTTCTGTGGTAACATAAAACCTAAGTGTAAAGGTAAATTTCAATGGTTAGAACACATTTTTAAATTCCTAGAACAGACGAGTTCACTACAAATATAAGGGATGTCGTTATACCTTGAACAACTTCAAACGTATAATAGTTGCAACGCGTTGTTCTAAATAACGCAAAGGAACTGAAAGGTATTACTCTAGACTACGTAACTGATAAGCGTTGCTCTGTGGTACGCGAACCAACTACAAAGCGTTGCTCTAGGGTACGCGAACCAACTACAATGTGTTGCTCTAGGGTACACGAAAAACTATAACACGCGTCTCAAGCAAACTTGTCAACAGTTGCATTGTAACCCCAATGGCCCTTCATGCATCGATTCACTATTCTATAGTTTGAAGCAAGACTAAAACATTTTCATTGTTTTTGGGGTTTTTATTTTGCATTTGAAAAGAGGATTTACCAACATTAGGATACGTTAAAAAACATTCTGGTGAAAAAGGAAAACACTCAATGTACAAAATGATCCATTTCCTATTACAAATACAACAAATTCAGAAAAGTGTGGAACGTAAATACAACTTAAACATTAAGCCCAAAATCCTCTATTGGGTAGAAATAACCGAACTAGCCCTGTAAAATATAAACGAACGAGACACATTACATATATTTCTACGAGGAAAGTTGTCTTTTCATTTTTTCTTCTTACGTGTTCGTGATTTTATTTTAGATTTCACTTCATCTCAATCAGATCTCTGTTCCAAAGTACTTACGATAGATTGTGATGGTCAGTATGTGTCATCTAAAGATGAGTCTGTATGTGCGTCAGACTTTGTCACTTATAAAACTTGGTGAGTTTATTTTTATTGACAAAAAAGTTTATACCGTGTCGATCTTCATCATTATCACCAGTCCTTACCTGCCGCTAGGGGACAGTAAAGGGAGACGATGCACCTGCTTAGATTCCTAACCTTAATCTGATATTCGGTAGGGAAAACTTAAAAGGAGACGGGAGAAGTGTCGTTTAGGACAGGTCACATGTATAAGGGAAACATATACAAGGTTAGAAATATGAGCAAAACTTTAGTGACCCAGAGACATATGTTGTCGAAAAATTTGGTAAGTTTGGTTAGCAGAATTTCTGGAAATCGATTCAGTTGAACACAAGAGCAAAATATATATGGATCATATTGTATATAGATTTTGTTTGAAAATGATATTTCATATTTCATCATTTTTCCACAATTATAATGCGTTTATACAAAGACTTGACAGACATTTTTATGTTTTTCATCGTTTCAAATATTTTTAATTTATGTCCGTTTTTTTGTGCGAATTTTAACCTTTACAATTTTCTAGTTTACAAACGAAGGTAGCCAATAAGAAGTCTCGACGGAAAGACTGATACATCAATACGAAAAGTTTGTACACTAATATCAGCCATATTGTTCAATTTGTTATTTATACAATGTGTTCTGATTATTTTATAGTTGTCATTTTGCACAGGCCAAATGTCGAGATGGGCAAATAGTAATTATATACGACGGACCTTGCTCAAATACAACAGATATGTCAAATGTAACTTTTGCTCGAACTTGTGGCACTTTTCGACCACCTGTAGAGATTACTACAACCAGCACAGCAACGTCCAGTATTAAGACAACATCAACTTTAGATAATGATCCATTTGATCAATTGTTTTGTTCTGGAATAAACAGTGGTGCTATAACATGTCCAGACACACTAGATCCTTACTGTGGAACTGATGGTAAATTCTATCTCAATAAGTAAGTACATGTAAAAATCAAGCAGATGGATAATTCTTACATGAGCAACAGTACGGGTGCCACATTTGGATCAGGATCTGTCTACCCTTCTGGATCATCTGAGATCTCCCAGGTTTTTGGTGGGGTTCGTGTTGCTCAGTCTTTAGTTTTCTATTTTATGTTTTGTGTACTATTGTTTGTCTGTTGGTAGTTTTCTTTTTTAGCCATGGCATTGTCAGTTTATTTTCGACTTATGAGTTTGAATGTCCCTTTAATATCTTTCGCCTCTCTCTAGCTTTCTGAAAGTTGCTTGTTTTTCGGTTGACCTTTTAAACGACAGTGAAATTTATTTTCAAATATATAGAAAATATTCATCAGTTTATTTATAACTAAAGAAATCATTTTCATCGTGGTATACCGTAAAAAAGTGTAAAAAAAAATCAAAAGCAACTACATGTTGATGTATTTTGGTTATTAATGTCTTTCGGTTGTTGTAGCCTTGTCATGATACCAGTTACGAAGAGAAGGTTACAAAACTGGAGCGTGTTTCTAATTTCACAATATACTACACCAAATATTTGCAACATTAACCATTAAATCAATTAATGACGAAATAATGACCCGCTAAGGTGTATATCTATGATCGAAAATTGTAAATTATCAAATATATCAAAAACTGTTCAGATCTTCACCGCCTAAACTATGTATATTCTTAATTTTGATATGACCGCTCACATGATCAGTTGTAAAATATATCGAAACAGTTAAGAAGCCTACCCATTAACCACATATAGATTCATTTGGCATGCCAAGATCTGTCCTTTAATAGTTATAGAATGGGTTTGTTAAGCATTTCCTTCAGCAGAATGACTTCTAAAGATGAAAGAGAGACATATGTTTTGGTCCACAAAAAATGTTTCATTTTTGTTTTACTTGTACCTCTATTAAATCGATATATAATTGTTTAGTTTATTAATTTTTTTTTACTATTCTGACACTACAAAATGTAACGTTTCAGTATTCGAATCTTCAAAATCAAAACAGTAATTAACTACAAACTCGATAGATCGCTGAGTCAATATTTGCATTACACTTAAATAGGAATTTAAGACTTATATCTGAAATCTGACTATTAGCTCCATCAGTTCACATTATCATATTAAAATCTTTCCAACTGTAAGGATATGATTAGATCTTCCTACAAAATAATTATATTTCTGTGTTTTAGGTGTTATTTCCAAACAGCCAGGTGTACAAATCCGAGTTTATCAATACAACCAATAGGATTGTGCAAAGGACCCACGCCGACGCCAGCAGGGTAGCAAATTATTGTCACAATTTATGCTAAATACAGCTTTGATTAAAATCGGATATGTTATATTATTCTACACGTCGTTTATGAAGTGAAGCATGTTGTTGGTAGCATAGCCATCTGCGTTTGCATATAGGCGTCAATTAGAAAGATAAATAAAGTTTCTGGGTATGATAAAACATACTGACTAAAAAAGTTTAGCAACAATTATTTTTTATTTCATATTTCAAAAAAAGATTATTCTTCTAAACATGACAATCAGCAAATTACTGTTACAAAGAAAAAAACCTACAAGATGCAATTTTTACTTGAATACAATCAATGTTAGCAATTCAATTCAGCAACTTTCAATATCTTTAATTTAATGGTTTTTTTAAACTATAATATATGTTGCTCAGTTTTTTACTCAGTATATGAATAAAAGGAATTGTGTTGTTACGGTTAAAGATATAATAAATCGCCTCAATTGACAAGTTGCGAATGTAAATCTGCAGATTTTTCTGTTTTCAAGATTCTTCTTTGAATTAACCTTTGTCAGGAACGATCAGAGCTAAGACGATGGAAAGTCAGAAATGTAAAAAAATATTTGGAATTTCAAGTTCATGGTAGATCTTTGATATACATTCTATGTAAAAACATTATTCGAAAAGTTTTAAAGATGCCTTTTTGTGAAGTCAGAATGTCTTCTGAACTATGTATATCCCACGTCTCTTAATTCTAACAATAGCGCTAAATGGAAGATTTTAATTATTAACCTTATCAGGACAAATATAATCAAATGATCCTAAAAGTATAGGCAAATCCGTCTAAATGGCTCATGTTTTCTTTTTCTTTTAGTGTTTCGACTTTTAATACAGCAGCTAACAGACATAAAATAACCGAAGACTGTACAATACGTCTTGCTCTAAGTTACATTAAAGTATATAAAATACCATAAATACCAAGTTATATATGTAGGACTCTAAAGTGCGATGGGGACGCTAAAACGCGATTCTTTACGCTAAAGTGCGATGGTCTGTGCTATTCAATGGAACACGCTAAAGTCCGATGCCTCAATACGCTAAAATGCGTTTTTCCGCGAAAGTGCGATTGTTTACGAAAATAAGGAAGTTAGCTAAGTTTAAAAGCATTCTGACATTACACGCCGTTTGTACAAACGAAGTCATTCACATGCCGGAAAACAAGAATGTTTGTCCAGGGTTTTATTAGACAGCGAAAAAAAAAAGAAAAAAGAAACCAAATGATCCCAATCCGGAACATTTTTGGTCGGTTCTGGAAGAGGTTAACTTAATTTGGCTAATTTTTGTTTACAAGGGCTTCAAAACGACCAGTGTAAAACAATTCAAACGAGAAAAATAATGGCCTGATTTATATACAAAACAATAAACGAAAAACAAATATGAAATACAGCAACAACGAAGCGACTACCACTGAATTACAGCTGTAGGTTTATTGGCTTGAAACAGGTTCAATATATCAAATGGAAAAAGCATAAAAAAATTAGAATTCCACTGACAAGGTTTCTTACTTGGGACAGGCAAATGAAGATGTTGCAGAAGTATAAACAAGTTGCTTTATATCTCAGTTATTCGAATAACAAACGATAAACCAAAAAAAAAAAAAAAAACACGCACAATACATATAGCTAGTTAAAACCTATTTCACCCTATAATAATGATACTACAATCAACATCAATACAGGTACTACGTGATAAGGTATCAAAGCACATCTGCATTTACTGATAGCAAACCTAATGGAGAATATCTTGACGGCCTTTACTCTAATATCGGCGGTTGTACTTCGAAGCATCACAGGAAATATTTTAAAATCCCATTAGCCGTATGATGTCCGCGCTTTTGTCACCACAACCCCAAAATCAGTAGAAGGTACTGTAGTACTCTTTGTAGCTAGTCACTACAGACGTCCGGCTTTTTGTCCACTACCACAACCCCAAAATCAGTAGATGGTACTGTAGTACTCTTTGAAACTAGTCACTACAGACGTCCGGATTTTTGTCCACCACCACAACCCCCCAAATCAGTAGATGTTGCTGTAGTTCTCTGTCGAACTAATCACTACAGACGTTCGGACTTTTGTCCACCACCCCAAAATCCTTAAAACCGGTAGATGGTACTGTAGTTTTCTGTCTAACTAGTCATTACAGACGTCCGGACTTTTGTCCACCACCACAACCATAAATCAGTAGATGTTGCTGAAGTACTCTATCTGACTAGTTACTACAGACGTCCAGACTTTGTCAAACACCACAACCCTAAAATCATTAGATGAAACTGTAGTACTCTGTCAAACTGATCACAAACCCCTAAATCTGTAGATGTTGCTGTATTACTCTGTCTGACTAGTTACTACAGACGTCATGACTTTGTCCACCACCAAAACCCCAAAATCAGTAGGTGATACTGGAGTACTCTGTCTCACTAGTTACTACGGACGTCCGGACTTTTGTCCATCACCACAACTCCAAAATCAGTAGATGGTACTGTTATACTCTGTCTCACTAGTCACTTCAGACGTCCGGACTTTTGTCCACCACCACAACCCCTAAATCAGTAGATGTTGCTGTAGTACTCTGTCTAACTAATCACTACAGACGTCCGGACTTTGTCCACCACCACAACCCTAAAATAGGTAGATGCTACTATAGTACTCTGTCTCACTAGTTACTACAGACGTCCGGACTTTGTCAACCACCACAATCCCAAAATCAGTAGATGATACTGTAGTACTCTGTCTAACTGATCACTACAGACGTCCGGACTTTAATCGACGACAACAACCCATAAATCAGTAGATGTTGCTGTAGTACTCTGTCTGACTAGTTACTACAGACGTCATGACTTTGTCCACCACCAAAACCCCAAAATCAGTAGGTGATACTGGAGTACTCTGCCTAACTAGTTAATACAGACGTCCGGACTTTTGTCCATCACCACAACTCCAAAATCAGTAGACGGTACTGTAATACTCTTAGTAACTAGTCCCTTCAGACGTCCAGACTTTTGTCCACAACCACAACCCTAAATCAGTAGATGTTGCTGTAGTACTCTGTCTAATGATTTCCTTGATAGAGGATTGCTGCTCACAAGGAAGCTATTAAACCAAGAGTTCCAAATGGTGAAGTTGAAATCATCCCTTCGTAAATTTTACGGACGCCATCACGAGTTGGTTGACCGTTATGGAATAACCGTTTCACAGATGATATCGGATATGTTCCTTATGTCGTAACTACAATACCCGTCCCTTTTCACGAATGTGACTTACCGAATTAGACTATTTACCGGATTTGTAATAACATAAGCAACACGACGGGTGCCACATGTGGAGCAGGATCTGCTTACCCTTCCGGAGCACCTGAGATCACCCCAGTTTTGGTGGGGTTCGTGTTGTAGTCTTTAGTTTTCTATGTTGTGTCATCTGTACTATTATTTGTCTGTTTGTCTTTTTATTTTTGGCCATGGCGTTGTCAGTTTGTTTTCGATCTATGAGTTTGACTGTCCCTCTGGTATCTTTCGTCCCTCTTTTAGTCACTACAGACGTCCGGTTTTTTGTCCACCAACAAAACCCCAAAATCAGTAGATGTTGCTGTAGTTCTCTGTCTAACTAGTCACTACAGACTCCGGTCTTTTGTCCACCACCACAACCCCTAAATCAGTAGATGATGCTGTAGTACTGAGTCTTACTAGTCACTTTTCTTTCCTTATATATCGTATTTATCAGGCGTATAAATAGTACTGACTATGGAACATGATTCCAATTGGGTTATTTCCATTGCCAAAAGTCCAGAAGATTCTAATAACTAAGTATCTATTTTGTATCTAAGTACTAGTAAAGTCCGTTACGGCATGGGTAACAATGTATTGTCAATAATTACTCTCAAACATGATACGAGTAAAAGAGTAAAAGAAGAAATTGATTTCCTGGGCAGCTGGATAATGGTTGTAAAGGATAGACGAACGTATGATCACCAACATCACTATATACCACCTGCTCCAAAAAGCGTAGGTACGATAAATAACTACATTTGGAGTGTTGTTTGTGATTTCCTTACTTTCTTGAGCGGTAGTATCCAACTCTAAACACCACTGTGGTATACTCTTTTAATCGTAAAACACCTTTTCAAACGATTGAAGATAGTTTGCAAACAAAAATAAATACATAAATGAGTAAATAAGGCAAACTTTCTAACTCACTCGATTTTAAACCTAGGGCTACATTTTTAAATACCTTTACTTCATGTCAATACAGAAGTTATTAAAAATAATTAATTGTTAACCAGTTCTTACAATTAGTCTAGGTCAAAATTTAAACACATCTATTTAAATAGAGTGGCTACAACGACATAATACTGAATAACATACAAGCATAAGGAATTGCAGTTTCTATAGGGATTTAAGGGACTTAGCTGTGAAAGAATAATGGGCATGTATGTATACTTTAAATGGAAAAATGGCTGCATGTTGTCATAGTTTTATTTGTTGTATCAATTATGTAAAGTAGTCCCCCTTTTCAGTAATTTTGATTTTCCGAGTTTTTTTTTATTTTACCTCTGATTTCACATTATCGTAGTAATGGGGCAATGTATCGTGCACACCTGCTCTTTTTTATATTTTCTTTCTTTCAGACGTGTTTTTGTCAGGTCATGCAATTGTTTACATTCGTTGTCAAGACATTTGACACCGTAGCTATATACTAAACTTTTACAAATTAAAGAAACACTTTTTATTTTACTTTGTTCTAAGATTTCATTTTAACAGAGTTCAAACACTAAATTATTATATTGTTCTTGTATATATATTTACGTGTGTGCATTTCTTTTATAAATGTCAATGTATGTTTCAATTGTTCAATCTATAATCTGACCAGTTCTTTGGACAGTAAATATCTTGGGAATTTTCCTTCCAACTTTGTTTGTCGGTAAGCTAACAGTTTTATTCATTCTTGTTTATATTACAAGAAAACGATTTAACCTTAGCTTATATACATATACCTATTGCAAATCAAGAATTGTAATTAACAAAGTATCTATAAAGCGTGTACACTTATTGGTAAAACTGTTTTGATAATAGATTGAGGTTTAAATTGATTTTTTCTATAAACTGTTTACAGAAAAATCCATTTAAACCACTTTTAAATGTATTTTCATTGTTACTTCCCTTTTTCTACTTTCAAATAAAAATAAAAGTCGCCCTGTTGGGGACTTGTAATTTGACTAGCCAAACGGGCGCTGTGAAAGGGGCTTTTGGTTGTCAAATTCATGTCCACTGATTGACTCAAATTTTCATATTTCATTTATTACATACTAAAGCGTAAATACAAATTACAAAAAGTATATAAAAAATATACAACAACCTTACCTTATGAGACCATTTTATTTTTTGCACTCAATGACCTCACCCAACCCATTTTTGGGGGACCTTAATTTGATATTTGAAATGTACGCTTTATGGACTTTCATTTGATAAGCAACAACCTAACCATCTGAGAAGTTTGAAATTTGTGCACTAAATGACCCCACCCTTCCCACTGGGATGAAAAAAAGGGTTTAAAATTTTCATTTTTGAGTAAAGCTCATTTAGACCTTCAATTTGATATGTCAAATGACCGCATATGGCAAAGTACCAAAAATGATGCAATATCAATTATATAAATAGAACTTATGAAATATGAAACTTACAAAGTCAATGTAAAAGATGAAAATTTCAAATTGATTTTTTTTAAATTTTTCATTGAAAGTTTTTGGTAATTAGTCAAACATATAACCATGCTAAACTCTTCAATTTCTGAAAATTTCAGGTGGAAAGCTGTTGTTGATTCAGAAATACATGCCTCCGCTCTCAAAATTTCAAACTGCATTATCTTTAAACCGATAGCAGATATCTCAAATCTGCTAAGCGATAAATGATCTGCAGTTGAAGGACAATATTGTAGAAAAAAATTTGGATGATTCCAAGGTTCAAGGTCACAATGAATAATCAAATATATGATGCAATACCAAACTTGAGAACCGGAAGTCGCAGAGACATGGGACTACCACCATTCAACTCAGGACCACTTGATCTTTCAAATGTCATAAGGTCAAGGTCATAGTACACTTTGAAGGTCAAGGTAAAATTTCATCATGACCTGACATTGACCTCAAATTGAAGGTTTTGAATTACTGATCATTTTTGCAGTTTATAGTAGGTTGATATATGTTACCATTTAAAAGATATACACACAATACTATACTTTTAAGAATTATCTTGATGTAACTTTTGAGCAGACGGTCGGACATTTTTGAGCTTAATGTATAAAATGTAGAGCTCGTCGAGAGGAACATTTCATACACAGTATGTATGCAGCAAACTCTTATTGTTTTCTTAATATGTCAGGATGAAATTGCAGCGTTAATTGTTTTGCACTCAATGACCTTTGACCTTGGGTGCAAATTAAAGGTCACATGAATTAAAGATTATTGGTGAAGGTTCCAAGTCTCTATGACTTCCGGTTCTCGAAATAGTATTTTTCAAAAATTGTGTATATTTTTTTCAAGGGAAATAACTCCTTATAAGGGTTGATAACAAAATAATTGTTTATATTTATTAACATTGCCATCTGTTCTTGTACATGCTACCATTTTCAAATCGATTCTATCTCTAATGATTTTTAAGAAAAATGCAAATAAAAGAAATAGCTTCAAGGGGACATAACTCTCAGAGGGGATGATGGAATCCTACGCAGCCTCATATGGTAATACATAATGATGAGATCTACCTATTGTTCAAATAAAATCATGATATCTTTAAAAACAACGAGGGGGCATGTAAAAAATAAATAAAAGGGAGATAACCTCTAAAGGGGATGATGAAATCCTTCACAGCCTCCTATGGTAATACTTCATGATGAGGTCTATCGATGGTCCATATTTGGGTCTTGATAACTCCAAAAGAGACGGGGGGGAGGCCATGTCCAAAAAATGCTATACAATTTTAGCACAAACTTTGAATTTCACTTAAAATTCAGCGTCACACTTTTTTCGTGTTTTTTCCGAGAGCAACATTCAAAATGTCCAGAGTTTTTAACAAACGGTCCGGGTTTTTCAAAGAAGTTGTGAATAAGAAAAAAGGGATTCTTTGCATTTAAAACTGATTTTTTTCTAGTTTTAACCGTAGTTTAGTGAAGAAAAATATTATATACTAGTATTCCCAATAATACACAATAACATATTACAATGTTATTCAAATTGAACCATTTTCGATTTAATGCTAATTTTCTGCACTGAAAACATTTTTACAATTACCTACTGTAGCAATATTACGATATAAAAGAAATCACTGGGTCCTTTTTTAAACAGTCTTTAGAACTGAGTACAGAGGACTCATAATCTTTTCAATTTCATTTCATGCTACCTTTGTTTTTACAGTCAATGATATTTTATGATTGATATATATTTTTGTGGCGAACCCCTGAGTTTTACAAATATGGACAACAAGAAACTAAGGAATAGCAGTAAAAAAAAAGTCGAAAATTCAATTTAAACACAATTATTCTACTAAAATGACCCCCAAAAAAAAAAAAAAAACAAAACAAAACAAAACAAAACAAAAAAAAAAATTACAAGAACAAAAAACTGAAAAAAAACTAAAAAAAAAAAACTAAAAATAACAAAACAAATAAACAAACACACATTTAACCCGGCCGTGTTCTATTTCCCATTAACAATAAGATTTGAATTGAATGGAATATATAATAAAAAATGAACACAACACTTTATAAATGTCATGCGTCCGAAGCGCTTTTCAGGATTTACCTTCATCCGGATCGCTCAAAGCCGGAAATGTTAAATGTATAAGAACCTAAACAGTCGAAGAACTATATGAGCTAAATGTTCCTAAACAATAGCCAAATCCATCTAAGGTTCTACTTTGCAATTTTTTTGAAATTTATAAGCGGACAGTTTTAGATGATTAATTGTTGGTTGCTTAAGTCCAGTGGCAAATAATTCACGCATGTTCAGGAAGGGAACAAATTAATAATAAATACAATAGGTAGGTCGATCCTGTAATAGAGGCCGTTTGGATGAAAGTCGGGAAATTTAAACTGGCTCTGGAAAATGAGTATATATTGGATAGGGACAGAAATTTTGCCTTGCAACAGACCACTTATGGATCCCTGAAAGAGTTGTTGCAATGCTTCTTAACCTGTAGAGAACTGGCACTCTCTCTACACGTCCCATTCTGACCGGACGTGGGTGCGTACTTGTACATCTCGCACAGCTAAACGGACGCCCCACTTTGGCAAGGCTTTTACTGTCGGTCGAAAAAGGACCTAAGTGACCATATTTCTATTACCCAGTCCCCCTTAGAGGTAAACAATATTAGAAAGGTTTGTTATAAATCATGTCAGTACTGACTATACTGAGCTGATGATAACCTCGGGGAGTTATCCAATATATCTAATAAACAATGAAATAAATAATCTAAAAGCTTTAATACGATTCTTAAGAAATAATAAAAAAAAAAAAACCAAACGAAATGTCTATACAATAAGCGTACACATCAAAGAGATAAACTGTCAATTTTAATTCTTTTAATTTCCGATGGAAAGGAAGCTATGATGGTGCTTTCTTTCAGTGTGACCAAGCATAACATACGCTTGATCAGACTCCTCATTACAGTAGGAGCGTTTGTACTTATTTTCCATTTCTAGAACGATAAAACATATGTTCATCAAGACAAATAGTAAATGAAACATTTAGGATTTATTTTTTTGTTAAAAAACACACATTTACCCGCTTTACACAACAGTATGTACATACGTCTCAATTCAACATGTATGTGCTCACATACAGAATGTTTACATCACGAAATACATGTATTAACTGTATATAATCTATATCGGTTCACCTACACGAAGATTGTTCACATCACGTAGATTTACTGTATGGAATCGACATTGGTATATGTATGTGTGAATCGATACAACGTGTTTACCCTGACGCAGGCATGTTTACATGGGTGTGGACATGTTGAATAACCATGCTGGATCGATCCAAACAAACGTTAATATGTGTGGGTTGAATACAATGAACGTGCGTGGTGTGAACAGTCTTTATTTGGGTACAGACATGTTTGGTCTATCAAAATATACGTCTGCTGGTGTCCATGTGAAATGTACGTGTTAATAGTACAGCGTTATCAAATTGGGTTAATGCATTGGTTTTGTGCTTTGAAAAGTACTTTATTTAAACATTTTCATTGTTTTTGAAACGTAAATGCACGAACATTGTACTTTTTTAGCCATAGCAATTTTGTTTTTTTCACTCGATAAAACATGGACGCACTCGAAAAAAACACGGACTGCTCTCGAAAAAACACAGGCATATAAAAATAAATTTACTCTCCAATATGTCCTTTTCAATGCAATACCAATAATGTTTGTAAAAGTGTCTGTTTATCTTTAGAAGTATATATAGATTCCATGTATGCATTTCCTTCGACATTTGCATTGGTATGTGTATAAAAATGGCTTTACTCTATATTTTGAAATAAAGCATTGTAAGGCTAGATTAAACGTTTTTTTTTTAAACAAAATAATGTATGATTGATAATATCATTTTATCACAAATACTTATTAACCGTGTATGGTTTATTATGTTAGGTTCTATCACCTTTTTTGCGTCTTACCAGAATGAATATCTGTTTGTTTACATTTTTGATCATATTCACTGGAAAAAACGTGGTCACACACACGAAAAAAACCCGATCAAATCACTCAAAAACACATTATCCTAGCCGGACATTATATCTACTGTGACAATGGATTGTTGTGGGTTGAATCACTCAACGAAATGGTTCTTTCCGGTAGCTCCCTTGTTTCAGTTTACACTGTTGACATACTTTTCACTTTATCATATATAATAATAATAACAACTAAACATGATTAGCACATACGTAACCCATCTCCATCTAAGGGTTAAATTTAAGGTCACATTATTAAGGATTCAAATGAGATTGAATTATTGACTGGCAAGACAACAACACATCGGCGGTGTTTTAGCGCTTATTTTCAAATTGACATAATTAAACCAAACTGACTTCTAATTGCGAAATAATATTTATAAATTACGATTTTCTAAATCGTAGCTTATGCCCCTTTTAAAATAACAACAATCATACGTGATTTTAGCCAAGACCTCCCACTCAGGAGAATGCACGCTACCACAAGAGCGAGCCTGCAAGACCAGTCAGTAGGTTAAATTTCAGAAAGAACGTCCGGGTATGGTGAGATGTCTTTTAGCAGACCGTTCAAAATCCGAGTCAGCTTGTCGGATATTTTACAAAGCAGAGTAAAACCACAAACCTCAGCGACAGTTAAACTTTCAAAAAAAGTTATGAAATTGTTGAAAACTAGCAAATTTTTAAAACTAGGACACTGGTGTGTTATCGATATGTTATTATTATTATATATGTTTAATCGATTTTGTGACAATAGTGAGATTGTTTTTCAGATCACGATGTGATAAGGAAAGATTACATAAACTTTAAGGTTATTTTCTGCTCTTCGGTCGGGTTGTTGTCTCTTGGACACATTCCCGTTTCCATTCTCTATACTAATCGTAGGGCAATAAGTCAATGTCCATGCTCTAAAGTTGCCTTTATATGAAACATGTCTAGTAACTCCATGATAGATGGGAGAAATAGTGTTATCAAGAAGGATTATTGTCCGGTTTTAATACGTTACACAGTGGTCTAAATGCACATTTCCTATTTGAAAATACAAGTAAACACAATTCGGCAATGTTAGAAATAACAAATAAAATATATCAAAAGGTAGTATAAGAATTACCAAATTATTGGCAAAGAAAACACTTCCAGGCGCATTTATTGAATTGAACTAAGATCTAAGCATCGGAAATGTATAGTACTTTTTCACGGTTCCGTTGGTAACCTAAAAATTACGAAGTAAAATATTTAAGTTATCATGATCACATCATGGGTCGACGTGAAATATTGATACCAACATAATAAACATTGTTGTAGGTCTTAAGTCCACATCTATTCAATGGTATGGAATACTGGACCAATACATTCTGAAACGTAATGATGTTATAGGTAAACAAAACAAGAAATTGCGCGCGTTGTCGTGCTCAGCATACCCCTCTCTTAATTCAAAGTATCGGCAAGCAGGAAATAAGTGTCTAACAGATCCGATAAGTGCTCGCACGTTACTATTCATCGCTATCAATCTGCTGATCATATATGAAGTCAATTCTGCGAAAAGTGTGACGGAAGTACTTGTTGAGCGAACGGACAGACCCACGGACCTGGTGAAAGCAGCATAGCTGAGTGGGGTATAAAAAGAAACCTACATGTATCAATCCATCAGGTCACAAACATATTTTCCCCCTTCTCTTTACTCTTGTGGAAGTGTACTTCCTCTTGGGCGGGAAGTCGTTCCTTAGATCTCCGACAGGTTCAAACCAACGAATTTTGATATAAAATTGTTCCTTCTCTGCTAAGAACGCAGTCAAAATTAAACATCAGATAGGGTGATATTATGTCCTTACGTAATTTTTTACTTTTTAAATGAGCAAGATAGTCAGATTTTAAAAACAAAGCTTTGTATATTTATATAACATTTGCATGATGCATGATATTACTCTGGATGACATCCACTCATCAATCATCAGCCGTTAAGAGACTGTTGTTGAATTATCAAATAGTTTTTCTTTTTCTTTTTCATTAATAAATAGTAAATTTTCTTTTTCATTAGGGAAAAATGTTACTGTATATAGGTCTATTCCAAGACAACGAAAATAATTGAGCGGAAAACCATAAAAACTTTACAGAAATAGCATGGGTTCCGGTGGAAGTAGAAAAGTAAGTACACCCATCCATTCATGTGTAAAACTACCAAAAACAAGAGTTTTTTTTCTAAAATCATGAAAATTTAATGAAAAATAATTATTTCCAAAGAATTGTTACACAAATTGAAAAATTTGTTTTGTAAAGAAGATATTCCAAATCGTTTTACGAAAATCCGCATGTGTTTATCTTTTGAAACAAAAAAGTTAAGTATGTCAGTCAAAAGGATAGAAATGTCCAAGAACCCGAAAATTTAAGTAAATGTCTAAAATTTCGACCCCATTTATCATTAAATTTAGCACATGAAGGTATACTTTTTATTACACATTTGAATTGACCAGGTTGAAAATAGCTTGTGTGCAAATTTTCGTACAAAAATCACAGTGGGATCAAAACTGTATTATATGCTCTTAATGTGTTCTAAAGTTTCCTGTAAATCCTAGAAATATCGACTTTCTCTCCTAAATAATAATGGGCGTGTGATTCTTCTTTCAGGTAAGTAACTTGTTTGACCAAGTTTGTAGATATTTTCTGTTATCGGAATTAATTAAACAGTATCAACGTTCAATGTTTCTAAGTGATCATCTATAATTTGTAAATCTATAATTACTTTTGAACCTTTTGTTCCATTCTCATACACGATATTTAGAATTTAACGAAACGTGATACGATAAGATAACATATGTATTTAACAATACTCATCATAAGAATTTGTAAAATATTTTGTTTTCGAGCTTGATGAAACTTCATTTATTTGAAACAAATCAACCGTACATGCCAATCTGGTCATGACCTTTTATAGATGGTCAAATTTCATAATACATTAAAGCTGTTCGTTCCGCATATAATCACAAAATGCTGATCTTATTACTTCATCTATCAAGGTATTTCTATATGTTATAGTATATGTAGTAAATTTTTATTTCAACTAATATTGTCTTGCAACAGTGAAATCAATTGCTTGCTAATTGTTGATTAGTGTTTAGTTTTATGTGTTGCTTGTTGTGTAATGTATTTTGTTGGTTTACCACAGGATATTTAAGGGTGGTGTTCTTCCGCTTTTGAATTTGAGCACCACCTTTGGATTTCAAGTATCACTCTTGATTTTCTGACAGAAAAGCTTATCTCATATAATCTCAAAACTCCAGGTTTATTTGTCAGGAAATTAAGAGAGATGCTTGGAATCCAAAGGTGGTACTATTTATATTATAAGGCGATAATTTAAAAACATATTGTTATAAAATTAGGATAGAATACATTCATTTTTGTACATACATTTATATGTATTCAAGAGCTTTGCAAAAAAGTAATGCTTAAACATAAATATTTTTCAACGGTTAGAATAATCATTTTATTTGCTTCATTGAAAATTATTCATTGGTGATACCTGCCTGTAAGGAAACATCAAATCAATTTAATGTGGTGAATGTTTTAGGCTACACCAACCGTTTTAAAAGGATATAGACGAGAGATAAGCAATGTATCGTTGATGAAAGTAAGACAGAAAAAGGTTGTAAGGATCGATGAAGGTGGAGCAGAGACAACATCTAATACAACGTCAACCAACGCCAAAGTAATTGTGTCTTGTACCAGCAAGTTGGAAAATAATCTCTCAAATAATTCAGAGGAGAAAACTGAAACTGTAGATATGGAAGCTTCAAAAAGCGTACTAAAGATGGAAGAAGGGAAAACAAAGACGAAAGGGGAAACAAAGACAGTACATGATTCAGGTACAGTTATAGAAAAAGTTAACTTTGATATCTTTTCATTTGCTTTTCTAATCACTTGTTGTCCATCGTCCGTCGTCCGTAGTCGTCGTCGTCGTCGTTAACTTTTACAAAAATCTCCTCTGAAACTACTTGGCCAAACTTGTTCCTAGTTTTAAAAATGTGTCTGATGACCGCGCTTGACAACATGTCAGACAAGGCTGAAAATAGAACATAGGGGTAAAATGCAAGTTTTTTTTATTGTTTTCAAACTGTTATAAATAAAGAAAATCTGACGAGGGAACAACGATGTTCAGAATGATGAGATCTACCTTTTGTTCATTAACTGTCAGACAACTTCTTATTGGCTTTGTTGCCCTTAAATGACGAATTTACAATATTTTTTTCATTTTTAGCTCACTTGGCCCATTTTCTCATCACTTGGCGTCCGTCGTCGTCGTCGTCCGTTAACTTTTACAAAAATCTTCTCCTCTGAAACTACTGGGCCAAATTTAACCAAACTTGGCCACAATCATTATTGGGGTATCTTGTTTAAAAAATATGTCCGACGACCCCGCTTGCCAACCAACATGGCCGCCATGGCTAAAAATAGAACATAGGGGTAAAATACAGTTTTTGGCTTATATCTCTGAAACTAAAGCATTTAGAGCAAATCTGACATGGGTAAAAATGTTCATCAGGTTATGATCTATCTGCCTGAAAATTTTCAGACGAATCAGACAACCTGTTGTTGGGTTGCTGCCCTTGAATTGGTAATTTTAAGGAAATTTTGCAGTTTTTGGTTATTATCTTGAATATTATTATAGATATAAACTGTAATCAGCATTGATGTTCAAGATCTACAAATAAGTCAACATGACCAAAATAGTCAATTGACCCTTTAAGGAGTTATTGCCCTTTAAAGTAAATTTTTGACAATTTTTCGTAAATTTTTGTTATCTTTTACAAAAATCTTCTCCTCTGAAACTACTGGGCCAAGTAGAATCAAACTTGGCCACAATCATCATTAGGATATATAGTTTAAAAATCGTGTCCGATGACCCCGCTTGCCAACAAAGATGGCCGACGTTGCTAAAAATAGAACATATGGGGTAAAATGCAAGTTTTGTCTTTTATTCTGGTAACCGTTATAAATAGAGGAAATCTGAAAGGGTAAAATTGTGCAAAATGTTGAGCTCTCCCAATTGTCCATATACGTCAAAACTGTCAGACGATTTCCTGTAGGAGTTATTGCCCTTAAATCACAAATTTTACCACTTTTTTTCATTTTTGCCTATTATCTTGGAAACTATAATAGATAGAGAGAAACTTCAAATTGCAAAAATGATCAAAAGGACAAGTTCTACAAATAAGTTTTATGGTTGAAATATTCAGTTGACTCCTTATTAGAGTTATTTCCCTTTGATGACGATTTGTACATTTTTTTTGCGTTTTTGTCTTATATCTTAAAACTTATAATAGATAGAAAGAAACTTAAAGAAACAAAAATGATCAGCAAGACAAGACCTACAATTAAGACAAATGGCGGAAATTGTCCGATGACTCCTTATTGGAGTTATTGCCCTTTAATGACGATTTTTACCATTTTTTTTGCGTTTTGCCTTATATGATAAAAATTATAATAGATAGATAGAAACTTAAATAATCAAAAATGATAAGCAAGACAAGACCTAATAACAAGTAAAATTTTGCCAATATAGTTAGTAGACTGTTACTTTTTATAGGAGTTATTGACCTTAAATTATAAATTTTTTTTACCCTCTTTTGTGTTTGGAGCAAAAGCTAAATAAGATAGAGAGAAACTAAACAGACACAAATGATCAGCAATATAAGATAAAAAAAAAACCAGAGATTTTTGTCATTAATTCTATTCTCATCTACAATGTTGGATAGTGTCCTTTGTTAAATATGTATATAGACCAAGGTGAGCGACACAGGCTCTTTAGAGCCTCCAGTTGCCTTTTACCTTCAGAACTATAATAGATCGAGAGAAACTTTTAACAGCTACATGCTACCTGCCATGAAATGTAGGATAAGTTCAAGTTTTATGGCAGCAGTCCCTTCGCGCCAATTGCTTTTTTTTGAGATAAATCATTTGCGCCAAATTTTATTATTTAAATGTAAAGAATTGCGAGACAGAACTTGGAATACATGTGCACCAAATTACCTAGATATGAATATTTGTCCAAAAAAACTTTTATTTACCCGTAACACATATAACTCATTGATAAATCATAATATTTTAATACATTGAAATCTATTATCGTGCAAAGAAGAGTGGAGAAATAAGGTGTGTACTACTATCGCATATGAGCAGTACATTAGTGTGCTACATGTGTGGATTTCTATCATATCTGTTCGATATCAACCCACGGAAGTTAGAGCGCCAATTACTTCGAATGGCTTATGAAACAAAGACACTATAAATGGTATATGAGAGGCAATCAACGATGGTCTGTTTGGTGTTGTTCAATTGTAATGAACCGGGTTGTTTAAAGTATTCCAAACAGTTAAATATATTACACACACTGCCTTGATCAAATTATGCAGTACAAAAACAACAGCCATAAGAAACAAACACAATTTAGAAAAAAAGTATTCGTGTTTGAAACAAGCTAAAAATATCAGTTTTCAAGCAAGTAGAAATTGCCGGTCCTTAAAGTGAGTGAAGACTCGTTGTTTAATAAAACAAAATAAAATTTTAAAAAGTCGTTTATTATACAGTAATATCTAATTTTGTGCGCAAATGATACTAGGTATTTTGCAAACTAGTCACACAAACGTAGCGTTGGCGCAAATGAGTTGCGGGCTAAAGGACGCATTTTTTGTGAAATAGGATTTCTCCCATTTTTACTGCTGCCAATTCAATCAATAGTCACCCCCTTAAATTGCCTGAATACAGAAAAAAGTTTATGGATTTCACTGAGAATTTTTTTTCTATTACCATTTACAATAAAATGCAGATCAAATTAAATATTTACTCTAATCGCATTTAGTGATTTACATTTATGTTCTTAACGAGTCTAGGAACGGTAAACAAATAGTTTCGAGATGTTAACTTACTTTGAACTGAGCTAGGATCTTATAATGTATAAGTCATATGAAGTGGGTTTCTTGAAATTATTGAACCAATTCATGTATATATTCAAGAATTGAATGCTTCTTTTTGTAATTTTATCGGGGTGTAAAAGCGTAGACCGAAGCAAATTTTGTATCATAGTGTCGCGCGGATTTGCTTCATTCCAAAAGATTTGCGCACATTCAACGTTTGTACACCCCTATAAAGTTATAAAAAGAAACATTCAATTCTAATAATTACATTTCGTATGCTACAACGATGAAATTAAGAGTTATATCAAGCGTTTCGTTACTATGCATTCTTTTAACATGCCACAGATGGCACGTGCAATCATCTTGTTTTTGTATTTTATACGGAAATAAAATTTGATATTAGAGTGCCTCGCGTTAATTTTTAGCTAATCAAAATTACGGATTCTAATGAAACATACGTTTTCCTTCTTTCAGTTTCTAGCGGTCCTTCAGAAGTAATTGAAGGTCATTCGCATGTAATGTAATTATACTAACCTCAGTCCGCTGTGCACGAATTTTAACATTTATTACGAATCCATAACATTTAATCGACAAAAAGCATATTTCATTCAGTGAAAGCGTTCCCTTCGATACGTGTTTTACCGAACGTGAACTTAATAAAAATCAACACAGAATCACGGAGCACGTCGAAAATAAGTGAGATGATAGTCATACAATAGAGCGATTTTTATTTTTATTATATATTTTCCTTGCATTTCTATTTGTTTATTGAACTTGTCATTAAAGTTGTTAAATGTTTTGGTGTATCAAAATTTTTTCTATAAGAATCAAGTAACATTATTAAATTCCACGTTTGTTTACCTTTTCATCGCGTTTTTTTCCTCGCACTTTCGCTGTGCGGTTGCCGAAGTACTAACACAACGATAGGTCTCGTGCTTAAGGTCACTGCATACGGAAAGCTATCAAAAAATAACGGGAGACAATAATTCAGTAGCAGTATATTTCTGAAGTATTTATAAGGTAACGGATTTTCTTTTAAAAGAAAGTCCATGTACACGTGTTTTATAGAAAAACTTAGCCATTTATTATATAAAACATATATTCCCTTTTTTTTTAATTTGAAGTTTCATATGACTTTAAATCTACGATAGGAATATTTATACTTTTTTTTTCATATCGTAAGACTGGTGCGATCACCATTTGATATGTTCCATTCTTAAGGCTTTACCTGATATTAATTTGTATTAAAAAAGGCGACCCAAGGAATTCAAATAGTTTTAAAACAATGACAATTTAGTAAACGCTTTTGTTGTAGAAAATAATTCTTTTTCAGATTTCATTAAAACAATATATTGTTCCACCACGTCAGAGTACCCGTTACACAATTTTGGAAAGATTGATTACAATGTAAATGCATATCATGGAGGACGTACTGCAATGTACTTCGTCTCGACTACGTCTATCTATTACAATACGGAATTGTTTTTGGTACGATCCGGATATGATGGTAATCACGTACAATTTGAGCTCCTTTCAAAAATTGTCCCAAGTCCTTCAGTATTTTATGAAGATCAAACGAATAGCTATAAGGTAGACGAAGAAGGAATGCTTATTGCTGATTGTTACCATGACAATAATCACATCATGCTGTTAACAAACGACAGTAACTATGGCAATCTAAGGAACGGGGTGTTTGAAGAAATACAGGAAAATAATTCATCAGTAGAGTTTCCTTTGAATGTCAATGGAGGGAGAAATGAACGTGGAAGTGGAATTACATTGATACTTTGTAGTGGCGGGAAAGGAGACGAATCCATAAATACGCTGTATTTAATTCTCTCTGAGACAGAAGGGAACAAATTCCACAGTAAAGCAATTTCTGGAGAGGATAAATACGAGTTTTCTGTTAATGAAGATGGCTGTCTTTGCGTTAGTGGACCAGCCGGAAGTCGATTTGGTTTATGGCATAACAGAGATAATTTAACAGCAACACCAACGTTAACGTCACATACTTTTGTCAGTCAGACGCAGTGCTTGGATGGAATCGAAGCCTTTTTACTAATGGAAAACGTCAAAGAACATGCTGCAATAGTAATCCTATGCTCAAACAGTAACGGAATGGAAGATTCTACGGTTTCCAGTGTTTATCATTTAGTGATAAAAGATGGAAATCTTGTTGCGACAAATGAAATATCTGGTTGTCATGGTACCAATTACAAAAAATCGGACTTATGGACTTTCAAAGTTATTGATGGTTGTTTGCTGGCTTCTGGACCTACTGGACCTTGTAGATATGGGGTTTTATCCAATATAATAGCATCTAAGGAAGAATTACAGAAATCATGCAAACAAGATTTCTGTCTAGCAACAGGCGAATCAACAAAAACAAAGGGGGATATAGAAGTGACCTTTGAGGAAATAAAAGGGCATGTCAACAAACCTTCAGAGATTTGTGTAATGTTAGACCATAAAATAATTCAACTGATTCCCATTGATGAACTTTCACAGCAAAATGGATCGTATTCATTCAAGTATTTATGGAAAGAAGATGAGGGAGATGTAGGGCATTACCTGGTACGAGTATTTGCTATCAGGAAACATGTCAGAAGTATGTATGATAACAACTCAATTTATCAAAATGTACGTTTGAGAATACTGAAAGTATCTGTGCGTAAGCTAGCTACGCCTTTCATCAACTCATTTTTTGTTTAAATTCTGTCTTCGATTATAAATTCTTTCCTTGTCTTTGTCTATAAGGAACGATAACTTTCGAAATGGACTTATGTAAGAGTGGAATGCATAAGTGGTTAAAAAAAAAAAAAAAGATATTACGCTTCTTGAAATATTGTCAATTTAATATTCAAAAGGACCGAGAAGTCACTAGTGTCGGTACTTAAACTCAAAGAATAATATAAAGATAATTTTTACACGTTGTCCCTATTTCTTTAGTATTACACATTTTATAAAGAGGTTCTCTAAACTTACACGTGCTGCATAGTTTTCACATTAAGAAACACATTGAAACTTAAGTATTAAACATTTTATAAATAGGTTCAATAAATAAATGTCCACGTGCTATACAGTTTTCACTTTAAGACTTTTATATATGGATGAAACAGGACAAACAATACCCTTCGAGATTTTAACTACACATACACATTTTGCGATTATTTTTTTAAGGTGGTGAGGATATTTACATAGAACTAACAGATTCTCCACGTTCTCTGATTAGACAGAAGCCGGGAGTTATTTACGCATTGAACGTCGCAAGCCCAGTTTACCAAGACATGAATGACATTGTATATTCAAGTGAATTTTCATTGTTTGCCAATTTCGACCCGACTTTTGAAATGGGTGAGAAATCATGATCCACTTATACTTTTTAGAATGTATTTTATTGATGAGTAATGGTTATAAATATGATCAGCATGTACTTAAACATAAGCGAAATATGATTATTGTTTGCCGTCACTTATGTATATTTTTTTCAGGTCTGGGTAACTGCCTGATACTGTACGTATTCGATAGGTATATAAATGGTTATGAATAAGAGATGATAAGTTAAAAATCATAAGCATCATCGGCAAAATGCTGTAAAAAGACTCGGAGATATACCAAAAGACATCATCCTGTGCCTATATCTATTTAAAAATGCATGACCAATGGCAAATGAATCTTTACACACTGTGCCTGTGAGAATTTAGGAGGCGTTATAATCAGTACCCGTTTTAAGATTTACAAGCAAGAGTTTGTGTATATTACCTATGAACAACAGGCACTAACAAGGGAATATAAACAATGCATGCTACGTACCATGATATAGATGAGACAAATTAAAATACGTATCAAAGGTATAAGGTAATTTTCATATTGAAAAAAAAACATATCTAAATAACTATTTGTTTGTCGTATTTTCCTATTTTATTGACACATTAAACATTATTCGATATACCTTATTTTGCCAGGTACCCAATGCAAAGCTGCAGGTATGCCTAAGCGTATGGCAAATCTTCCTGCTTCTCTATTAAAGACAAATGACGGGTTTCTATACACTAGAGCAAGAAGAGCTGAACAATTTAACGAGTTTGACCACAGGTTTACTTACAAGGTATATTATAATAAAACATACAATTTTTGACCGCACTTTGTACGATATAAGATACACTGAATGAATGGCATGTGTTTGTTTACTTACAATATGTGTATAATAAAACAAGGAGGAATTTTACAACATGTTCACTTACAAGATTTGTATGATTAAACAAGGAGGAATTTGATAACAGGTTCACTTACAAGATTTGTATGATAAAACAAAGAGGATTTTGACCACAGATTAAATGACAATGTTTGTATAATAAACAAACAGGGATCTGACCGCAGGTTTACTTACAAGATTTGTTTAATAAAACAAAAATGGAGATTTGACCACAGGTTTACTTGCAAGCCTTGTATGAAAAAATTGATTTGGATACTAGTTTACTCACACAAAGTGGCATAATAAAAGAAAGAAAGATTTGACCACTGGTTTACTAACAAGTTTGTATAATAAATCAAAGAGGGATTTGACCAGAGGTTTACTTACAAGATTTGTTTACTTACTAAAAAAAGAGTAATTTGACCACAGTTTTATTTACAAGCCTGGTATGAAAAAATGATTTGAATACAGGTTTACTCACAAGGTTTTCATAATAAAACAAAGAGTAACTTGACCACAGGTTTACTTACAAGGTTAGTATAATAAAACGAAGAGGGATTTTACCACATGGTGGTTTTCTTACAAGGTTTGTATAATAAAACAAACAGGACATTGACCACAGATTTGAATAAGCAAACAAGAGGTATTTAAACACAGATTTACTTACAATGTGTATACAATCAAACAAAGAGGGATTTGAGCAGATAATATCCATATTCTGGTACAAATAATTTCAAAAGTAGTTTTTGTTTGTTAAGCCTCCCTTTCAATGACAGTAATTCCAACAGTGGTAACGTAAATTGTCAGAGCAGACCATACTGACAAAGTCTCCATTTTAATGTAAGGTCTGAGAGGGGAAAATGAATTTATTGGTCGTAGATGGAATATGAACAATTTCCTTTACTATTAAACCTCATGTATTAAGAACTCTACATATCATATCGATTCTAACAATTTTTTACTGAAAACTTCAGATAAACGACTTACCAAATGGGACATTCAAACTAAGATTGCACCTGACACAGCCAACAATTCATTTAGAAATAAATGGGAAAGATGTTAATGATGAAGTCCACCAGGTAAGTAACCAGGTTGTGTTAATCAGTTCGTTCAAAAAGACCTCTGGAATTTGATGCGACTGTCATACAAGCGAGAGGTTTACCGCTTTAACACCAGGTTTTATCCACCATTTTCATCATAAGGAAATGCCTGTACCAAGTCAGGAATATGACAGTTGTTGTCCATTCGTTTGATGTGTTTGTAGTTTTGATTTTGCCATTTGATTAGGGACTTTCCGTTTTGAATTTTCCTCGGAGTTCAGTATTTTTGTGATTTAACTTTTTAATAGCGTTGTATAAACTTTTTGTATCTGCTAATGGCATGAATGTTTCTTCATAGGCTACCTGTCCTTCCACGGAAACATGTTTTTTTTTCTCTTTTACAAAAGTTGTAGTTGTAACTGTCTGACCTTGAAAACACTATGTCTTTTCCCTTTGTACTTGTTTCACTTGAAAGGTACAATGTTGATGAAAAATACACCACAAAACTCATATTGACATTTCGCCGCGGTATAGCCTTCTCTGGCTGGTTCGGCGAAAATCAAACATCAATCAACCAATCAAACAATTTGAAATTGGGTGTTGAACAAGCTCAATCACTTACTGCGAGTATTCTTAGATTGGTGCTTTGTGTATTTTGTCTTTTTTGTTGTTGCTATGTGCCAATCTGAGGAATAAAGCCTTTTCAACTATTTTTTTTTTATAATTTTGTCTAATGATGTACTGTTACTCAGGTGATGGAGGAAGATTGAGAGCTCAAACACATGTTTTATTCCGTCCAATTTATATGTACGCCTGTCAAAAATCAGGACCCTGTGGTCCAGAAGTTGTCGTGGGTTGCTATCTGTCATAATTGTCTTTTGTTTTACTTTATTACTAAATCCAAGCTGCTGGTTTTTTCCTCTTGAATCACATTTCGATATACCTAGCCTTTTGAAGATTATTTTTCCGTATGTATTTTTCCGTATTTTTGACCATTATTTATTTTATATTATTGTTTTTTGGTCTTTGATGGACAGTTGTCTCCTTTGCAAACATACCTCGTCTCCCTTTTTGTAAATGGTAAGACATACTGTTCCTGTTATATAAACTGAAAGGTTGATTTTTTATTAAATTGCTGTTTTCAAACTATAAGCAGTTAAAAGGGTAAAACATTGCGTTTTTGTCGAGCCTGCGACTTTTGTCGCAGAAAGCTCGACATAGGGATAGTGATCCGGCGGCGGCGGCGGCGGCGGCGGCGGCGGCGTTAGCTAACTTCTTAAAAGCTTTATATTTTAGAAGGTGGAAGACCTGGATGCTTCATACTTTGTATATGGATGCCTCATGTTACGAAGTTTCCGTCAGTCACATGTCCAATGTCCTTGACCTCATTTTCATGGTTCAGTGACTACTTGAAAAAAGTTAAGATTTTTTGTAATGTTAAATTCTCTCTTATTATAAGTAAAAGGATAACTATATTTGGTATGTTCGTACCTTGCATGGTCCTCATGCCCGTCAGACAGTTTTCACTTAACCTCGACCTCATTTCATGGATCAGTGAACAAGGTTAAGTTTTGGTGGTCAAGTCCATATCTCAGATACTATAAGCAATAGGTCTAGTATATTCGGTGTATGGAAGGACTGTAAGGTGTACATGTCCAACTGGCAGGTGTCATCTGACCTTGACCTCATTTTCATGGTTCAGTGATAATAGTTAAGTTTTTGTGTTTTGGTCTGTTTTTCTTATACTGTATGCAATAGGTCTACTATATTTGGTGTATGGAATGATTGTAAGGTGTACATGTCTAGCTGGCAGGTGTCATCTGACCTTGACCTCATTATCATGGTTCAGTGGTCAAAGTTAAGTTTTTGAGTTTTGGTCTTGTTTTCTAATACTATATGCAATAGGTCAATTATATTTGGTGTATGGTGTATGGAAATATTTTATGATCTTTATGTCAGTAGCGCAGGTTTTATTTGACCTTGACCTCATTTTCACTGTTCATTGCTCAGTGTTAAGTTTTTGTGTTTTGGTCTGTTTTTCTTAAACTATAAGCAATAGGTCAACTATATTTGTTGTATGGAAGAATTATTAGCTGTACATGCCTGCCTGGCATGGTTCATCTGACCTTGACCTCATTTTCATGGTTCATTGGTCAATGGTTAGTTTTCTTGGTTAATGTTAAGTTTATGTGACAGTTGTAATAAAGCTTTATATTTAGGACTATCAACATAATATCAATGATTACTAAAGAAGGCGAGACATTTCAGCGTGTGCATTCTTGTTACATATATAAATTCAAAGGAATGCATTAAACACAATATAGTTTCGACAATCCCTTTTTTATATACACTCCTCCCGTGTTGTCATTGTTTGCATCATGTTGTTTTTATTGCTGTTCAGCGTGAAGCTTCGTTTTTTGTCATTAGTATACTTGCTTTCTGCTGTTGCGATTAAAAGGATATTGGATGTGCTGCAATGACAAGCCAACCAAGCAGCAGTAAGATATATGGTTTTCAAGAACAAACAATGTCTAAAGATTGGTTTGCCAAGCTCTTAATCAGCTTGTAATCTAAAAAATCTACGATTGAATGTGAAGACTCATTAACATCAGTGTCCGTAAAGAAAAAAAAAAGATATATCTAAAAGCAATAACTGGCACGGTTTTACATATTCTAACAAAAATATGTTGTATTGTTATCAATATCGTCTGAAAACCTATCCAAAGATAATTAGGAAAATTATTAAGTTCATCATCAAAGTAACATCATTACTAATCAAAACTAATGTAGAAATCTTGTTGATATTTGTTTTAATTTTTTATCAATTGTTCATGATTATAACTAAAATTAAATTTCATAGAATTTTATGATCGAATTTACACCCTTAGCTTCTTCATATTCAATATATTGTTAAACAACGAAAATGTAAAATTACTCTTTTCATTTTGTTAGAATAATTGAATTTGATAACTCTACCTTTTCGCCCTCAATCAATAATAAAATGATATAATATATAGCTAACACATCTATAGTAGTAATTAAATATTACTATATCAAATTAGAAACGCAAGTTTCTAAAATTATTAAAACAGTGACTAAATTATTTTGATGACATTTGGAATGTATATAATTATATCATTCTTACAGCCAGTTTAAGGGAAAACTATCCTAAATTAATTTTAAGTTGTATCAAAAATAGTATGCAGTAGAAAAAATGATGCACGTTGTATACTTTAAATTGTTATAATTATAGAAAATTAAAGACAGTATGGAAGCTGGAGACTTGAAAAGCACTACAGCTTATTATGTCGACATTAACGTGGAGATAACAGAGAACTGTCTACTGATACATAGTCAAAGTGGATCAGATGTCTATGCGAATTCCGGTAGGTGTCTCCAAAACTTAAAATACGTGATAAGGTATGCAAAGCGTAAGGTACAAAGGGGACATTCAAAACTAAAGACTGACAAATGTAACACAACAAGAATCACACAAAGAACTTGGGTGATCTCAAGTGTTCACGAAGAGTAAGCAGATTCTGCTCCACATGTAACAACCACTAACAATGTTAACAAGGTTATAATTTGCTATTCTTTTAGTTTAGTCTTTTTTTATTTTATTTGTCAGTGGCATTGTATTTTTATTAATTCAGTTGATTTTAACTTTTGATTTTCCCCTTATGTATCTTTAAAGGTAAGTGGTTGTATTGTTTTGTATCCTTCACTTATAAGTTTTTAAGATATCTTGGAGTAAGAGTCGTTCCTTGTTAACCTTACCCGTTTCGGTTGCACAGTAATAACCTGCTCGTCTAGGATGCAGCGACTCGTGGGTCAGATCAGCAGTGTCAAAACAACGATGTCTTTAGAAATAGTTCTAACTACTTCTAAATGTGCACTCTGCTTTAATGAATATTCGAAAAAAACTGTGTATTCATCTATTTTCGTGTGTACCATTATCAACGGATTTAGAAAAACTTGCCTTTTCGTGGATATTTGATTTCATGGTTTTTTCAAAGTCTGCAAACAATCATATAGAAAACTTGCACTTAGTTGAACATTGGAATTCGAAGTTCATTTGTACCCACAAATTCACGATAATTGATATCCAACGAATAAAAATAAATCCACAGTAGAACTAGAATCAGCAAGTGTTCAGTTGGATGACATGTCTTTCTGTTGATTGCTAGTTTGTGTTCAAGCATGTTAAAATCCGACTCATCGTGTAAATCTAGTACAAGGTAGTAGATATTCATAACCCATTAAAGCGGTATTAACCTGAATATGAATGTAATATATACTGTTTGTTGGATTGATGGATGGATGGATGAATGTTTAACGTGCAGTGGTATATAACATGCATTTTCAGGACCAGAACATTATAATATTAAATGAATATAAACCATACGTTGTACTACACCGACACGCTAAATCGGATGTTTAACATGCTCGTTCACGAGGTAACAGTCCACAAGAAGACATGTCACCCTACCCGGACACATTATTCTGACTCTGAGCCGACAGACTTTGCTCATACTCATAAATGCCGCGCGCCTAGCGGAAAAGCATTCAAGTCTGGTCTGATTTGGCTGGGGTTTGAATTCATGACCTCTCCCGCACTGGAGCCTACTTCTAGACAACCAAGGTGGTTTATACTGTTTGAAATTTAAAAACCTATTAGTCAGCTCGTCGTTGTAATTTTTCAACATCGATTTTATTTAATCAAAGAACTTTATAGAAAATATTGGAAATTTAAGGGAGAAGTGTTTTTATGAATGGATTTGGTTTTAACAGATAACAATAGATATATCAAAATAGAGACACCATAACAAGCGTTATTATGACGCTAACGTTATAGGACAAATTTGATTTTGTCTTTGTCTAAGATTACTTTTAAGATTGATTCTTCGGAATTTTCGGTTGTTAATGCTTTTCACCTTCGTAATATTTGATTTGACTTTGAAACTGTTTTAATTCGAGCGTCACTGGGAAGTTTTTTGTAAACGAAACGCGCGTCTGGCGTTCAAATGAAACGCCTGGTATCTAAGATGAAATTTTTGTTTAAACAATGTTTTAAAAGAGAGGCGAAAGATACCAAAGGTAAACTCGTAAGTAAACTGATATCGCCATGGAAAAAAAAGAAAAAACACAAAAAGACAAACAACAGTACACAAAACACAACATATATAAAATAAAGACTGAGCAACATGGACCCCACTAAATTCTGAGTGTGATCGCAGGTACTTCGGAAGGGTAAAAAAGGCTTATGGCATGCAAACAATGTTGTTTCACACGATGTATTTTTTTGTTGAAATATTTGACCTTTTATTATTCGATTCCGTTTGAACTTTATGCAAGGCATAAACACGAAGTTCACCTATTAAAATATACTGTGCAAAAGGAAGGTATTAGTATAGAAATTCTCATCTGCAGAATTACGATTGCCGTCAGTTCAAAATTCAGTATAAATTTGAATTTCCAAGATATAGTTGAATTAAGGTTTAAGGTTTTGAATATAAAGTGTCGTAGTTAACCTGTCAACCATGTTCGGGTTAATAAATATTTTTCTCTTGTCTTTTTTTCCCCACAACGTCAGCTGTATCTTAATTTGATCTCGCTATAAATGAAGTACATTTATAAACAAACGAAATAATTTTGGGGTTCTGTTGGACTTCTTAGGATGACAATGTCATAGAAAAACATTTTAAACTGTTAAATTATAAGACCGAATAAACGGCAATATGCTTATTCGTTGCAGACTACTTGTGTGCCTTTGCATTACTTGACAATTCCTATAAGGACAAAGCAATTGCCGAGAGTCAGCTTAAAGAAGAAGATCAAGAAAAACATAGATTGGCAGATAAAGCACTTCCAATGAATATTACTGTTACCAGAAAAGAGATAACAGTTGTTGGATGGTCTCCAAATCTACTCAAGAATGCAAGTGGTGAGGTATGGTATCATTGATGAGTTTTCACAACCTCTGGGTCGATAACACTGCTGGTGCACGTTTTGTCCCCGAGAGAGTATCACCAGCCCAGAAGTCAGCACTTTTGTGTTGACAGGAAATATAATTGATATTTTCCTTTGGTTTTTTTTTTTTATAAATTTGCTATTCATAAAATCTGGAATTGTTTCGAAACACTAAGGTATAAATGCCGTAGTCGTCTTCGGTTCAGCTGTTTGGAGTAATTGCTCTTCGTCTTCATATTCAACTGTTTTGATTCGAGCGCCAGTATTATTTTAGTATTTTGTTCAGATATTAATGCGGGTAAAATTATTTTGTTGGGTAAGGTTTTGGCTCATACCTAATGTTTCCAAAAACTATGTATAGAATTGCCGTTTTCGGTCAAATACGTCAGTTGAAATGCAAATTGGTATATGGCGTCACAGTGATATCACAGCTGACTGGTTCAAACTGAAGTGTCCAGTTCTATTTTTCAAGCAAACTAACCATATTTAACAAGGATTGAAGAATTTTACCATATTTCCATTTTCAGGGACAAAATAATTGTTTTTAAAAATATTTTGTTCTCCCCTTTTTTGCTCTATTTATGTTTTATAATGAAGATTTACGGGACCATATACATCCCCCCCCCAAAAAAAACATTTGAAAAAACTTGATAATTTTCATGCGTACGAGGCACTTTTCTGGTTCAAGAACGCTCAAAGCCGAATATTTTAAAGCCGTAAAAGAACCGGTGCAGTTGAAACAATTGAACAGCTAAATGATCAAACACGATCTAAAGATGATAGCCGAAACAGATGTTATTGATTTTTGATCAAACCAACCACTCCAATTTAATGGAACCCTTTGAAGTTCCAGTGACTGCATGGCTACTTCCATTTATTCCCTTTACTTTGAATATATAAATGGTACAACATTCATCATGTGCATGGAGCTACCAAAGCAACGAAAATTTGTCTTTTCTTGTATAGAACAAAGATATGAAACACTGGAACACATCAGGAGACATAAGAGTATGTGATGCATCTGGATATGGGACTGAGGCTTGCTTTAAAACGTCGCATATGTGGTCTGGCAAATATCAAGAAGTCAATCTACTCGATCACTTTGCAGCAGAATACTTAGATACAGCACCTGATATACAGGTAGGATGTTTTCGTTTGGTAGATATGTTTTGGTAGCTGTTTCAGTATCGGACCTTCCATCTTTTGATTGAGACGTCACTGATATATCCCCTGACATAGATACTGATGACGGTTGTCTACTTGAAGTTTTGAGTTTTGTATTTTCAGTTGCCAGTTTTATGCAAAAAACGAGAAATTTAAAGCCGGTTTTGAACTGTTCTGATACTTTTAATTTTTGTACTTTCATGATTTATTTAGTAGCCAGTATTTATGTTAAAAGCATGTAGGGTATATGTTAGTGAGACCACAATGATTGTATCTGATTAGGCTAAATTCAGAAAAAAATATCAGATATCAATTGCAATGAAATACAAAAGAAATATAAGGTCTATGACTAAGGGTTGCGTTTTCAATTGTCTTTTGAATTTTTATCCAACCGCCCATTAAAATAATAAAGAAAGCCGGTTAGACTAATAAGATTCAAATTGTCAGAGGATTTCCAGGGAATTTGTATGTGAAACAATTCCATCAGCATATGGAAGAGGATGGCAAACTCCGATGACATGTAAAACATACATTTCATTTAACAAAAAAGTAAGTCTATTACTCTACTTATATTCATATTGTATACTTTTAGTAAAATACAGATTCAGCTGTACAACTGAAATTGTACTTCTTGTAAAATGCAAATCCATGTATTCTCGTAAGACTTCCTTTTTGATGACATGTATTAAGTTCAAGCATTGTCAATTTGTCAAAGTAAATACAATGATTTATATGAAAAATCATTTATATTTTCCAGCACCAGGAAAAAAATGCATTAAAATAACAGTTAGAAATATCCTGCGTCTTGATCTATGTTCATCAAGAACGATCAAACCTAAGAATTTGAAGAATGATTTTAAACTACCTGAATTGGACAGAAAAAGAATAGCTAAATCCATAGTCAACTTTGTCTGATGGAGTTTGAACCTTAGATTTGTATCTGTTTTAGTGATTCTCAGACAAAATAACTTGTCCATACTAGCCTATTGGAAAATCTCTAAATATTGAGGCAACTAAAAATTTCGTTGCTGCTGCAATATAAAAAAAAGATAGTAAATCTAGTTCGCATGAAAACCCTTAAAAACCAAATATTGCTTGTTATTAAAAATAATTCGAATTTTAATTTTTTAATCCAATGTCTGTGAACAGGTATCTGAGTGGTATAAACAAGGGCATTGTTCAGGAGGATTCTACTGCTTCACAGCTCAGCTTATGTCAGACGATGGCCAGGTGAGATGATAGGCTTAACTTATACATTATTTTAAAGTGTGACAGAAAACGGTCAGTTTAGATAAATATGTACTGTTTCATCGTTCGATTTATGCGCAGGCAAATCTTTGCTTTCAAAGTTAAAATCGGAAATTTAGCAAACTATTTGAATAACGAATCAGCTAGGACTTCATTGCCTTATTACCGCATTTCATTTATTATGATAAATAACTAAATTGTTGTTGATCCAGATTTTTCGAAAAAGGGTAAAATAGGGAAAAAGGAGGTAAATGAAGAAATGCAATCATCTTTTTATACAAGCAATTTAAACATTGGTGCGTTTTGTCTAGCCAACATCGAATGTAGCCATGCAAGACATAGCGGTTAATTTCCTGTGTCGGTGTCTCCATAAACGCAGTAATTTTAGTTGTCTGATAGTCGGTACACAGTTACATAAGCATTTATGCATCTCAGTTACCTGCAGCATAAACTGCAACTCATCCTTATTTATCAACAGTCTTCAAAATTTTATTTTTCTTATTAGCTGGAGCAAACGTTTTACATATAGATATTATTATTAAAGTTTTCCGGAACAATTAAAGAAATACTCCCTTTGTATGATTAAAGAGTTATTGTAATCTTAAAAAAGAAAGGAAATTACAAATTTGGAGTTAAAGGTAAAATAACAAAATGCGTAATTGCAAGGAAAATTCAAAACGGAAAAATCAAAACAGAAATGACACAGTTTTCTAAAAGTTCGTCGACTAATTGTGACAATAGGGAATAAGACACTATCAGTTACTGTAGAGGATAAAACGATAGGTATTTAACGTTGTCAATACAAATATTTTAGGTAATAAAAGAGTATACTACAGGAGAATTAGGTTCCTTAACTAATAACGATTGGCAAGAAGCTTCTGTGACTTTCTCCGCTTACGGATCTGGAGTGAGGATCGTCACGTTTTCATCTAAAGGTATGTAATCTTTTAAGATAGTGATATGACTCTGTGTTGACAATAATTCAAAAATATTAAAGGTCCTTTTAGCTCCAAGGTCCTTTTAATTAAACTATTACTTTTGCTAAGCCGTATTTGGCACAGCTATTCGGAATTTTCGGTTTTTAAACGACAACATTTTCAACTGTTTTGATATGAGTGCCACTGACGAGTCTTACGTAGACAAAACGCGCATGTGGCGTACAAAATCATAAGCCTGGTATCCACAAACTATCAGGTTCACTTGATAGTCTTGCTTGGTTAAAATGATTAATAACATATCTTACTTAACCGTCAAAAAAGTATTAAGAAACTGAGGTTCCAACTGCCTTCGGCAGAGTTGACCTTTAAAGGACGTGGCTATTATTCTTAGGTTCCTTTTCGGTCATACAGCTCTAATATGTTTTTGGTTTTAAACATCCTCAAATATTTGGCTTAGCTAGTACCTGATAATGACAAGTCTCCTTCCTTCTCCCTTCGTGTCCAGTGTATAACTTTGTATCGTAAAATATAGAATAACCATAACTTAGTATGCAGTTGCATCATAGGCTTGGAATGTGTCAAGTACTAAAGTACCGTATCCAATGCGTGTCCGACTCATAACTTTCGTACCTTAAGACTGTCAGACTGATAATTTTCGTACTTTAAAACCTAGGTCAACCAAACTTGATATGTAGTTTGCATTGGTCATTGGGAGAGGAGGGGGGGGTCATAAACCAAAGTCAGGTAAGTCTTGACTTTGACCATTGACCCTATGATAGTAAAACCTTATCCAATTCGTGTCTGGTCCGATTCTTTTGTAAAACAAAGGACAACCAAAATAAGAATGCAGTTGCATCAAGGGGTGGGTGTGTGTCATTTACCAAAATCTGGTTACTCTGACCTTTGTCCCATAAGATAGTTAAACCTTTTCCAGTTCGTGGCCGGCTCGATTCTGTTGTAACGTTAAACATATGATAACTTTAATTGTATACAGTTGCATTATCGCCTAGTGTCATGTATTGAAGTCAAGTCACTCTGATCTTTGACCACTATGATAAAAAAAAACCTTATCCTTTCGTGTCCGTCCTTTCCGCTTTGTGTCCGGTGCATTAACTTTTGTTCCGTAAAACTTAGATTAGCAAATCTTTGTATGCAGTTGCATCATGGGCTGGGGATGTGTTATATACCAAAGTCTGGTCACTCTGATCTTGACTTTGACCACAATGATCGAAAAACCTTATCCAATTCGTGTCCGACTTATAACAGTCGTACTTTAAAACTATGGTTAAGCAAACTTGGTCTACAGTTGCATCATGGGCTAGTGATGTGTCATATACCAAAGTCAGATCAATCTGACCCTGACTTTGATCTTTGACCCCTATATAGTAAAATCTTGTCCAATTTCGTGTCAAGGGAGATTCTTTTGTACCTTAACCAAACTTGGGTATGCAGTTGCATCATGGTCTTGGGGTGTGTCATGTTCCAAAGTCAGGTCACTCTGACTTTTGACCCTATAATAGTATAACCTTGTTTCATTTATGTCATGCGCTTTACCTTTGTACAATAACACTTACGTGACCAAACTTGGTATGCTTATACATCATGGGTTAAGATGTGTCATATATCAGTCAGGTCACTCTTACCTTTAATTTTACCTTTTATCCTTTGGTAGTAAAACATTTTTGATTGTGTTTGGGGCGTAACATTTGTACTGTAGCACTACGATTGACAAAACTTTATATGCAGAAGCATCATACAGTATGACCCGAACTTTGAACTTTAATATCTAAATTTACAGTATACCTCTGGCTTTCATGTACTTTGATTTTAGCGTTTTTGATAAAGTCAAAAGTCAGAAAAGCGTTTCGGATGCTAATAATTTATCAGGTATTATTTCATTATTTTTTTTTACACATATTGGTAAAGCAATATTTTTCTTAATATTGTTAGACCAATTTTTGTGATACCCGTGTGTTAATTGGTGTTTGAAATTACATAATACTCCTGTAAGTGAGAAAAATTTATAATGATATCTGCCAAAAATATCTATCAAAATATTGTTGTTATTATAAAGATCATTATCACTTTTTATGTATTTTTCCGTTGATCTTTTTTTATGATAATTTTTTATATCATGCTACTCGCTTGAGATAGAAAACTATCGTCAGAAACTAAGGGCGCACGTGCCATTGTCAATGTAAACATCAACGACGTCATAATCAAAATAGCGTTAAACAGATTATAGCTGAGAAACAACATCTCGTTTGAAAAGAAACATCGATAATCTACAATTATATATTTTTGTATTAGGTAAGGATGACAAACACTGGACAGGATATTTCGGTCCTTACATGTCAGAATCTAAGGACGCACGTGTCATTGTCAATGTAAACATCATCGACGTCAGAATCAAAATAACGACTAACAGATTATCTATGGTCTTTCAAACTATAGGATGATGCTCGGCCACATCTCATCAGGGCTGTCGCTTTTCGATGAGATTGTAGCTGAGAAACACCCTCTCGTTTCAAAAAAAATCGATAATCTACAATTATGTATTTTTGTATTAGGTAAAGACGACAAAAACTGGACGATATTTTGGTCCTTATATGTCAGAAACTAAGGGCTCACGTGTCATTGTCAATGTAAATATCAACGACGTCATAATCAAAATAGCGATTAACAGATTATCTATGGTCTTTCAAACTATACGATGATACTCGGCCACATCTCATCAGGGCTGTCACCCTTCGATGAGATTGTAGCTGAGAAACACCCTCTCGTTCCCCCAAAAAATCGATAATCTACAATTATATGTTTTTGTATTAGGTAAGGACGACAAAAACTGGACGGTATTTCGGTCCTTTCATGTCAGAAACTAAGGGCACACGTGTCATTGTCAATGTAAATATCAACGACGTCATAATCAAAATAGCGATTAACAGATTATCTATGGTCTTTCAAACTATAGGATGATTCTTGGCCACATCTCATTAGGGCTGTCGCCCTTCGATGAGATTGCAGCTGAGAAACACCTCTCGTTCCAAAAAAAAAAAAAAAACATCGATGAACTACAATTATATATTTTTGTATTAGGTAAGGACGACAAATACTGGACAGGGTATTTTGGTCCTTACATATCAGCTGCTGGAATTCGTGTGAAGAAGGAAAGTAAACCAGCCAAAGATGACAGCTTTTCAGATATTGATCAGGTATTTCAGGGTTTGAATATACCAAGAAAATTATCATCAGCTGTAAACAAAAACAAAGCAAAGACAAACAAATTAAAAAAAAAAATAACAGACAAAATGTAAAAACAAATCCCATACAAATAAACGACGGCAAAGATAACATATTCTCTTCGGACTTTACTAAAAAAAAGAAATATCTAAATTATTCATGATCAGTGCCTAGCTCAGTCGTGTTATCATGTGGAATCAATCAAATTAACTCGTTTTGACAATTTCAGAGATATAACTCATGGCAGTTGGTAAAGCAACAATGCAAAAACTTTTAAGTCGCCATGCGTTTAAAGGCAAACATCAATAACCATGCGAGTAGATATTTTAACGGTTCCTTAATTTATTTTAAAAAAAATGCGACGTTATAATTTCAGATATTGAATATTAAACAAACAAAAAATGTGAAAGGTAGAAAACAACAACCACAAAACTACAAGCTGTTGTACGACATACACATTCAGTCAACATATTCATAACCGTGCAATGATCCTCTTACCTAAGAACAACGTGATAAACTTTAAAAAGCAATAGAAAAGGACTGAAAGCTTCTAATCGATTTAAACATGTTTGCAAGCGTACAACCCTTCTCTTTTAAACTGAAAACAGTTCAATGAGTATTACAAAAAAAATTGAAGGCATTTATACCATTAGATTAGTACTAAGGGCAAGATCATTTGTCGAAGTAACAAGTAACGTGAAGAACTCACATTTTGTTCAATGCTAGTAACATTAGCCTATTATGTCTGTTTGGGTTGCTCATCCAATTTTGTCTATATAACTACACACAACTGTCATTCAAGCAGGGGTTCAGGTAGCTCTAAAGTCAATATGGCAGTTGTTTTTCACTTGTTCCGTTGATTGATAGCGTTTGATCGGATTTTATGAACTTCCCCATTTTGAATTTGCCTTGGAGTTCGGTATTTTTTATACTTTTTTCTTGTAACAATCTATCAAGGAATTGTGTTTTCCTAGGCCATGATATAAATCTGCTCACTTCCAACCAGATTGATAAAAACATCATTAACGCATAAAAACCATAGATTTATGCAAGGCCGAATTTTAAGTATTTATAAGATGCAGGACCACAAACAAGACAGCATAATTTGCTGAAAAGAGAAATCAATCTGAAAAAGTATACTAGAGTAACATAATGTCAAATATTCTGACGTCATTTAAAGTCGTTTAGATTTCTTAGATTTCTATTCCTACATACTCAAATTGACTCCCTTTACCCCTAATGAAAATAAAGAAGTAATGATACAGTTTGAGCATTTTTACGGAAATTTAATTAATGAAACGTAAACATCATTCAGAATATATGCAAGTCTTTTTGATAATCTCGCAATTCTACAATAGCAATGAAATAATAAACTAACTATGTTGCTATAATTTAATGAAAATTCCTACATCTTGGTAATTACCTCTTATATAAATATCAATTCTTTGAATATTGAACATTAACAGACTAACGTCAGTACCAAAAGGTCTAGTTTAGAAAAAATGGTGACGAATATTCTTACTAGCAATCAGAGTATGTTTGAAGATCTCGTTGACGACAAACGTAAGTATTAAGGATAACACTTAATGACTAATCAGATCCGAGAAAAAAAATTGCAAGAAGTCTTAGAAGGATATGAAACAATAAAGACATAAAACAAATACCGCCTGCAGAGTACAATGAAAACTAAACTTTGAGAAATACAAATGTCAAAAAAAAAAAAAAAAATTAATGGAGCAATAATATCAAATCTACAAATCTGCAATTTATAATCAAATTAATTAAACATTTTACCTAACTGTTCAGGTTATACCAGGCTTAAACTTTTTCAGCATGTTTAATGATTTCATTTGATTTTGTCACACCAGAATATACAAATAAAAATATCTGTTAAAAAATTATCAGTTGAGTTACAGAGCTATTTCAGAAAAAGAATGCCATCGATGTATGTAAATTATAATGTGTTTCAATTAATGTGATTAGATTATGACGTTTGTTGAAGTTGAAAATTGTCGTAAATATATATGTTAAGTAAATGTTATTGTCATGTTGTTATATCTTTGATGAGTTTACCTAATACCATTCTTATATATTTTATTGGATGAGAAATTTAATATGCTGATTTTGGGAACTGTAAGGGAAAAAATATGTATTTTGAAGAATGTTTGAGAAAAGGAGTCACTGCCTTTATGCCTTTTTTCACTCACATACTTATTCATATCTTCGAAATAAGCAGAAATAAATTTCGTGCGAAATAAGTTGGTGAAGTTTCATACTAGAAACATACATTCCAATTAAATTGTACTTCGTTAAACATTTAAATTCTTGGTCCACTTGAATCAACGAAATCCACGAACATTAGTATCCAACGAATAAACATGAATCCATAGTATAAAATATTAAATGTAAATTTTGTAGATTTACCAGTTGACCAGGAGTTCGAAAAGCAAACAGATATGTCTAATGAATTAGCCTTTGGCTGGAAGGGAGGTAAAAAACAAACTCACAAAAAGAGGGAAATCAGAGTATTTGTTTCAAGCACATTTCGAGATTTTACAATGGAGAGGGAAGCAATTATCAAAAAGGCTTTCAGAGACGTGAGTAAGAAAATGTAAAAAGATACTATAGGTCAACAAAACAACAAAAGTGTAAAGATTGAACAATAAAAACAGAAATGGTCCAAACTAACCAGCAAAGTAGAAATGTGTTCTATGTAGTTAATGTATTGAGGATGACTGAAATTTTCAAATATACTAAATCATAAAAATTGGTAAACATTTCATTTGATATATTCTTAGAATCAGGAGTATACCAGGCCTTGCGGTCATAAAACTTTCGAGCACGATTTTCGTACTCAGACTCAGAAATCAACCAATCAAAATCATGGATTTGGTGTTTCGAGCACAAATTTTGTACTCCGAGTACTGAGTAAAGTTTTATGACCGAGAGCCCTGGATATTGTTGAAGGTCTAATTCATCTGTAATTACTATTTTCTTTTTGTTCTTTATATCCACAGAACATTATAGTTACCATAAAAAAGTAAATATTATGCTTGAAATAAAATAGCACATCTACTAGGTATAAGTCTATTAAGATGAATAATATGCTACTCAAGAACAGGCCGACTCATTCAAGAGTTGATGACTTTATAGCATTGACAATACATCCATAGCAATGCAGAAAACACAATATAAATCAATTTAACAAGAGAGAAAAGAGAACATTTAAACAGACAACACCAAGACCAAAAGGAAAAAAAAACAAAAAAGACAGTGAACAATAACAAATTATTACACAGAAAACTGAAGATTGAGCATCTAAAACCCCACCAAAAACCGTAAATGATATCAGGTGATCCGAAAGGGCAAGCAGTACATGCAGTACCTGCTCCTTACACGTATGAATCCTATTTGTGGCCGCACTATAGGTGTTTCTGAGAAACCATCTTCAAACGTGCTGAAGACTGAAATATTTTAAGGAATAATCACTTAAATGTATTTGAAAATTTACCAAAAATTTGCCTGGGTTGCAACTTATGTTTAGTACAAGGTAAAGTTTACATTTTCCCAAAAAGTTTTACACCAAAGCAACTTAGAATTCTACTTATTTAAAACATCGCCTTTTGGCACTCACATATTCACCAAAGTTAAGTAACTAACGTTGAATAACAGTGACAAGTTATACATGTTAAACTTGTCACTGTTATTCAACGTTAGTTATAAAAGGATACTGATTTGAGTTGGGAATTATAACTAAGGTGTGCTTAAAATGTTAATACACAATCTGTAACTTATCTAGCAAAAGCGTAGTAGTATATTGTGTGATATTTATTTGAAATATGAATTGATGCACAAGTTTATTTCAGATAAATCGTCTTTGTGTAGACAGAGGTGTATTCTTTACTTATGTTGACTTAAGATGGGGTATAACAACTGAACAAACAAATGATGGCAAAACTATTGCTATATGTCTACAAGAGGCAAGTATAAACTATTGATGTATGGTAACAATACCCTGCAAATATAATCAATTTCTTTACTTTTACAAGAGGTATGTGAAACTATTACAATAAGCTAAAAAAAAAGATACCAGAAGAAATATTTCCATTGATCATTTAAAGTATTGATTATTCTAAGAGGCAAAATATTTATTTTTGTGTTTGAGGCAATAGTTACTTCTGTGTGTTAGAGACAAGCAACAGAAATATTAACAAGAGGCAAGTAAAAACTGTCAAAAAGAATCAAGGTTTTTTCTATATCCAAGAGGCTACTTATTTCATTTTTTTTTGTTATTTTGAAAGGCAAGTAAAAGAGTTTGTAATAGTCAAATTAACAGATTATCAAAGAACTATATGTTTTGCAAGAGACAAGTATAAGAATTGAAACATGAAATAGGCAAGTAAGCACTATTGGTGTATGTCACAAGAGGCGATTAATGTAAAGCGGTGTGTTTTAAAATTTAAATGTAAAAGATGTCGTTTAAAAAGGTATATTTTTGAAGACATACTTACATATTATTTGCATCCGTGTGTTTTGTTATGATAAGAAACAGAAAGTTGTAGAATGAACACAATAAATACTGAACAGAACATATGATAACAAAATATTTTTGTGAAATTGTAATTGAATCTTAAAAAAGTATGAAGTCCATGTTATTTCAGATAGAACGATGCCGGCCATATTTTATCTGCTTGATGGGGGATAGATTTGGCTGGAGCCAGACAGAAGAAAAAAAGGATGAAACTCTTAATATGACTTTTGACTATGCTATTGAGAATAATCCAAATCTGAAGTGGATTGATAATTATAGATACAACACAAGTGTAACACAGGTCAGTTACCAAATAATTTTTGACAGTACAAATCTAATAAATGTAAAAAAATTAAAAAATCAAAATTGTTCTAAATTGTTGCAAATAAATTATGAGATAAAATGGTGACACCAATTCAGTGCAATATGTAATAGTGATATTCTACTTGTAATTACAAAGCAAGAATATACCAAGGGGGCAATTAAAAACTAAAAGCCGAAGAAAGATAGAAACCACAATGATCAACAGAGGAAAGACGAAAGAACAGTAGTCCACAAAAACTACATAGAAATAAAGAGCAAAGCGACTCCGATCAAAAACGGGAAATACACTCAAGTGCACTAAAAGGGTTTAAAGTGTCTTGCCCTATCTGTCAATTTGCTGTGTTTATATGAAATGGTGATAAGGCTTTATACCTTAGGTAGCAATATACAGTAAGTAAAAGTAAATTAAATTTACCCTCATAAATTTTCCATCCCCGTTTCTTACCAATAAAGCTTACTGTTTGTGTCATGTATGTGCATTTGTGTGTAATCAGTATCTCCCGTAGATTTGATATCCAGTAGTTGAAACGGTTAAAGATATTTTCTATTTGGTGTATCCATGGCAACAACCTGCATGTATTTTCTATAAAATATTGCAAAAGAGAGGGGTGGGGAGATGTCACAATCTTCCCCAAAATTTGGCCAAAAGTAGAATTTCAATCCTTTGGAGTGATAACTTTTCTTAAACTGTTTACATACATCTATCAAGAGATAAAAAAAATCATATGTCTTTCGTCTTATTTTCTTTTGTAAAATTGGGTCAAAAAGTTCATGTGGCCGGTGTAGCTATGAAAATACAGACAGTCAAACAGAAAATAGCCCATAAAACATGTAAACAATAATCTTGATGTTTTTATAAATCCACTTTGAAGGCTAAATTAGTCATCAGCTGTTTAAAAACGATTTTTATTTCACAATAACTTTCAGAATTGAAAAGTCCACCGGGGCCAAAATAAGAAACTACACTCTTAACAGTGTATGGCTACCTTAGGGATTGGTGGATGATTCTCGTATGATACATCGAAATTACAAAATTAATTTACCATCAGTATATTACAATTATATCACCCTTACTATGACTGAATGCGAAAGTGTGAGGTGAAAAGAGGAAAAAGATATCGAGGGACATTTAAAACTCATGAATCGAGATAAACTGACTTCGCCATGGCAAAAAGAAGGACGAAAAAAAACAGGTTCACATACACACTAAATAGAAAAATAAAGACTGAGCAACTAGAACCCCATCTAAAACAGGGGTGATCTCAGGTGCTCCGGAAGGGTAGGCAGATTTTGCTTCACTAGTGTCACCCGTTGTATTGCTCATGGTGACTACATATTTGGTGAATAGTCTCATTCGGTGATGTCAAAATCGAGGAAAAGATGACGGCATTGTGGATAATGACCATTCGAACATATCCTTTTAAAAAGCTTTTAATGGCTTTTTATAGCTGACTATGCGGTATGGGCTTTGCTCATTGCTGAAGGCCGTACGGTGACCTATAGTTGTTAATTTCTGTGTCATTTGGTCTCTTGTGGAGAGTTGTCTCATTTGAAATCATACCACATCTTCTTTTTTTATATATAACCGTGGTCATCTGTGAAACAGATAACAGTCAGCCAACTCGTGATGTCGTTCATGAACCTTTAGAAGGGATGACTTCAATTGTACCGCTTGGAACTCTTGGTTCCATATATTCTGTGAAAGCAGCAACCTTCTTTCAAGGACATCATGACAGGAAACGCAAGATCTGGAATATCGTATCGATTTAGAGACATATACTTAATATGCAGGCGCGAATGAAATGATGCTACATAGATATGGAAATCGTTCCTTTTGTCGTAAAGTTTTGATCTCAACCAACTTCCATGTCAATTTGTAGTTAAGAAATTATATTTGACTGACATTTATAAATGTTAACGTACTTAAATTTTAATTTAGGTAATGTTTGAACCAACATCTTCGTTAAATACAGTTTTGATAAATGATTCAAAGTGTGATAAAATATCGCTTAAAGAGGGCAGAAAAGTCACAAGAAAGCACAATATCCATCCATAGCTTATGAGTTATATTTTGTAAAATAATCATGGTTTTTCCTATGTTAACAGGTTCTGCTTGCAAAATGTTAGATTTACACATCCCACACTGTATGTTTATTTTTTTAAAAGAAAAGATAAAACCAATTCTTCTCAAAACGACAGTTAATGTTATAACAATGTAAACAGAATAAAGTGCATAGTTAATGTCAGTTAAATGTTTTATCTTTGACAAAATAGTTCGAAAAGAGAGAAATGAAGACAAAAAACAACTGTCAATATTATACTATTTATAGGAACGATGTTACAAAAATTATTTGACGCAATGGTAAATAGATAAAGATATATGTAATTATATATTACCACCAAGTACATGCATTATCATTGATATGGTTAAATTTATAAACTAACTGTTTACAAAACTTTGAAATTTTGGAAAAACCATTGATTTTCTATCACAGGAATTAATTAACTTAGCCGTATTTGGCAAAACCTGTTGGAATTTTTGGTCTTCGATGCTCTTCGACCTCGTACTTTATTTGACCTTTTAACTTTTTTTATTCTAGCGTCACTTATGAGTCTTTTGTAGCCGTAACGTGCGTCTGGAGTATAACATTTTAATCCTGATATCTGTGATGAGTTTTTTAATATTTCTGTTTGATAATTTTTTAATCTAAATTATCAATCAAATATAATAGATGATAAACACCCGATGAAATGACCTATTAAAATTAACAACGAAATGATTTACAAGTTCTACGCAAACTGAAAATATGTATTCACCATTTACGTGTTATAAGCCTGACATTATGTTTTTTTTTTAAGCTTGAAATTTTCCATGGAGTCCTCAATAATCCAGATGATGTAAAAGACAAATGTTTCTTCTATTTTCGTGATCTACCATCACAAGATGATGTGTCACCAGAACTATACAAGGTACATCACAAACATACACAATAAGTTCAAACTTAATGTCATTTTTTCTTCCATTTGATATCAACCACCTCGGTGGTCTCGTGTTCGCCTCGAGTGCGGGGTGTCGTGGGTTCGAATCCCGGCTGGCTCAAACCAAAGATTTTAAAATAAGTATTTGCTACTTGTCCGCTAAGCACGCGGCATTAAGGACTACGAACAAAGACTAGTTAGCTCGGAGTCAGAATAATATGTCCGGGTAAGGTGACATGTCTTCCTGCGGAACTTGTGAACTAGCACGTTAAAAATCCGGCTCAGCGTGTCGGTCTATTACAAACAAGGTTAATATTCATATTATATTAATATGTTCTCGTCCTGCATATGCATGTTAATTTGCCGCTGGACGTTAATCAGCCATCCATCATCATCCTTTTCATATCTGTAATTTACTGTAACAAGAATGCTTTTGCCCAAATTTTACTGATTCACAAAGAACATAGATAATGAATTTTATATTTGATATTTCTCATCCATGTTGATGCTAACAGTTGTATCAATTTCTTTGTTTTAACGGGAAAGACATTTAGTGTATATAGACATAAAAAGATGTGGTATGAGTGCCAATGAGACAACTCTCCATCCAAGTCAAAATTCATAAAGTAAACCATTATAGGTCAAAGTACGGTCTTCAACACGGAGCATTGGCTCACACCGAACAGCAAGCTATAAAGGGCCCCAAAAATTACTAGTGTAAAACCATTCAAACGGGAAAACCAACGGTCTAATCAAAACGGTTTTGTTAGTATATGGTATTTATGGTTTGCCATTTTTGGCTATTTCTGAAGAATCCTCCCTGGACATTTTAATGTTTTGTCCTTTTTGTTTTTTGTTTATTTTCATTCAAACAGTCCAATGTCCAAATGTTCCAATAATTATATTTCATGGTTTCAAATGTATCAAGATATGCAATTGTGTTATTTTCTTATAAAATACACCGTACCATCAACAATAATGACTTCGGACTTCGGACTGTATGACTATTGCATAACCCCTAAGTACTAATAAACTGTACCAAAGGTGGCAAAACTTTCCAGTTTGTAATATTTATTTTTGATACTTGTAGCGTCTTGTTAGTGAATCTGAATGGCATAAAAAACAACAGGACTATCTGAAGTCATTGGTACAACAGCATAAAAAAATCAGTGTAAAGAAGTTTAAGCAAGCTGATGAAGTATCTGAACTGATCAAGCAGGTAATTATCTTGATATGTTTTATTGAACAATGATGAAATGATTATCTGCTTGTTTGATTAGTCAATTTAATTCGGATGGCAAAAATATTAGCTGTAGGTATTATAAAGAGATTGATTAATTGTCTTATTTGACCAAACGTTTATTATCTAATAGGATTTAAAAGGCTGTGTTGATCAGGAATTTCCGATTGGAAGTGAATTAACAAAACTAGAACAACAAGGTGAAGCACATGCAGCATTTGCATCACAGAGATGTCGAGTTTACATTGGAAACCAGAATTATTTTACAGAAATCAACAAACACAGAAGTCAGAATATATCACAACCATTCATAATACTTGGAGAATCAGGTAAAGCGTGTAGTTCTCAAAAACAATATTTTGTATTTGATATTGCTATAAAATCGTATGAAGGGTGTATGAATTTATTAGTATTCATAGCAGAATTTAAGCTGCATATTTGGACGAGAACATGTTAATGTGATATAAATAGGAACTCTGCTTTGTACTAGAAAAATACGCTCAGCCGAATTTTAATGAGCCAATACAATATGTAACAGTTCTAAAAAAAAAGGGCACACTTCCTGAACTCTCCTATTCCGAGCCCACCAGTCTTTGCTCTTACTCCTTGACACTAGGAGCGTAGCGGAGACGCAGCAAATACTAATTTTCAAGTCTTTGGTTTGCCCTAATTGGTTAAAGGCGGGACAAGCGCCGTACCACGAGACAACCGATGCATTAATATATATGACTATGTAATGAGGAACTATGTGAACATTACACAAGTTAAAGTTGAGTATCCCTTATATTTTGTGTTAATTCTTTTTCTTCGGCCATCAATAAATTAAAAACAAATATGTTTTATCACTTGAAATATGATGCAATGACTTTCATATTGCGAGCAACTAAATAAAATAACAACACATATAATACTGGCAAAACTTACAAGTATGAAAAGACGATAATACTGTCGTATGCATTATTCAAAAACCCAAGACTCTTGGATGCTATATGTTCATATTTTTTTACAATACTTTGATAGGTTGTGGTAAGTCAGCGCTTGTTGCTAACTGGGCGAAACAGGTTGAGGATTCTGAGAAAGACACATTTATTTTTCTTCACTTTATTGGAAGTTCAGCTGATAGTGCCCACTATATAAAAATGATCAGAAGGTATATATAGATATGAATATGAACATACATGTATAGAAAAAACTTACCTATCGATGTGTGAATATTATTCGAAAGAAGTCGTACTTGCAGACCCAAAGGTTTTCCTATCCTTTGGAATAAATTAAGACGTCGCCATTCTTTCAATTTTCAACGTGTTTTCTTCATTAAAAAAATGGAATTCTTAGTTTTATGGTAAGCCCATATAATTTTTCTTTTTTCAATCTCTTACAAACGAACGCAAATCATCGGAGTTTCCAAGTTAAATTATAAAATTGAGAATGGAAATGGGGAATATGTCAAAGAGACAACAACCCGACCAGAGAGCAGATAACAGCCGAAGGCCACCAATGGGTCTTCAACGCAGCGAGAAAATCCCGCACCCGGACGTGGTCCTCAGCTGGCCCCTAAATAAAATTGTGTACTGGTTCAGTGAAAATGGACGTCACACTAAACTCCAAAGCATATAAAGGAACTAAAATTAAAAAAACATACAAGACTAACAAAGGCCAGAGGCTCCTGACTTGGGACAGGCGCAAAAATGCGGCGGGGTTAATAGCTATAAGAAGATGTGGTATGAGTGCCAATGAGACAACTCTCCATCCAAGTCAAAATTTATAAAAGTAAACTATTATAGGTCAAAGAACGGTCTTCAACACGGAGCCTTGGCTCACACCGAACAGTACGCTATAAAGGGCCCCAAAAATTACTAGTGTAAAACCATTCAAACGGGAAAACCAACGGTCTAATCTATATGAAAACGAGAAACGAGAAACACTTATGAACCACATCAACAAACGACAACTACTGAACATCAGATTCCTGATTAAACATGTTTTGTGAGATCTCAACCTTTCCCTATACCTCTAGCCAATGTAGAATAAAGAAACACATAGCAATACGCACAGTAAAACTTATTTTAAAAGAAGTCCGAGTCTGATGTCAGAATAGGTAACAAAAGAAACTAAGCAAAATGACAATGGTACATAAATTAACAAAGGACTACTAGCAGTTACTGACATGCCAGCTCCAGACCTCAATTTAACTGATTGAAAGATTATATCTTCATCATATGAAAATCAGGTACAATCCCTCCCGTTTGGAGGATTAGTATCATACCATCATAAAATATATGAGAAGAACATTACCCGTATCATGCCAACAATTGGTTTTAGAATAAATGTGTTTATTTCCGATACAAAGACCCTATAAGTGAATCAATATTAATACCAAAATATGCAATCCTTAATGACCAGACAACAGTATCGTAACTATATCCCTTCCGAATAAGTCTGTTTAAAGGTTTGGTTGGCTTTTGAGGTGAATGCCGACATTTTTGTGCTTTGTAAAGAATATTACCATAAAATATTGGATGTGAAATAACTGAAAGTATAAGATGTCTGCATGTTGATTTATATTTACGAATGATGTCCTTGTACCGATGCTAAAATTTAGTAAATGTTTTGACTACTTTGTGATTTGATTTGATTTTTGGTGTTTTAACGCCACTTTTAAGCACCGCTTTTGGGCTATTTCGTGGCGGCCAGTTTCTATTGGTGGAGGAAGCCGGAGTGCCCGGAGAAACCACCGACCTTCGATAGGAAAACTGTCTAGTCAATTAAGATTGTAGTCGAATGCACCCGCACGACCGGGATTCGAACTCACAACCTCAGTGTTGACTGGCTAGTGATTACAGTAGTAACTACTTTTTGACCGACTGACTACTTTGTGATATCGAAAACCCTGGTGTAATAATTTTTCAGTAAGACAGAGATTTCTTTCTTTGAAATCAAATACGTTGTTACATACACGAACGAATCGAACAAGTTGAGATATATAAACACCATAAGATGGTGACAAGGGAACGTCACCATCTAAAAACGAATAATTAACAATAGGAAATGAAAAATCATCTCTTTTATCATAAATTTTGGTATTAAGTTTCCCGTTAAAGATATAGATATCAAGATCCAGGAAAGGGCAGTGTTCATTGTTAGTGTTAGCTTTATTTAAAGTCAGTTCGGCAGGATAAATCTCTTTAGTGTACATACTGAAGTCGTCATTATTGAGAGACAATATATCATCTAAATATCTAAAAGTGTTATTAAATATTTGAATCAGATGTTGTTTCGATGGGTCTTTGCTGATTTTAGTTATAAATTGTAACTCATAACAATACAGAAACAGGTCCGCAATAAGTGGTGCACAGTTAGTTCCCATGGGAATACCGATAACCTGACGATATACGGAATCTCCATAGCGAACAAAAATGTTGTCTAGTAAAATTCAAGAGCAGTTATAGTATCAAAGCAGGTCCAATTGACATAGTTCTTTTGTTTGTTGTTACTCAAAAATGACCTAAAAGAGTTCGAACATATATATTCGCATTTCCGACTTTTTAAATGCCCATTTAATCAGGTGTGTGAATTTTTTCTTTATAAGATTATGAGGCAAAGTGGTATATAGGGTAGAAAAATCAAAACTTTGAACAGATTCAAAATCACCAATATAAGCATGCAATTTATTAAATACTTCCAACGAATTTTTGACACTCCAAAAGTAATTAATTCCACTATTTTCAAAGGCCTTACTTGAACAATTTATTACCAGGTTTTTGATTGTACCAAGTGAACTAGTAAGTAGAATAGATAGTGGAACAATGGCTTGAAGACGAAATAAATCTATATTTGTAAGGAGTTTTGTGCAGCTTCGGAAGCCAAAACATATTTGGAACTTTCATTGCATTTGGTTCTGCTTGTAAAGAGGTAGCTAAAAGTTTATGTTTGTTACAAATGTCATTTTCCTAAAATGGAGTCAGTTGGAATGTTGGTGAATTCGTGATTTCCTTTTGTAGAACATCAATGTAAAATTTACGTCAAACAATAATGATATTGTTAGCAGTCTTATCAGCCGGGACAAAAATATATTCCTTGGCGAGTTATTTGAGCTTATGTTTGATATAGGAAATTGGGATATTATGGTTGTTGTTAGGAGTAAAATGATCTTTAAAATGTTGAATACGTATATCAACTATGTTCATTACCGAATAAAAATAAGAATCTAATGATTTCTTGTCAGCTTTTTCTCGTTTTATCCATTTAGAGCAGAAAGTACGGAGTGAGTCGTGGATGATGTTACGACACTCATTCCAATTAATAACTGACGGGGGACGATATTTAGGTCCTTTACTGAGGAATGATTTCAACTCTCGGTCACGAACGATGTTAAGGTCTCCTGTTATAACATGGGAACTGGGGCCATAAATGTATACGGAATTACTACAATTTCATGATGTAGGTGTATTGTCACTGATATTAACATCTTTACACACTTCGCTGTAATTAAACACATATTAAGCTTTTCTAACATATGAACAAACTAGAAGATAACAAATTTCATTTTCGAAACTATATATATATGTTAATGGAGATCTTTTTGATTTTATCAAATCATCTTTTATTTTCAATAATTGAACGGGTGCATGTGGCACAGGACCTTTTTGGACCATCTGCGATTCCCCCGGATTTTTTAGGCTGGTGTTCTGCATTCTTTAGTTTTCTATGTTGTGTTTGTCGTTTGGTCGTTTTTCTTTTTTTGCAATTTTTGTCATCTTCCTATGAGTTTGAATATCCCTTTGGTATCTCCGCCTCTCTTGTAATGTTCAAACTAGTGACTTTAAACTCTGACAAGTTGATGATACTGAATAATTTATTCAATCTTACAAAAGTCCTATCGGAAATATAATTTTAGTTACACTTTATTTGAAGTTGATATTTAAAACAACACTCCTTATTATCTAAACCCTTACAATTCAGGTTTAGAAAATATCTTTATGGTTATATTTTTACTGCAGACCTTGATGTGTTAAGGATCATGACATTTCTTCAACAAATGATCACATTTAGTTCACATTGAAATATTAACGAAAGAAAATGTCGAAAAGTAATCAGCGACTCACTTCCTTTTAAATGCATATCTTGGTGAAGCAGAGAAAAACTGATAAACATATTAGGTTCATTCTTCAAAAAAAATGTATGATATAAAAAAAGATAATACTGATTGCAAATTTGATTCCACAGCTTTATTTTTAAAAGCAACTAAAACATTAAGATGTATCTAAAGACAACATCTGATGAGGTTGTTGGTTACTTTCGACAACAAATTAACGTGCTGGAGTTTATCTTATTATTTCAATACTCGCCCCTCCCTCTTTTAAAATCTATTAGAGGAATTTCAAAACATCCATATAAGAGCGTCCAACCTATAAAATCAGGACTTACACAGACAATGGATTGAAAAAACTTTCACACAATATACAAGGTATACAATTAGCATGTTTATCTATTGTCATAAAAATTCATAATATAAAATAAAATTAGTAGATTTGGCTAACTAAGTCCTTATATTTGAATAAAGTAACATTTATTTAAAGTGGACAATTGTTTTAACGTTAATTAACGTTAATTAAGCTCTAAGTAAAAATTGTTTGCTAGCCCCTCTCTATGATTAATGTAAGATAACTCTGGTTAATTTCCCCGACATTTAATCATTATAGTCTTTTTCAAAAAAGTTAAAATGTTTTATGTAGGTTCCAATCATAATTTCTCACTAAAACATTTGACATAAGTTTGAAGTTTCTGGAATAAAGTTGTGGTTATGGTGTTCTGTTTTTGTGTTTGTGCGTATGTATATCGTGTGTGTGTTTGTGTTAGGGACATGTATTTGTCTTTAGGGAATCAAGGAACGTAGATAAATTAAGACAATATGTCTGCTTCATTTGAATTCTGACATTATTATATACACCATATTAAAACAAAAAATACTTTTACAAGTAGCAGGATAAATGCTGTTGGAGGTTATATGATGCGGACAACAACTTAAAACAGTGTATTTTTGAGAGCAGAATGAAACATGTGTTATTCACCTGAATATTTTCACATTTAAAGAAGACAGATTACTTTTTATATATTGTATAACCATAATACGACTTTAAAAATAAACAATTCCAGGATCAGAATTAACTTGAGGCAGGTGCACTATCTGTACTCTCACAGAGGATTGCCTCATCAAACTCAGTATCTTACCGCCTAGAGGGGTTTTTAACGACATTGTCTACCCATGGGGGTCTTGCACGGTCGGTTTCAAAAGTAACTTACTATTTAATTAAATAATATTAAAAAATATGAAAGGTTCTTCATATTGGTATATAATAATTTTAAACGTTTCAAAACAAATAAATGAAATTATAGGTATACATAAATGTCTTTAATAAACCACTGATAAATACTAAGATCTATTAAATTTATAAATTTTGTAATGATTTTAAATTAAATCAAATAACTATACATAAAGATGAAATTGTGAACCTGTTCAAGGGAGACAATACACGCATTGATTCGATAGACTTTTTGGAATTGAAACATAGTACAAAGAGGTGTCACTCTTGCATACAAATGACACATTAAACGAATCAATTAACACAACTTTCGTGCTCCACCTTCAATGAAGATTCTAAATTAATAATATAACCAACAGTTGTTAATCTATAGGATAGTGGCAGCTAATGAATGATAATCCATGGTAAAGTATATTTGTTTGAAATTATTGGTCAACCTACTCGGGGAAAATGCACGAACTTCTTGACTTTCATAACTCATAATTAACGTGTTTACACATTAATACAATACGGTTGTTAAACATTATATGTCTCTTACAGTATAAGACACAATACAGATCGTATGATTGCATCAACTTACCCAAATAAAGATTTAATTAAAGCCTTAACATTTTGACATTGTTTACTTTTTTATCCGTATCGGTTTTTAGCTCACCTGGCCCAATGAGCCAAGTGAGCTTTTCTCATCACTTGGCGTCCGTCGTCCATGATCCGTCATCGTCGTCGTCCTTTAACTTTTACAAAAATCTTCTCATCTGAAACTACTAGGCTAAATTTAACCAAACTTGGCCACAATCATCATTGGGGAATATAGTTTTAAAAATATGTCCAATGACCCCGACTGCCAAATAACATGGCCGCCATGGCTCAAAATAGAACACAGGGTTAAAATGCAAGTTTTGTCTATTATTTTGAAAACCGTTATGAATAGAGAAAATCTGACAAGGACAAAAATGTTCAAAATATTGATTTGACTTTGATTTGATTTTTGTTGTTTTAACGCATCTTTTAAGCACCGCTTTTGGGCTATTTCGTGGCGGCCAGTTTTTATTGGTGGAGATAGCCGGAGTGCCCGGAGAAAACCACCGACCTTCGATAGGAAAACTGACAATCCTAGTCAATTAAGATTGGAGTCGAGTGCACCCGCACGAGCGGGGTTCGAACTCACAACCTCAGTGTTGACTGGCTAGTGATTACAGTAGTAACTACTTAGACCACTCGGCTACCGAGGCCCCTCAAAATGTTGAGCTCTACTAACTGACCATATACGTCAAAATTGTCAGACGACTTCTTATAGGAGTTAATGTCCTTAAATGACAAATTTTACCATTTTTTTCATTTTTGCCTTTTACCTTAAAAACTATAATAGATACAGAGAAACATTAAAATACAAAAATGATCAGCAAGACAAGTTCTACGAATGAGTTCACATTGTCGAAATCGTCAGTTAACTCCTTATTAGAGTTATTGCCCTTTGATGATGATTTTTACCAATTGTTTGCGTTTTTGCCGTATTTCTTAAAAATTATAATAGATAGATAGAACCTTAAATAAGCAAAAATGATCAGCGTGACAAGATCTACAATTAAGACAATATAGAGGAAATCGTCCGACGTCTCCTTGGAATTATTGCCCTTTAATGACGATTTTTATCATTTTTTGGGGGGTTTTGCCTAAAATGATAAACATGATAATAGATAGATAAACACTTTATATCACAAAAATGATCAGGAGGCAAGATCTACTAACAAGTCACATTTTGCTGATATAGGTAGAAGGCTGTCACTCTTTATAGGAGTGATTGTCCAGCCTCTTAAATAAGGATTTATGTTTACCCCCTTTTGTGTTTTGAGCAAAAACTAAAGAAGATAGAGAGAAACTAAATAGACTAAATGATCAGCAATACAAGATCAACAAAACAGAGATTTTTGTTATGAATTTTATTTTCGTCTTCTATGTTGGAGAGTGTCCTTTGTTGAATATGCACATAGACCAAGGTGAGCGACACAGGCTCTTGAGAGTCTCTAGTTTAATATTATCACAACTTCCTGTAAAGATTTGACTAAATACCCATATCACGATATCGTCAGGTAAATACGCTAATACAATCGTATTGCGATACAGCTTGCGTAAACATATAGCCCTACTACTGTATATATCACAGATTGAATATTCAAATGTATAATTTAGTTTTTAAATGAGAGCAGTTATGAAAGTATGCAATCTAAAAACATTAGAAACGTCAATCTAGATGAGATAAAATAATAATTTAAGGAATATAACGGTGACTTGACTGTAAGTGTTGCTCTCCACTTATTGCAGTTTATTAAACAAATTGCTATTTGTTTTATCACTGGTTATCAACTGGTTAGGAATTAAAATGAACTCCTATTGAAAACCACTGTCAAGTTGTGAAAGTGCAGAGGATAAAATAAAGCATACATACAATCCTATTAGACTTTCATTCCACTCCATTGATATTATGAAAATCGTTGTCAGAATTTGTATACATGTTTTATATAATTGTCATGTCAAAAGATGATTGGTAGTAAATTTTGAATTGCTATAAAAATCTCCATGTAAGCTTTCATACAATATTTTCTTTAAAAAGTCTTGTATATTCACAAAGAATCAGACATCAGTTTGATTTAAAACATGTTATATTCAGTAAAATATATGTGAAATTACAATACGTTGGTAATAAGTTTCCATGGGAGATAAATAAAAGCAACAGTAGTATACCGCTGTTCAAAAGTCATAAATCGATCAAGCGAAAGCAAATCCGGGTCACAAACCAAAACCGAGGGAAACACATCAACTATAAGAGGAAAACAACGGAACAACAGAAACACTGGGCTGCTGCATAAAACAAACGCCAACATACATAGAAACTGACTATTTGATAACAACTTCCATATTCCTAACTTTGTACAGGACGTTTTAAGAAAAAAATGGTGGGTTGAACCTGGTTTTATGGCTAGCCAAACCTCCCGCTTATATAGCAATGTTAAACATACCACTAAAATGACAACATTTACGTGACAGGAATACAGTACAAATAAACGCAAGAACACACAGGACCGAGAAATGCGTAAATAAATAATATAAAAGTACATAACAACATGTAAACCACAGAATAACAACGGACATCACCTCCCATGAATTACGACAGTACACCAGTACACCACAATAGAACTATGAACTGTACGTCACACGAATGCATCAACGCCACAAAGCGTGACGTATTTTTTGTGACGTTTATTTATCACAGGTAAATTTCTAAAAATAAAATATAAAATTGGGATTGAGTTTGTAATTGTGTTATTTTATATACATGTATTTTCTAATCATTACAAGAATAATAATATAGAATTGTGTTTGTAATGGTGTAAATATTTGTATTTTCTAACCATGTCGGTTTTTCTTCTAAATCAAAACTGTGTAAAAACAAATAAATCCTGTGCATATTGTTGCTTAAACTAAACATCATATAAATGAACTAGCTGATTAATTATCTTACTTAACTTTTACATACATATAGAAAAAAAATAGAATTCAAACCACAAACGATAAGACATAAAACAATTTTTAACCAGACTTACAAAAGAAACATCGTAACTAAATACATGAATTTTGGATTTATTAATACCGAAACACGTCTATATATATATATATATATATATAGGTATAGAACTAATTCGGACCAGTCGGAAAGAAATTCAAGAAAGAAGTACATATTTTAAACAAAATAGTTCCTACACATAGCTGTATCTTTGTCAAAAGATGAAATATTTGGTTACTTTTTGTATCAAATGAAATCTTGGGGACTTTGGATCACTATAGAACCCTTGTTGAAAGTTTCTATTGAATTATAAAAAAGTATATATAGAATTATAATAGGAGGGCATATTGCCTGTTGTTCAGATCAGAAGTACCTGTTTTTGTACTATCAAACTTCCGGGAAACAGTACGCTCTGATATGCTTGAAATTGCAGAGTTTAACATAGAGAGCAATGGGCTATGAATTAGTGGTTTTATACCAATAGCAATGCGAATTCACACTCGGAAAAACAGTCATATTCGGGAATTATATCAGATAATCGAAAATCATTGACATTTTGATATATTGATTTTATCTCCCTTTAAAACTTCAGGACAAAATATTTAAGCTTAAAATATTTTTCACCAAGTATTTTAGAGATAAATCTAAAGAAAGCTTTGTAGCATGTTTAAATAAACACCTATTTAGAAGAAATAATTCAAAAACTTAAATTTGGACATTTTTAGCACTTCAAAAATTACTACCTATCACCTTTCGAATGACAATTTCAATAATCATACGTATGAAATTCTTCAAGTTAATTTCTTAACACCAATAAAGTAGAATTAAAGTCTTATAGGATTGTAAGTATGCTTTATTTTATCACCTTGCACTTTAACGACTAGACTGTGGTTTTCTACAGCAGTTTGTTGACATTTTTGACCAGTTGAACAGTTTGGTTTGACAAAAAAAAAGGCAATTTTGTCAGAATTTTGAATAAATTGCAAAAGTAGAGAGCAACACTAACAGTCAAGTCACAGTAAAAAGATAACATTTTAGCCGTAATTTTGGTTGCAAATGGTAGGATAAGATGTTTAATAAGATAAGCAAATGTGTATCGAATAATGCAATTTATTTACGTAATTTTTCTTAAAATTTTGACATTTATGTCATTCTCCTGATAGAAATGCTAGTTACAAGTAATTTAAACACCTACTGATAGTATATCAAGTTATATCAGAAGTGAAATATACCGTATTGTTCTTCTCTAGAAATGTTAATTTGAATCGATTCAAATCTCTGTAATATTTCTCCCAACCGAAGGTTCAGGGAGTAAAAGGGAGATACAAACAGAGAAACAAATAAAAGCAAAAGGACCTAAAACCAATTGCCTAAATTTCTATGATCAAATGAGAAAAAAATTAAACCTTCGTTTTATAAGGATTTGCTGCTTAATGTACATACAATGTGAAGAAAAAAGACTTATGTGTAAAATTGCTAAAACAAGTTTTAATTTTTTTTTTTTTTTTTGCATTACAGATTATTTGAAGAGATGAAGATATTCTTTAATTTTGATATGCAGATTCCCTCATCAGATACAGTACTAGTGCATGAAATAGGGAAGTGGCTGCGAATGGCAGGATCTCTAACAAAATGTGTCATAGTTTTTGATGCGATTAATCAGCTAGATGATGGATCGGGTATAGGCGGTTCGTTGAAATCTAATTAATATAATTTAAAGCGCATGTATATCCTGTATCTGAAAAGCGCATGTATATCCTGTATCTGAAAACTGTTCTTTAATTCAATTATGTCAAATCCATCTTCCACGTTTAATTAGCGTTAACAGATAACATTTGAGATATTTGCATTAAGTACTGCCTATGGTTATGTTTAAATTACTTTGTAAGATGAGTTAAGGAAAATGAAAAACCCTTCTCTAAAACAAGTTGAAAATAATTCACCATATTATTTATAGCAAGGATTTGTAATGTTTAATTATATCTAATAACATTAAGTTTAAATTATTTACTGTAAGCAGCAACATTAGGTGAAGACTATGTAAAGATGAAAATAAGACCACTTTCCTGCGAAGAAAGAGGATATAAACAACTGCAGGTCACATAACGGCTTTTACGATGGATAAAACCCATACACATACCCACGAAAAGTATTATATATATTGTCTCACCTTGTTTTTTTTTATTATGACTTCATTACCATGAAATGAAATTTCAATGTCTCAACCAAAGTATTGGCTGAGATAGTGTGTATAGCTATAAGCCTAAAATTTTCATAACCAAATTCAACGTCGGACGGTTTTATAAAAAGAATATTACACCAGCAAGACTTTGAAAAAGTCGGTAAGAACCTCTATTGTCCATGAATTTCAATCTTTAGATTGGTAGAATATGAGCTTAGGATGCCCATACCTCATTAGAAAATAAGAAGATGTGGTATGATTGAAAAAGAGACAACTATCCGCCAGATACTAAATGGCACAGATGACATACTATAAGTAATGTAAGATTATTATATATCTGATAATAAATGCTGAAATAATATTGATATTTAACTTTTTCACAGAAAGTACGGAACATGATTTGTTGTGGATACCATCAGAAATTCCTCCAAATGTTTTTCTATTGATATCTACACTTCCTGGCAGGGTTAGTTACATATCTATATAAAAAGTAAAAAGAATCAGATATTAGATTTATAATTTTATCATAGTACAATTCTGTGTTAGACATTACAAGTGCTATACGATGCTTTTTACGTTTAATACTAAGATATATTGAACATTAAAGCAAGGTTAGAACATGCTTAAAGTCACGTAAGTGTAATACGTATGACAATTAAAAAGGGTATATTTGCACAACCTAGATTGCTTTCATAAGTTAAGATATGAACTAGTGAAATCTTAACAACCATCTGTAATAATAATTGCCAAAATGCATTAATCAAATCAGGGACATAATTTTGGTAAAATACAGGAACATAAATATTCTTATATGACGTTCTTCAAATTGACAGTGGGTTAAATTACGGAAACAGCTAACACTGTCCTATTAGAATAGAAATGATTCATGGGGGCTTGAAGTTATATTGATTTTACCACGGGTTGGTCCGTTATGCTGATATTTAAGCCCTTGCTATCGCTCGTGGTACATTTTTATACGCCCGTCAATTTTTGACGGGACGTATTATGGTATACAAATGTCCGGTGTCCGTCCGTCTGTCCGGCGTAAACATGTCGCACCGTAACTTGAGAACGACTTATCTAAATTTCATGAAACTTAACATAGTTGTTTCTTATGATGGTCAAACGATCTGTATACTTTTGGTGAAAATAAGATTTAAACTTTTTGAGTTACGGGACTTAGTAACTAAAACAGGTGTGTGTTTTTTTTTTCACATGTCGCGCCGTATCTCAAAAACAATTTATGATTATTGCTTAAAACTTTACACACTTGTTAGTTATATTACTCTTAAGATCTGTATACCTTTTGGTGATGATTCAAAATTTTATTTTAGAGATATTGAGTATTTTGTTAAAAAAGGGGGAGGGGTTTTTCACATGTCGCGCCGTATCTTAAAACAGTTCATGATTATTGCTTAAAACTTTACACACATCTTAGTTATATTAATCTTAAGATCTGTATACTTTTTGATGATGATTCAAAATTTTATTTTTGAGTTATTGAGTATTTTGTAAAAAAAGGGGGAGGGGTTTTTCACATTTCGCGCCGTATCTCAAAAAGGATTTATGATTATTGCTTAAAATTTTACACACTTCTTAGTTATATTAATCTAAAGATCTGTATACTTTTTGGTTTTGATTCAAAATTTTTTTTTTGAGATATTGATTTTTTTTTTTTTAAAGGGGGGTTTTCACATGTCGCGCCGTATCTCAAAAACGATTTATGATTATTGCTTTAAATTGTACACACTTCTTAGTTATATTAATCTAAAGATCTGTACACTTTTTGGTTTTGATTCAAAATTTTATTTTAGAGATATTGATTTTTTTGTAAAAAAAAAGGGGGTTTTCGCATGTCAGGCCGTATGTCAGAAACTATTTATGATTATTGCATAAAATTCACACACAAGACGACGGGCGTATCATGCGCTCATGGCGCAGCTGTTTATTTTAGCATAAAGGACAAATCCGTGGTAAAAACATGATAAATTCAAGCCCCATGAATGTTTTTTTTTTCTTAAATAAATTAAAGCAGCAGTAGTTTACCGATATTCAAATCTCACATATCGTTTAAGAAGATAGATCAAGTTAACAAACAAAAATTTAGTGAAGCGCATGAACGCGAGATTTGCTATCGTACCAAACGTAGTACGAACTGGGAGCCGTCATTGAACTTTTGAAAATAATTCATATATGCCCTTAATGTCAACGTATGTGTTATGACCAAAAGTATTTGGAGGATTTTTAGCAACAACTTGGTATAATTTTCATATGGATTTGTTCCCTATTCATAACAAACCATATTGTGTGTACTCGATTATGCTTCCAACTAACCATTGCAAGTAACCGTTACACGAACGGTTTATAATTAAGATTTATTGTTCCAAAGTTAAAAGTACGAAGAAAGGGTCAAATAAAGATACGCTAATAAAATATTCAAAGAACAAATAGTGCATACTTATTTTTCAATAGTTTTTCAGTTTACCTTTTTGGAATGCATTTCTAGAAAAAAAATCTTAAGTTGTTGATGAAAAAAAGATGAGAATAGTGCCCTTTTCTCACTCAATATGAAATGTCAGCTCTCGCATCCTCTCAAGAAAAAATCTTCCGTTGTAATGATCGAAATAGATTTCTTAGATATTAATAATTAATTTCAAAATCTTCAAGAACCAATTATAATATGAAATCTACACAATTTTAACACGTTAACGAATATAACCAACACCAGTAACACGTGTTTTAGAAAGTATTTCATAGTTATTATTTTAGCTATTCCAAATTCTGTTTATACAAAAGAATTTTTTTTTCTATAAATTAGCGAAGCAAAAACAATACCTATAACAAACATCACAAATCTATATTTAGAATCTAAAGGCCGTGTCAGTTCGTTTTAGATCTGTTTGATTCATGCTCTTGTGCACTACAAAATAATCTCATAAACAATCATAAACAAAGTGTTCTAGAAACGTTGAAGTCTTTATCAAATAAAACTATAAGCTAGTATTTTGCTGATTTGCATTTCAATTCTTTTAATTTCATCTTAATGATTAGAATATTAGATGATACCTCCAAAACAGCACTAACTGTTGAGTTACGTACCGTCCGTACCTGATACGTAGCCAATCGGGAAACCTCTACTATGAATGCATCACCTGGTTGGTATCATAACAACGGAATCATTCATTTTTTAGAAATTTTATTTTTTTTTATAAAACTTTAATAAATCTTTTAACATAACGATCATGCAGGTTGTTGATAAATATTTCGTATCAACTTCACAAATAATACATGATGGGCATGACATATAAAGTGTAGGTACTGACGTTATTTATCATCTTTATTTTGTGTTATAGTGTTCTTTTTATTTGTCTTTGTATATGTTTAACCTTTACGGTTTAGTCCATTTTTGGTTATATCCTTTAGGAGTTGCTCGGTATACATCCCGCCATTGTGTTAGTGTGCCATTGTATTTTTTTGTATTCTTGTCTTTCATTTTTTTCTTTTGTGCTTTGTCGATATAGTGTCTATTTGCCATTTTGTTTTCTTTGTTGACATAGTTGTTTGATTTTATAGTGGTAAAATTATAACACAATTGACTGCTACACCCTAATTTTTGACATTTTTACCTATTATGTTTGTTTTTTTGACTCACACATTGTTGTCAATATAATGGAATTCTATGTGACTGTCATATAAGTGAGGGGTTTGGAAGCTATAAAACCAGGTTTAATCCACCATTTTCTACATAAGGAAATGCCTGTACAAAGTTAGGAATATGACAGTTGTTTTTCATTCGTTTGATGTGTTTGAGCTTTTGATTTTGTCATTTGATAAGGGACATTCCGTTTTGAATATATTTCTTGGAACTCAGTATTTTTGTTGTTTTACTTCTTAAGTCAAAAAGAGAGGGAGGTTAATCATTTGTAGCATCTGAACCATTAAATTTATTATATTACAGGCAATGAACGCTTGTATCGAAGCTGGATGGCCGAGTATGAGAGTAAGACCTCTACAGGAATCACAGAAAATGCAGATTATCACCGATTATTTGGAAGGAATTTACGGAAAAACATTGACTACGGAACAAAAAGAAATGATTATCAATGTAAAACAGACATCAAATCCACTGTACCTGAAATCTCTCCTGGACGAGGTAGTATTTTCGGATCATTTTAGATTACAATTAACAGCTTTTTATAACACATGATAGATATTTCCAGGATTTGTGGAACGTTTTCCATATTGTCCTAAGGATTACCCTAATTTCAAATGTTTGTAAAAAAGTATTAACGAAAATACCAAAATCCAAGGTATATAAAAATATATCGAACTTTAAGGTTAATTATACCCCACACAACGAAGTTGCGGAGGATATAATGTTTTTGACCCGTCCGTCTGTCTGTCTGTCCGTCCGGCCGTCCGTCCGGCCGTCCGTCCGTCCGTCCGTCAGTCCTGTTTCTTGTCATCGCAACTTCTCTGAAACCACACAACAGAATTTCATGAAACCTTTTAGATAATAAGGACATACTATGTAGTTATGCATATCGACAGGAAATTATGATTCAATTTTTTCTAGAAGTTACGCCCTTTGAACTTATTTGCTTTAATGTACTACTGCAACAGTTTGTCATCGCAACTCCTGTGAAACCACACAACAGAATTTCATGAAACTTTGTAGATAATAAGGACATACTATGTAGATGTGCATATCGACAGGAAATTACGATTCAATTTTTTCTAGGAGTTACGCCCTTTGAACTTATTTGCTTCAATGTACTCTGCAACAGGGTGTCATCGCAACTCCTCTGTAACCACACAACAGAATTTCATGAAACCTTTTAGATAATAAGGACATACTATGTAGTTGTGCATATCGACAGGAAATTACGATTCAATTTTTTCTAGGAGTTACGCCCTTTAGACTTATTTGCTTAAATGTACTACTGCAACAGTTCAGGTTGTCATCGCAACTCCTCTGAAACCACACAACAGAATTTCATGAAACCTTTTAAATAACAAGGACATACTATGTAGATGTGCATATCGACAGGAAATTACGATTCAATTTTTTTCTAGGAGTTACGCCCTTTAGACTTATTTGCTTAAATGTACTACTGCAACAGTTCAGGTTGTCATCGCAACTCCTCTGAAACCACACAACAGAATTTCATGAAACTTTGTAGATAATAAGGACATACTATGTAGATGTGCATATCGACAGGAAATTACGATTCAATTTTTTTCTAGGAGTTACGCCCTTTGAACTTATTTGATTCAATGTACTCTGCAACAGTTAGTCATCACAACTCCTCTGAAACCACACAACAGAATTTCATGAAACTTTGTAGATAATAAGGACATACTAAGTAGATGCGCATATTGACAGGAAATTATGATTCATTTTTTTTCTTTTACAATTTTTTTTCTTACACTTATTTTATTTCTTCAATGACAATGTGGGGACGTGGGGTATGTGAGCGCGCTCACTAAGGTTCTTTAATTGAAAATACAATGTTTCTATTTTAAATTCACCAAACTATTTAGTCTTTGCAAATATTTTTATTGTAACAATCTGGACAGAGAAATATGACTAATAATATCAAATTAGGAATACTGTCATTTAAACCATGACAATTCCCGTATTGGAACGCTTAAACTCTCAATTTCTTAAATTTAAAGAAAGTAAGAAGTGAGAAAGCCATACTATACATTTGGAAATTATTAAATAAGGACTGATATATCGAGTTAACTTACGTTTTATAGGTCCGTATGTTTGGATCATTCAGAACACTGACAAACAAAATTTCCGAGTATTTATCTGCTGAAAGTCCACAGGATCTTTTTGCCAAAATCCTTGAAAGATTGGAGGAGGAATTCGAGAAGGGACAAACTCCAAGGTATGTTGTATAATCAATATGAACCTATACAAATTGTCATGCATCAGGGTTTCAATAAGACAATATTTATGTGTTTTCCTTAATGCTCGATCGAAAAAAATTATAGAACCTTTTAGATTTTTCAATTTCTTCATCATCAATTGCTCTTAATTTGTCTTTTCATGTCTGCATTCTGTTAATGTTATTATTTATTAATTAGTTGGTATTGGTTTTTAACAAGCTTTCAGAAACTTCGAGTACTCTACGATTTGTATTTTCAAACTGATGTTGACAGTCTGTTCTTCTGTTTTGCTGTAACACCACTGTCTCAGGTAAGGGGCTCGTTGAGAGCTCCCAAACTTGTTTGATCCCACCACATTCTATATGTGCATGTTCCCAGTCAGGATCCTCAAACTCATTGTCTTTGGTGGCTGTTATATTTGTTTTTTTGTTAATTATTTTGTCTTAGATTAGGCCGATATTTTATTTTCGCTTGTTTCCCTTTGTTCATATATATATATATATATATATATATATATATATATATATATTATATACATTCTAATAAAATGTAAAGATATGTGCATGAATATATTTGACCAAACCTAAGACTACTATGCACATTATCGGGACATTGCCCCATATCCTTTGACTTCGGTAGTTACGAAAGCTGATTTTTTTAATTTGAAATAGTTCAGCTTTTTAATCTAAATTTCCTTGTCTTACAGAAAAGATGTTGTACGAATGTAAACACACTATTGACACAGTTCAAGATTCTAATTTACTTTTACTTGTTTTACAGAAAAGATCTTGTGCGTGATGCTACCACTGCCTTGTGGTGCTCCAACAGAGGAATGTCCGAGTCAGAGCTGGTTGAATTGTTAGATGTAAGTTTTTTGTGATATCCATTTTACATGACTCTGTATTTATGTATCTTTGAACGACAAAATTATTTTATGTCTACCTGTGCGAATTTCAAACGCGCGATTTTATGCCAGTACTTAAAACCTTCCATCCTTTATGGGTGGATTTTACATAGATAAATAGAATCGTATAATATAAGCATAATGAGGATGTTAAATTTGATGTATGCCTTTTGTGCTTCTTCGTTACATTTGTTTGTTTTATAGTGATTAAGATGATAATACAATGTTGACTGCTGTAACCCTGTTTTGACATTTTTCCTATTGTGTCTGTTTGTTTTGTTCATACATCGTTGTCAATATAGTGGAATTTGGTGCGACTGTCATACATGTGAGAGGTTTGGCTAGCTATAAAACCAGGTTCAATCCACCGTTTTCTACATGGGAAAATGCCTGTACCAAGTCAGGAATATGACAGTTGTGATCCATTCCTTTGATGTGTCTGAACTTTTGATTTTGCCAATTGATTGGGGACTTTCCTTTTGAATTTTCCTCGGAGTTCAGTATTTTTGTGATTTTACTTTTCACATTGCATTGCTTAAACAATGCCAAAAACTCAAATAATTGCAACTTTTTATAACAACATCATATTTTTACTAATTACATAATTTGAAGATATCTTATTGATTTTCAAATTTCAAACATTTTTCCCCACAAAAATCTTCCTTAAAGCATGAAATGATTTAAACTTAATGAGGTATTACTGGAACCAATGTGATGGATAAGTTATGACATCAACATTTTTGTGCAGTGTAGAACAATCTTAAGTAAATAAGTTTGATATATTATTGAATTGTAGATACCAAGTGCTATTTGGTCTCCATTCTACATTTCGCTATATGAGAACTTGGTAAATAGGAATGGTATCTTGAATTTCTTCCACGATCACCTGCGACAGGCTGTAGAAAGGAAGTACATCCCTACACATGAAGCTAAAGTCAAAGGTTATCTGTGTCTCGCTGATTTCCATGCAGCTAAGGACACCAGCGACAGAACTGTAAGTGTTTTTGCTTTTACAGTCTTTAATAAGGAAAAATATAAAAACATTCGTGCAGTGGAGGAACATATAAAAATTTTAACAGCTTTAGGAACAGAGAGAAAAGCGGGGCTCGCATAGTACAAATAAATTTTATATTTTCCTACACTGAACGAATATTGTTTTTATCCTGCAATTGGACATTGAACTTGAACAGTTTTTTTTTCCATCCAAGTCGTTGAATTGGTTTTTGAATGAAATTCACTAAAACACGGACCGCGATGAGGACCCAAAATTGAACTGTTTTGTAAACATAACCGTTCGCTCGAAACAGAAGCAAGATACCAGGAGACTATAAATATAAACAGAAGATGTGGTATGATTGCCAATGAGACAACTCTCAACAAGAGACCAAATGACACAGAAATTAACAACTATAGGTCACCGTACGGCTTTTAACAATGGGCAAAGCCCACACCGCATAATCAGCTATAAAAGGCCCCGAAATGACAAATGTAAAACAATTAAAACGAGAAAACTAACGCCCTAATTTATGTACAAAATAATGTACACTAAACGTGTATCGCTTCATGTTATCTGTCAATTTGTAATTATTTAGTAGATACCTCCTATGAACATCAAGGAATATCATTGGTTAAAAGCGAACACGTGGGGACCCTGTATATTTGATATGGAGTTAGCGGGCGTATTTTATTTTGATATACGGTTAGTAGTGGTGTTATGTCCCTTAAAAAAAAACCACGGCGTTGAGGAAAAATCTGAAACAATTTGCAAGGACAACAGATGAAGAAATTGATGATGAACGATTGAAAATAAATGCAGGAAACACATTAAAACTAACAAGTTGTTATTGTTGGCATTTTATGCCCCACCTAAGATAGAAGAGGCATTATGTTTTCTGGTCTGTGCGTCCGTCCGTCTGTTCGTCCGTCAGTCCGTTCGTTCGTGCTTCAGGTTAAAGTTTTTGGTCGAGGTAGTTTTTGATGAAGTTGAAGTCCAATCAACTTGAAACTTAGAATACATGTTCCCTATCATATGATCTTTCTAATTTTAATGCCAAATTAGAGATTTTCCCTCATTTTCACGGTCCACTGAACATAGAAAATGATAGTGCAGTGGGGCATCCGTGTACTATGGACACATTCTTTTTTATATAGACCTATGGAAGTAGGTTGTTAATATTGAAGCCTTGCTCACTTTGATAGGTACTAGTCTAAATGACACATGTGAAGATAGTCGGTAAGATAATTTTGTTATACGATATATATGGGGTCAATAAATTCCATAAGGGGTAAGAGCTTTTTAATGACGTAGCACCAATCGTAAAATATCTTCCAGGTAGAAGAATTGCCTTTCTTGCTGACCAAAGCTGGACAATTGGACAGACTGAAAGAAACAATTACAGATCTGGAAGTCTTCTATAGATTATCGGACAATGAGGATGGAATTTTTGAATTGATCAAAGCTTGGAAAACGGTAATTGAAATATAAGAACTGAAATGCACGTCCTGCTATTGTGTATTGAACGCATTTAACTTTTGAACTTTTATTATATGATTTTCAATTGAGAATAGGGCTACAAATGTTTAGAATGTACGTGAAAACCGGTTAAAATATGTCGGTTTTGTTTTCTTTGAATATCGATTTCTCGAGTTAATCCTAGTCACCTGATCCGTTTTTTTTTAGTTAAAATTAATTTGTCTCAATTTGAGTGACAAAAGGTTTAAAACCACAAAATCATGACGGCGTCACACTGCAAAATCGTAGATTTGCATGGGTTTTTTTTCATACACCTCTCATACATAAAATACACACCAAAAAAGAATCCAATGACCCAATCGTAGTTCCAGATCGTTTAAACGAAACGTTTTCATCAATAACGTGACTTTCAAACACTTATTTGTGGGCAGATTTTTCAAAATCGCAATTTAAAGAGAAAGATGCAAGTTTTTAAAGCTTTTTTTAAGAACTAGTTCTTATTTTCATCAAAATAAAAGATACGACCAAATTACGTATACTTTTCAAAAGTTAAAAAGCAAAAGAAAAACCCCAAAGATGATCACCAGTAATATTAATATATAGATTTCCTGTAAGTTCTGGCTGGAATAACATTCAATAGGTACACACGACAAAAAAAGATTGGAATTAAATATCATAAATAAAGGCAACAGTAGTATACCGGTGTTCAAAAGTCATAAATTCGATTGAGAGAAAAACAAATCCGGGTTACAAACTAAAACCGAGGGAAACACATCAACTATAAGAGGAAAACAGAGGAACAACAGGAACACTGAAGTGCAACAAAAACAAACGCAAACATACATAGAAACGAACTATTTGATAACAACTGCCATATTCCTGACTTGGTACAGGACATTTTTAGAAAAAAATGGTGGATTGAACCTGGTTTTATGGCTAGCCAAACCTCCCGCTTATATGACAATGTTAACAAATATCGCTAAAATCACAACACTACGTGACAGAAATACTGCACAAACACACGCAAGAACACTCATCACAGAGAAACGCACAAACAAATAATATAATAGTCGACACAACATGCAAACCGCAGAACAACAACGAACATCTTCCATCATCGACAGATCCCACAGGACATCACAAACAGTGATGCACTTACGTAACGAACATGCAGTCTCAAACTTTATACAATTATTTTCACAATACCAGTCCAAACAAGTTTCATGACAATGATGGTATTGAAAGGCTGTTTTATAATTATTTGGACTACAAACGATAAGACATAACACATTATCCAACCGAAACCATAATAGAAATATCAAAAATAAATACATGAATGTTGGATGTACAAAATACCGAGACACGTCGTATAGCAATGCAAATTCACACTCGGTATAACAGTCATATTCGGGAAATATATGTGGAGTGTACTTATTGAATGTTATCGAACGTAAATGTAATTCCATGTACAAAATGAAGTACCATAAAAATCAAAAACCCCAAAATGCATCATCTAAACAAGTCTGAAAGGTTTATTTAATAATCATAAACTAATCGTTTGATTTCCAGCTTGGTGGATTCGATTTGTCAGAAGAAGCATACATGTCAAAGGTACAAAAGATACCCAAAGAGGATATATTGCAAAATTCTACATACTTCTGCAAATTGTACAGGTAAAGAAAATACAATTGTAGTAGTAGGACGTGGAATCAAGAAAATATATTCGATTATATACATTCATTGTGTAACTTGTCTAATCAAATAATGAAATACTTAAATAGCCAACTGGATGTCGAAGGTAAATATTATTTGACTTTGCATTTATTTGTCATTCTATTACATACGTGAACAATCGTAATATACATATCTAAATGATTGCAGACGACATAAATTAAGACAGTTTCATTATGTGTAAGAAAGATTGAAATCAACACTACACAAGTGTTACGGTCACCATTATGCATTGTTTGTGTAAACGCGTTCCAAACATTACAATATTCAATGAGTCTGGACTCGCAGGGAGATTGATACAGGAGATGCTTATTCTGTTGAGTCTTGACGCATCCGGTTTCGATTCATTTAGATTTTATTATGCCCCACCTACGATAGTAGAGGGCATTATGTTTTCTGGTCTGTGCGTCCGTCCGTCCGTTCGTTCGTTCGTCCGTTCGTTCGTTCGTCTGTTCGTCCGTCCGTCCGTCCGTCCGTTCGTCCCGCTTCAGGTTAAAGTTTTTGGTCGAGGTAGTTTTTGATGAAGTTGAAGTCCAATCAACCTGAAACTTAGAATACATGTTCCCTATGATATGATCTTTCTAATTTTAATGCCAAATTAGAGATTTCCCCCATTTTCACGGTCCACTGAACATAGAAAATGATAGTGCGTGTGGGGCATCCGTGTACTATGGACACATTCTTGTTTTTCTCTGCGTATTTTCTGCGCCGCCGTAGGCAATGGGGCATTCAGTATATATATATATATATATATATATATATATATATATATACAAACTATACATTATATACAGTGCACGTAAGAAATCGCATTATTATGAAATTGAAAGTGTCAATATAATAATAATAAAAGTATTTCTTTTAAAATCCAACCTTTGACAATTAACATTTCAAAAAAGGAATGAAAGAAACCTTAAAAGTGCAGTGCTATATCTTGCATATTATTAAAAGAGTACACATATGTTTTTACTTTTTTTTTAAATACACATTCACATAAAATTTGCACACTTTCAAACTTTCATACATATAAATTAATTTATACTCTAACATGTTACTACTCATTGCGAGTTTTAATGACTAAGTTCAAATATTTTTTGCCCACTTCATCAACCTTCTTTCCGATATCATCACTGAACAAAAAGGCTATGTCGCCAATGATGTAGATTATTAAAACCAGACAACTGTGATAAAAACACGCCAGTTCCTGCATTGAGAAGAAAATCGTGTAAATCTCAAAAGAAGCGTTCTCGAATATCATTATATGCCTGGCATGCCAACAATACATACAAAATAAATATTTCAATACAACTTGTTTGACATGTATAACTGTCTTTCAACTTCATGCAGAATAAGACAGCATTCAATCGAAGACATTTTGTTCTAGTCAGAAACTTAAGACAAGAGGCCCACAAATCATCTACGTTTGTTAAAAACGGCTGTAATGCTTATGTAATGTAAAATGAACGGTATTCATCGAGGCTTCGCTTTTCAGGGATTTTGGATTTAAGCTTATCACAAGATTCTATACCAAAAAAATAATTAAACGCTTTTATATTAACTTTCCCATGTATATAATGGTCTAGTCCAGTGAACTGGAATATGTCGTTAATATGATTAAAATATTCATTTTTTTTATCATTTAAGATCGTTAAAGTGTTATCATTGACCGCCCGTCCTTCCATCTTTCCGTCCGTCCCATTTTCGTTTCCGCACTCTAAATTAAGTTTTTCTCATCATTATTTTATAAGACTCATACACAAAGCTGAGAACCAAAACTCGCAAACAGAGTTCGAAATTGGGCAGTGAGTCACTTACCGTTTTAGAGTTATGGCCCTAAATAACTTGGCAAATTGCAATTTTTTTTTAATTTCCTCACTCAACTTAAATTTTTCTCGTCCAAATTTTATGGAACTTATACACAATGCTAATATCTAAAACTCGCAGACAAAATCCGAATTTGGGCAGTGAGTGACTACCGTTCTAGAGTGATGGTCATTTATTACTTGGAAAATTGCAATTTTTTTTTATAGTTTCCACACTCTAACTTACGTTTTGCTCATCCAAATTTTACGCATACAAAATGCTAGGAACCACAACACGCAGACAGAGTTTACATTTTGGCAGTATTTCATTAACCGTTCTAGAGTACGCACTCTAACTTAAGTTTATCTCATACAAATTTTTAAAACCAACATATATATGTTTCAACAAACATCAGTACTGAAAAAGCTTCAGAAAAATAAACTCCCAAAAAACCAGTAGGAACATAAGATGCTGTAGAATTTGTTGGCATGCAGCGGTCATTTTGATAGTTTATACCAAGGATACAAAGGCCATTTTGAAAGTGATAAAATCATAATTGAGTTTATTTAGATACTTGATCGAATTGACCATTCTTTTAACAGTCGATTGGGAAACTTCTTTTTGATCATTGGAATAATGGAAGCAGCAAAAAAGATTTTCAAAACACTGATTAAACAGCTGGAGCTGAACTATGGTGAATCTCATGGGACTGTGGTATACAATGTACATGACCATACTTGGAAATATCGCTGTAAACACCCAGATGTTATTAAGGTATTTCTATTTAAAAAGTATATTCATTTATTTCTTTTTCAGCCATATTCTAAGTTAGAAATATCAAACAACAAAGCTTTAAAAGCAGCGTAATTCTAAATCTATGTTTTGCTGTGTCATGTCTAACATTTCATGGTCACGATTTTACTGCACTAGATTGCTTTTCGAAATATATTGCATCTTTAGTGATGCTCGATGCCAAATTATTTGTAAATGCAAATTGTAGAACAGACTTTGAAGAACTAATAGAACCGAAAACAGCTAAAAGTATAGGAAACCTGGCTAAGTTGTATTCTAAGAAGACGATTTAAAGAATGTAAATTGCTCTTGAACTTTTGACAAAAGCTTTTGACAAAGCTTCATTCCATAATAAACGTCATTTAAATTTGGTCTCTGGTGGAGAGTTCTCTTATTAGCAGTCATACCACATCTTAAAATTTTTATATTTAACTCAGATATGTCTGATATTAAAAAAGTTTAGAAAGTCACAACATAAAAATTTAAAACAAAGAGCAACATTGTCGGTCAGCAATTAATAGATGAAAGTAATTCACGGGAATTTACTTTTATAGTGGCGAAATTTTAATCCCTTTTCTTCTAGTTTTGTTGTAGACTTAGATTAGTAAGATATGTTGAAGTATGTTATTGCCTAAAATCTGTTAAAACAAAAATGGAAACGCCAATAATGACATATTCATAAGTTCTTGTATAATACATGTAAATAGATTAAGAAGATCTTACACTTTGTAACTGTTTCTATTTATTTGTCTAAGATTTTTTCTGTTTGAAACAAAAGATTATCTCCATTTTTATAGGGATTACATGAACTTGGAACTGTGTACAGCAAACTTGGCGAGTATGATAAGGCGGTAAGGGTATACATTGATGCCATAAATCGCCAGAACAGGGTTACAACACCAACACAAAAACTACAGGTATGTTAATGAAAATAACAGATAATAAATGTGTTGCGTCAAAACCGAGTTTCTGAATTTAACTTCATCAGGAACGGTCAATCTTTAAAATTTGAAATTTTGATACAGAATGAGCTAATGATCAAAATGAACCTTAATGAATATCCAAATCCATCTAAGATTAACTCCGCATAAAGGAGTTAGAACCTGAATTTCTCAAAATTTTAAAGTTTTATCAAAGGCGAATTTGAGACAGATATGTTTTAAATTATACCAGCACCTTGGCACTGACTACTGAGCCGATTTAACGTAAAAAGATTGAATGATGTAATAGCATTTAACTTTCTAGAAACGGAATAAAAGACCACCAGTTTAAAATCCCTATCTATTCAACCAAATTTCACAGCTTTCTAAATACTTGACTTTTGTTTAACTTCATGGAAACCATGTATATCCTGAATCATACATGTATCACCTTTCTACATGCCAGTTTTCAACCTATGTTTCAAGTCTTGTAACGAAGAACTACCGTTTGGGGAGCCAAATACTACTAAAAATAACCCCTGGTTTTCTGTAAATCTTAAATTAGTATACTATGAAGCGCATAAAAGACTAAATATATTTCTCTTTCACCAAAAGTTTCATTTCTGCAAATTTGTTGTTTAGTTTAAGTAAACAATGACATCAAAAGCACTATTTTATGTCATGAAAGGGCTACTTTTACATGCGTTCAGAATTGGTGGTCTGACGCCTACTGGCTGACTAAAAAGACCTGGGCGCTCGGTCATAAAACTTTACTCAGTACTCGGAGTACAAGATTTGTGCTCGAAACACAAAATCCTGGCCTTGCGGTCATAAAACTTTCGAGCACGATTATTGTACTCAGACTCAGAAATCAACCAATCAAAGTACTGGATTAGGTGTTTCGAGCACAAATTTTGTACTCCGAGCACTGAGTAAAGTTTTATGGCCGAGGGTCCTGTAATTTGATTGGTTGATTTCTGAGTCTGAGTACGATAATCGTGCTCGAAAGTTTTATGACCGCAAGGCCTGAACTGACACCCATTCATCCATATAACGTGAACTGACGAGGGAGTTTTTTTAAAGGGTAATATTCCGTTTATTTCATTTTACATTTATTTGAAGATTATAAAGTGCATCCTTTTTTGTTCTTTATATATGTTCACTGACTATTTCTTGATTATTTGTTAAAAACACATGTTTTATATATATTTAAGATCGAAAGCAGCTTTTAAAAAATGATAACTTGTAATAATATTATGAAAGAGGGGCGAAAGATACCAAAGGGACATTCAAATTTGCTACCTTTTCTGAGTGTATATACTTAGGTAACTTGGACTTGCAATTGATGCATCCTTGATATTTAATGATAGGTTTATATAGCTTAATTTTTTCTTTTTATAGTTGTGTGAAGGGTTGCTTGGTTTATCGTCAGTATACATTCAGAAAGAAGACATGTTAGAAGCTAAGAAACTAATGTTGAGAGCATTAGAATTAGCGACATTTGTACTAGGAAAGAAACATAATTTTGTAGCGGCCATTTTCACAAGGGTACGTATCTGACGAGTTTTAAATGCTACTTATTATACACCAATGGAAAATATTAAAATATTAGTACGGCATGACATAATCAATTTCTTAGAAATTATCACATACTTGAATAACAAAAAAAATGCTTCATTTTGCAAAGGTAATCCAATCGGAAGTAAGCAGCCAATATCAGCATACCCAGGCTGCTTAGTCTTAATTAAGAACTCCTCGTGCGATCTGGACTGATAAGCATTTAGCACGACCCGGCCTGATCATATGGAAACTTACTCGCTAATTTATTAACTTTGGGAGTGGGGATAGTAAAAATTTGTTGATGTTAAAAAAAATCAAAAAATTTTGTAAACATCTTTTCGTGCTAGAGGTTTTCAAAAAGATTGATAGATCGGTTTATTACTATGCTATTCCTAATAGATTATCGATGTGGATTTGCAGTTAAAAAATAATTTTGTTGTAAAATAGCAATTTAAAAAAAAAGACAACATCTTTTTGTGCCAAGATTCCATAAAAATTTATTTATAAGTACAATAAGATATTACTACTTGATTCACTATGTCAAAAATTGTCCGTTGGCTACTATTTTGAAATGGTAGCCAAAATACATAAAAAATGCAGCAAGCTAGAACATATCCTGAAGTATTTAACGGAAGTTGATTCTCTATGTGTTGCTTTGTTTGCATCAGTATTTATTATTGTTTCTGTGCCTCACACAAATAAGTACAATCGGGTTCTTTCCCGACGTGTCGGATTTCTATTTCGTTAATGTTTTTTGGGGGGTTACGAAGCCACGTGGATTCGGGGGTTGGGAGGGGGCAAGGACCCCCTTATGGAGCTTCAAATAGGATATATACATATACTTTTTACAAGTTTCACTCCAAATGTTGGCTTGCCAGCCCTGCCTACTTTTCAAAACCCTAGATCCGCGGACTAGGGTGTTATTGTTTGTTTATCTTTTCGTTTTTATTTTGTATTTTTTTTTTAATTATTTCTTGGTTATTTTTGTTTTGCTTTTATTCATTTCAGCCTGAAATCAATTTGGTAGTCTCTTTATTCTACACTTGTTCTGTTAGGGGTCAATGTTGGCCTAGACATAGGGTTAAGATTTTTGTATCTTGTATGCATATCTATCGCAATATCATGCTTACTGAAAGGCAGTGATATAGTGTAAATTTTGCAACAAAAACACCATTTGATATCAAATATTTTTTTAGAAAGCAAGACATTAGAGCTTCCAGTTATTTTATTAAGGCTGAAAAGTAACATTTTTAATTTCTTTGTCCATTTAGTACACTTGTGTATGTATGATTGCTCTGTTTTCAAGCTGAGACATTCTGTAAATGATATATAATTTCCGATTACCATACTGGATTAAAGTTTCTGCAATTTTTAAAATAAACACCAAAGAGTCCTTTTAAATATCGCTATTCTAATCTTTATCTTTATACAATGGGGCATGATGCGTATCGGTGACCGAGTGGTCCTACAAATTCATCTACAGCGATCGATAGCTTGTCGACACCGAGGTTTTGAGTTCGAACCCCGTTCGTGGCAGATACATTTGACTCCGATCTTAATTGACTCGGATTGTCAGTTTTCCTGCCGAAAATCAGTGGTTTTCTCTGGACACTCCGGTTTCCTCCGCTAATAAAACCTACCGCCACGATATAGCCAAGAGTGCTGGAAGTGGCGTTTAACACCAACAATCAATCAATCAATCTTTATAAAAAATACAAAAAAATATTTGTTAATATTTCATATCATTTCATTTTTGCACATTTATTCTGTGGCTATCTGCACTCCGCAAGAGCTCTAATGATTAATATCTGCCTTTTTAATAAAGCAACATATCCAGTATCCTCATAGAGTTGTTTCCTATTTTTACAATTATTAAACCTTTTGTGTTTCTCACTGAAACCCATTAGTTCTATTGGTCCTTTAATTTCTGTAATCCATTTATTAAAATAACTTTATTTTATTATGATATAACAGCTTGGCCAACTTTCCTACAAACAAGGCCGTGTAGACGAAGCCTTGGCCTATTGTCTACATGATCTGAAGGTGACGAGAAGCGAGGTCGGTACCAATCATCCACGCACTGCCATTGTTCTTAATGAAATTGGACTCATTTACGATGATAAGAATGACACCATGGCACCACAGCTTTATGAAGCCGCTTTATCAATTTTCCTGGAAACGTACGGCAAAAATTTTCTCGGAACTGGAACAATACGGTATGCAATTTTTTATTAGTTTTACACAATTTTTCGCACTGTCAAAAAATGTAGATATTATACCATCTGTCATTTCACTTTTTGTTGTTTTAGAACAGCATGATTTGTTAAAGTCGTGAGTCTACATAATTCATTTGTTTGCGAAAAATTGCATAGTAAAGCAAGTCATAGAAATGGTACTTCATTGAAACAAATCAATGAAATAAGTTTCATTTATTGATGTTTTGAAAATTACCGAAATGAACTGTTACTGAAAAAAAGTAATATTTGTTAAATGTGTCCATTCATGTTGTAAATTTTAAATATATATATGATTAATTTATATGTGCTTGTGACAAGTGCTTTGATATTTTGGTGTTTTTGTTTTTGTTTTTATCTTTATATATATTTAAGTGTTTGGTTACATGATTATTGGGGGAAGAGATCTGTTTGTGCCAAGTACATTGTAATGCGTCCTTTTGTGACACATGGTTTTAGAATACCTAGTATCATTTGCGCCAAAAAAGAAGCATTATGCCTATTCGTCGTTACAATTCTAATCTTAATTTTACACTATACAACTGAAAGCTGTTTTTTGGGGAAACAAATAAAATCCAAAATGAAAGCAAGGGAAGGCACCATTTGAATGTACCATCACCAAATACATCTGATGAGTCCAAACAGATAAGTTTGAAAGAATTTCAAATTGAACAATCATAATCATTATAACTAAAACAACTTCTGTATGCAACAATATTAACAATACATTCAACAGGAAGGTCTTGTAATAGGGGTCGACAAGTACGAATGATGGTAAATAAGAAACGTAATTGGAAAATGAGTATAAATTGGATTGGAACTGTGGCCCTGCCAAATTTCACCAACGCCGATCCCTCAAGGAATTGTTGCAAGTGTTCTTAGTGTGCAGGGAGCGTAGTACACACACTCTCTCTCTCTACACACAGGGCATCATATTTAATGGTGTCCACATTCTGACTTGGCTGCAAATTTATACTTCGTACAACCAAACGACGCCCACTTTTGCAAGTGTTTTACTGCAGGTCGAGAGAAAACCAAGAGTGACCATATTTCTATTCTCCAGTCATCTGTGTGTCTTCTTAATATAATTATCTTTAACATGTTTTCACTGAGCTGTCAACAACTTCAAAAGTTAAACCCTTTTTTCCCTATCTTTTAACAACAACAAAAAATGTCTTTCCAAACCGAAAAAAGTATTCATTGCAAACAGAAAAATAGAACTACATGTATTACCTTGAAATATAGGGAGAAATCCGTTTGCGATAAAAATGCTTCATTTTGCGCCACAACTCATTTGCCTCAATGGTACGTTTGCGCCACTAGTTTTGAAAATGCCTAGCATCATATGCGCCATAAAATAAAGTATTGCGTTATTGTTTTTAAAGTGTGATAACAAAACATAATCAAAGAGCTGATTGCTCTGAGGTGGAAGAAGATGCATAAAGGTAACTTGAATTACCATAAGAGCAGCCCCACCAAACCAGTCTGCTTTGTCCCATTATTGCTTTTGACGTATTTTTTCTTCAAAAATAGTTAGAATCATAACTCAACCAAAACTCACTATACTCAACATAAAAATCTGTAAATACTGTTGATTCAAATTAATTTTCTATAACTAGATTCCATACATTCCTCTCAGAAAGGTCAACTTGATGCAATGCAAATTCGCCAAGCAATTATAACATTAATCAATTTGGTTTCACTTAAAAGTTTTCTGTCAAAGGTAGATAGTTGACCTTAAAAACTGGCTACCAAGATTTTAGTCAAGTTTGCTTAAACTAGGGTTTTCATTATAAACAGATATTGAAAATTCTAAATACATGTATATCCAATGCAGATATGTGTCAGGCCAAGAATTGGGTTTTGGGCACTTATCAGCATTTCAAACTGGTTCCGTACTCGAGCCTCGATAATGGGTGTACCTAAATGACGAATAACGGTAAAGAGCTGGACTATTTAGTTGTTAGAATCCCGTTTTGGTCACTTATAAAACTTTGAATCCTAAGGAATAAAGACAATCATTGGGGACATTTCGACAATGACCGACGAGGCATCATTTGATGTGTAACACACCAGCAGATTCACGTGTGCGCTTGACCCTTTATTGTCGCCATAACATACTAAAATATTCTAACTTTCGTATTAAAAACACATGTTGTCTAAAACTGGAATATGACTTGATTGCATTAAAGATCTAAACGTAGACGGAACAACCCAACCCGTGTATTTTTCAAGCATCATGGATTTGAAGTCGTACTCTCCACGAAGATACTTGACTTTAACACAAGATGGATTGTATGAATATATGCAATTCTGTTTATCAATTTTTGAAACTTTCGTACGCACAAATTGTCAATTAAATTTCCCAATTGTGCACATGCGCAGATATGTAACAAACATGGTTTAGATTAAACTGGACCCTGTTGTGTTCACTTATCGCTACACTAATAGATGCTTTAGATGGAATGGCTGACCAGTTTAGGTTTAGATTAACCTGAATAATCCAGTTGTTTTATTCCGATAATTCCAATCTTATTATCATGACCTATTAATGCTCCAAGACAAGCCATCAACTTTAAATTATTTTTTTCATGTGTTTTCATGAATTTCGAGAATTTATACCATGTAAATATCTGAATAAGTTTATTAAAATTGAATACCCTTAATATTAAAGAGGTACTAAAACGCACATAACAAGTAATTCTTATCTAAAAGTCGAAATAATTGATAAAAGTGCAAAAACCCGATGCAATTTGGCCCACTAATTACAGAGATAATAGCGTGTAAAGTTCAACTATTTTTACCTTAGGAGAATCCAATCAACGCTACTTCCGGAAACAGCACTAAAACCAAATCTACCGGAAGTGACGCACTGTGGGTCACTTCTTCGGCTTATCTAAACGTTGTTTAATAAATGAACTTTCTTCTGATCGTTGATTTAAAGCACTGCCAATGAATTTCGCTACCCATTCAAGGCTCATTCTTCATTATGACCACTTTGTCAAAAGGAACAAAATATGTTTCAGAAGGAAGTGTATTAATAACGTGTTTCAATAGAAAAAGGTGGATGGGGTTGGGATAATTCAACATTGAGTTTTCAACTGAAAACAATGTTCCTGATCGTAGAACTGAGACAAATTGACGGTCAATATATCATTAATCTAGCTATTTATTAAAAACAAATACTGAGTCGAGAAAAATATGATTTATATTTACATGTCTTGTACGTAAAGTTGCATAAATCTTGACAAGATATGACGGTAGAGGCTTCGGTTCCATGTAATAAAAATAATTAATTGCCAGTTAAAACCGGGTATGTGTAATACCTTTTAATAATGTTAATTATCAAACTTTAAAGTTTATCACTTTATAAACAACAGGTGGCATTTCTGCATGGCCAAGTTGTTAATTACCTGAGGGATGGATAATAGCTACTGTTTGATCTTTACCTTACTGTATACAGGATGTTTACTTATCAGTAGTGTCAAAGTGCGGACTGTTTTAATTATCAGGATCAAAAGGTGATCGAGAGGATTAATATTTTTCTTGTTTGGTTATTCATTTGTCATTGCTTAAATTTCAAATGAAAGAAAAGGTCAATATCTTAAAAGCGGTATGGTATAATTTTTTTTTATTTAAAAAAAAAAAAAAAATTGTGTGGTCATAACATTCAGGATTTAGGAGAAAAGTAATTTGGGAATGCACACCCCTCTTTCTAAAGATTTTATATCAGTGGTTTTTGTTGTAGTTTTAAATGCTCAAATATTTTTTAACTTATTTAATAATTCTTTTGCTCTTATATTTCTACGATATAGCAAGGATTTGTATATTTGTATAGTAAGACTACTATACAAATCCTTGGATATAGGTTTTATATAACAAAACAATAATAGATATTTACATATAAAATGGGCCTGTGATTTAGGACACAGACATAGATTATAATTGTATAATATGTCTCTATGGCAAACGTACTGAAAGTTACAGGACAGAAAGTCACAAATTGATAGTACAAAAGTCACACATACTATTTGTTTAGTTTTGTTTGAAAACAGGAAAAATTTCTACAATTGTTTTGGTTACTTGCATATATTCATTTTACAATTTATGAAATAGTTCATTTAAACCTAGAGTAATGAATAGATGTCAAATTTTATGCATGAAAAGGATATATTTATTGGCACTATGTCATAATGAAACCATTTAAGTACCAAGCCACTTTGACAAATTGTTATCTTTACAATTATTTTTATTATTGATTTTTCAGAATAAATTTGGTTTACAAAGTTGCCATATATATAAAAGTTCTAGAAAAATACAAAAATAATTTGACAAATGTTTTCTAATTCAAAAAAAAAAAATAAATAAATAAATAAACTAAAAACTGAATTGTGAATTTTTGTACTGTGACTTTCTATCCTACATTCGTCCGTAGGTAGGACTATGCTCATGATACTGGGATCTGATATAACGTTAGTATATATATGACACATATAGCAATATTTTTACATAAGGTCCAAGGACTATGATAATCATATATACTTACACTGATTTCCATTTTAAAATTTTGTTTGATTTTAAATCTCCGTATAGGTTAATTACAAGTCTATCCAGTATTTCATTTTAATGAAATAGCTTGATCAATACATATTCAGGTTTTGCTAAACCAGACAAGCAGATTACTGTGACCGACAGTTCTCAATTCTTCACGTTATCTGGAGAATAAACTTATATAATTGCGAAATGCTGCTGTAACTAAAGTCGTAAGAAAGAGAATTTTTATTTTTTGTAGCTCAGAAAACCCACATAGTTTAATTTAACAAATCAACAAGTTACGCCCTCCGTCGTCTTTTGGAAGCACGTGTTGGGAGTGTCCTATTTTGAATGCCGTTTTTCCGCCATGGAAAATAACATGCACGGTTCTACTTCTGCTTCTACCGCTACTTTAGGATGCACATGTTAATATTTTATAGAAAAATAAGGTTGATTTGTGCTTTTGGTTTTTCAATACTTTTCTAATTATAAACATTTGATTAAAATATTTATGCGATTATCAAGCCTCGACAAATGGTTATCAATATTCTCAATGTAATAATTGTCACCGATTCATTTCAAAACTGTTATTTTACTTAGCAAACCGTGATCTGTTTGCATACGATATAACACACGTATTTGATCAGGGTGACCCACTTTGCGTCACTTCCGTTGGGTATAAGTAGTGAGTTGTAGTGGCGTGTTTTACTAAATCGTTCAGGTGTTCAAATGACAAACTGACAGTAATTTGCAAATGTCTCGATAATTACAAAATGAAATTTTATCCGGTTTTTGCATTCTTAAACGTTAATTACGAACTTTAGAATAAGACAAACATGATTTTAGCGTTTTAGTACCTCTTTAATATTTTTTAATAAATGAAAGGACGTATAAAACGTCACTGATAAAAGTAAGTAGAAGGAACTTAGGGCGAACGTACTCTATGGGCGTAAGAACTTAGGACGAACAGACCAAGCGCGAACATTATAAAAGGGCGAACCGACCCGATACCAAATTCACGCATGCATACTACAATAATCTACATTAAAAATATCCGGTTACAAGTAAACAAATAACGTTCATGTAAGATGAGCTGAAATCTAATAATTTACATAAATAAAAGGGTATATATTTTACATTAAAACATGATAATTTACATAAATAAAAGGGTATATATTTTACATTAAAACATGAGAAACTATAATACTTACGATAGTGATTGTTTTTCAAGCCTAACTTATAAATTAAATGATGCAGATGCTTAATCGGGTGTAAAAATCGGTGTCACGAAATGGCACGGAAGTTTTAATTAAATTGTAATACACAGAATGAGATACGGCATACAACCTGGTAACGGTTCAATGATTTTACAGCCGGCAGTAAAGGCTTTCAGAAGACTTGAAGTCTTCTTCCACCAAAAACTAGTTACAGTCCGAACACATTATCATGTTAAAGCCAGAAACTTGAAACTTGAGACACTCTAACAATCTCTATGACTGACTTCTCAGCATGTATAATTCTGATATTTATCAACGGCTTATGTTTCCTTTTATGAGCTGTGCTTTCACCTAACTACTGCTGCATGAGCATTTCGCAATTAAAAGTAAGTAAAGGCTTGAAGTTTTACGATATTGTCCCAAAATATAATCATAGATGAATCCGATGAAAAAAAAACAGTTAATTGTAGTACTTATGAAATGCCTCTGGTTCATTGTTGGTGAGAGTCGGGGTATATGAAGTTTCAGGTCCTAGGGATGGTGGAAACAAATCATTGTCTTCAACATATGTGGATAACAGATAATCAGTAAACAAATCTAGTTTCGCGAATTTTGGCATATCTTGCAACAAAGTCCCTAATTCCATAAACTATTCCTTTTATGGTACCATGATTTATTAAGGAGTATCATGTAAGATAAATATTAGTACAGGTAAATTGAATTCTGTAAATTGACGCAATTGATACCATTGAAAAGTAGTATATGGCGCAAATGATACATCTTGAAAATAGCAGTTGGCCCAAAAGAACTGCTACCGAAATACAATTGGAAGACTTAGCTTACCTGCACAACTATAATTACTGTTTGTTTTAACTACATTTAATTTTAATCAGACAATATTCTGTATATGCCTACATATTTTACCTGTATTCTGTCGGCAAATCACAGGATGCAGGCATTCAAGGAATAAACCACATGTACCACGGTGACTGCAAACTTAGGCTTTCATCATATGCAACCTTCACAAAAAGTGTAATCTTACCTCCTATAAATTTCTAGGTATATCATTGGTTAAAAACGACCCGGTATATTTAGTATGGGGTTATTGGGCGTGTTTTATTTTAATACACGGTTAGTAGTGGTGTTACGTCCCTTTATTAAAACAACACGGCGTTGAGGAAACATCTGATACATTTCGCCCGGACAACAGATGAAAAGAAATGATAATGAACGATTGGAAATAAATGCAGAAAACACATTAGAGCTAACAAGTGTTATTGTTGGCATTTGGTTTTGTATAGACCAATGGAAGTAGCGGTTCTTAATAATGAATAAAATTGAGAATGGAAATGGGGAATGTGTCAAAGAGACAACAACCCGACCACAGAACAGACAACAACAGAAGGTCACCAATAGGTCTTCAATGCAGCGAGAAATTCCCGCACCCGGAAGCGTCCTTAAGCTGGCCCCTAAACAAATATATATACAAGTTCAGTGATAATGGACGTCATACTAAACTCCAAATTATACACAAGAAACTAAAAGTAAAAATAATACAAGACTAACAAAGGCCAGAGGCTCCTGACTTGGGACAGGCGCAAAAATGCGGCGGGGTTAAACATGTTTATGAGATCTCAACCCTTCCCCTATACCTCTAGCCAATGTAGAAAAGTAAACGCATAACACTACGCACATTAAAAGTCAGTTAAAGAGAAGTCCGAGTCCGATGTCAGAAGATGTAACAAAAGAAAATAAACAAAATGACAATAATACATAAATAACAACAGACTACTAGCAGTTAACTGACATGCCAGCTCCAGACCTCAATTAAACTGATTGAAAGATTGTGTCTTCTTCATATGAATATCAGGCACAATCCTCCCGTTAGGGTTTAGTATCATACCATCATAAAATATATGAGAAGAGCATAACCCGTGTCATGCCAACAACTGGTTTTAAATAAATGTGTTTAGTTCCGATGCAAAGACCCTATAAGTGAATCAATATTAAAGCCAAAATATGCAATCTTTAATGACCTGACAACAGTATCGTAACTATATCCCTTCTTAATAAGTCTATTTAAAGGTTTTGTTAGCTTCTGAGGTGAATACTGACATTTTGTGCTTTATAAAGAATATTACCATAAAAGATTGGATGTGAAATACCTGAACGTATAAGAAGTCTGCATGTTGAGCTATATTTACGAATGATGTCCTTGTACCGATGATAAAATTTAGTAAATGTTTTGACTAGTTTGTGATATCGAAAACCCTGGTGTAATAATTTTCAGTAATACATAAATTTCTTTCGTTAAAATCTGAAACGAAAATCTGAAAGACTTGATCACTTTGATAGGTCCACTAGTCTAAATGCCACATGATAAGATAGTCGGTCAGATTAGTTCGTTACACAGTGTGCTAGTGACTTAATACAATATATACGGGGTCAGTAAATTCCATATGAGGTTCACTCTCATCCCATATGGAATTTACTGACCCCGTATATATCGTAATAGGTCACTAGCACACTATGTAACTAATAATATGGATATGAGGTGACAGATGATATCCATCTTTTCACACGTCTCTTTTTGTATTTCCTGATGCCCCCCATAGATTGAAATAATAATGTAAGTTATTAGATTAGAACGGGAATTAGAATCGCATTAGTAAATATCACAAAGACAGTGTATATTCATTATCACGCAGTTCGTAGTGACGACTGTGAATTTTCTGTTGTTACAGCCATTATTTCAGTCTAACAAATGTTAGAATTTGTAATCAATTTATATTTTTGACTGAAGAGTGTGTCTATTATTTAATCTTACAATTTGTACTGAAATTAGACAATATAAAATATCTTATTGATTATATTTCCAAATTTTTGTTTTAGGTACAATTTAGGAGCGTTTTATTTTGGCACAAATCACTTTGCTAAAGCCAAATACCAGTTTACCGAGTCCTACAGGGTATATGTGTTATTTCTGGGAGAGGATCATCCCGAGACCAAAGCCGTAAAGCAGGCGCTGGATGCTGTTTCCAGTATGGCATCAGACGAATAGAGTGAACCTACATGCTTGCTTTAGTAGATTTTAACACTCTGCACTATTTATCATTCTTTGAAAAAAATGAGCATCTAAAGAAAATTGCTTTAAAAAATATCCGTATTTTACTGATAAATGGACTTGGTTTTGGCAGTCAACAGTACACATTTAACTGACAGCAGCAAATGCAGATTTCACGGAACCCTTTACAAATTTTATTATACCTGTATATACTTTCATTTATTTTACTAGACAAGTTTCATAGGAGTTTATATTAGTTTCGTCTTTCATTCTAGTCTAAAATACTATTTCTATACTACTGCCTCATTGAGGCGGAGTATATAGTGATGCACATGTCCGTCCGTTCGTTCGACACACTTTCGGCTTCCTGATGATAATCAAAGTATCACTCGATACAATCTCATGAACCATGCACTTATTTCTCTTGAAAAAAAATATTGTTTGCGTTGTTTATTTCATGATTACAACTAAATAAACACTCGGCAAAATTTGTTTTAAATTTTAACATATTGAAAATGATAAACTTAAAATTTTACATCAACTGATCAAGAGTTATGCTCCTTGGGTTTCTATAAAACTATTGTTGTTTTCTCCTGTTTCTGGATTATCAGAATCTGACAGAATTGTTTGTACTTGAACACAATCGAGTGGACCATAATATACATGTCAAGTTCAGTTTTGACAGCGGACATTTATCGCTCAAGAGTTAAGCTGTGAGCGGGGGTATCATTGATCCCTAAACTAGTTTTACGGTTTACTTTTTAAAGGACTACTAAACTGAAATTTCAAATATTTGTAAAAACTAAAAGAATTTTATTTGTGTTCCGTTAATTATTGAAAAGTCTAATATTCTTAAATTTTGCAATGCACAATTGAAATGATCCTTGCATTTATCACTTTTAATCAAAGCTACAAAGCGAAAATCTAATGGTTTCATATGATAATTATAGCCTCTTATTGATTTTTAAATGTTTCATATTGTATATACATGTACATAATATGCAAAATAATAATGCACAATGCAGTTACATATTATTGTATGTTCTCATGAATGTGAATGCTGAAAGTAATGATGCAAACAGGAGCACTTTGTGATATTACTATGCAAACTTTGATATTGAGTGTATATTTCTACACTTTATATATATTTATTAGTTACTTTTTAGTATTAAATATTTATATCTAAAGTTTTGTATCATACTAATTTATTGTGAGCCGAGTTGTGACGTAGTGAGACTTTTTGATAATGCTCATATAATAAAAGCCGTCCATGTATCTGGACGTCGATATTTCGGATTCTTTTAAGCCATAAACAAATACACAGTTGTTTTGTCGCCTTGGATTGAAAATGCCGCAGACCAATATCAGTTAATTTTGAGGTCACTATGCCAAGGTCACAAAAGCAACAGGTTCACTTCAGTTGGGCCAACACTTTGATTTCCGTATGATATCTTTTATGTCCGACTCTTCCAAACGTTTTTAATAATGCCACATAGACCAAAAAGCCTCTATTGATTTTTAAGTCGCAAAGTCAAAGTTACAGCAGCAATCCGTAAACTGCAAATGGGCTTTGAGTTTGCAAATAATTCTTTTGAACCATATGTTTAATCAACCTTCAAACCTGCCCCTTAGAAAGAACAAGACCCCTTTAGATTTTGGTGTACGTACGTCAAAGATCAAGTTCACAGTGCCTTTTAATAAACTGATATTTACCGTAAAAATATCATTTAAAGGTCAATGGTCTAAAGTCACAGTAACAATAAATAGATAGAGAAGTTGGGCACCCTTTTGCTTTTTAGGATAATATATTTTGAACCGTACATCCAAACAAATTTGTTTGATGAAGTCCCTTGAGAAGAAAACAATTTTAGGTAAATAAACTCATCATAGATACCAGGATTGAAATTTTGTATTTGCGCCAGATGCGCGTTTCGTCTACAAAAGACTCATCAGTGACGCTCGAATCAAAAAAAGTTAAAAAGGCCAAATAAAGTACGAAGTTGAAGAGCATTGAGGACCAAAAATTCCTAAAAGTTTTGCCAAATAAAGGCTTCATTTCCAGACAATGACTTTTGGGTCAGAAATAAGATCTTAATGCTCAACGTTGAAGACCGTACATGGAATTGTTCACATCTTTTTCGTTTTGTATGTAGATTGTTGTCTGCTTGTTAATCATTCCACATCTCTTTGTATTTATATCAACAAAACTTGCACGGCTAGTAACTTTTCGGATGAAAGACAGTCATCGAATTTGAAACAAATCAGTGGAAGGTCAAGGTCACAGCAGCTATGAATTTACATTTGGCTGAATATTTGTCGTCTCTGGCAAATTCAGGGAAGTTTTTCTCTCTGGATACCACATTTCAATAAATCTCAACATAAATTACCAGTAGACTTGACAGTCTTCAACGTCATAATCACGAAAATTGAACTAGATTTATATTATAAGTCTTAGTTTAAAATGCATTTCTTATTCGTTTATAGATAATAGTGAAATATTTCTACATCTATATCTAAATTTCAGCTATAACCAACCATCAATTAACAAATATGATTTGACTAAACGTATATACAAGGTGATGTGGGCTATATGTCAACGGCACATCAACCAAACAACAACAAAAAAGAAAACATGAATATCATACGATCCTCCAGAATAACCAAGTGTGTATATCATATATAAAGCACTAAATGTTTAGCAATGTACACAACTGAAGTTATACAAATTTACATTAATTTTAGTGAAGATTAAAAGACATCGTGAGAACGATGCAGGAAAACTAATATAACCGTTGATAGTTAGCCCTGCCTCTTGAATGCAGGATTTTACATAAAAATATATTTCTAAAAGCTTTGAAGGGAAAGTAGTATAATTTACAAAGTAAGACATTTTATTTCATTGGAAAACGCATATGCCAAAATTAGTGAATATTCTTTATTACGGAATTCGGAAAAGCCTATTATAGTGGATAGAATGAATTTATTATACCTAGAGGCATAGTTTAATGGTATTATATATTTTGGCCTACTTAAGGCATAATTAAAAGATATTTATATACGCAATGTTATCTCCTTCGGATAGTATTTGCATAAAATCAAATTTGCAAATAACTTCATAATTGATACATGCCCTTGTGGTGTCCTCAGACTTAGTAATCAACCATGCAGAAAATCAAAATCATTATCCACACAGATATTTTAGTAGTAAATTATTGTACGATAATTATAAACATTTTTATAAATGGAAGTAAGACTAAAGTGTTTTGTTACCAATGTTAAATTGTGTTCGTTATTGGTAAGCGGACTCATGTTTTACTTCAATATGTATGTAGGGGTAGACGTCAAAGAGACAGCAATCCACGGACACAAAAAAAAAATACCCGGGGGTCAACCTAGGGTTTACAATATAATAAACAAATGTATATGTATTATGCATGGCAAGCATTAAATCTAAAGATCAAAGAACTACTCAGCGGCTAGGATATTTTTTTTTTTTTTTTGGAAAAAAGGGGGGGGTGCAAATAAGTTCCTCTCCCCGTTTTTGCATAGAAAAATTAAATTCTATGCCATAAGACTATTTCTTTCAAAAAAATGTCAATTTTAGAAGTTCCCCGTTCCCCTCCCCATTTTCAGTCTACTATTACGCCTTTGCTAGTACAAACATCAACACTTGATTTAACTAAACATAACACATTCTTCAGCATATAGGAAAAAGTTATAGGTTTTCCTTGAATCCAACAACTTAATTATATAAGTATATAATTGAGAATAGAAACGAGGAATGTGTCAAAGAGGCAACAACTCGATCAAAGATCAGAAAACAGTTCAAGGCCATCAATGGGTCTTCAACGCAGCAAGAAAATCCCGCACCCGGAGGCGGGCTTCAGCTGGTCCCTGAACAATAATGTATACTAGTTCATCGGAATGGACGCCACACTAAGCATATGAAAAAAAAAAACAAAAATAAAAAAAAACACACAAGACTAATAAAGGCTAGGGACAGGCGCAAAAATGCGGCGGGGTTAAACATTTTTTGTGAGATCTCAAACCCCCCACTCCCCCCGCCCTATACTTCTAACCAATGTGGAATAAACAATCACACAGCAATATGCACAGTAAAAATCAGTTTAAAAGAACCGCTAGTCCGATGTTGCGACAGAAGCAACTAATCTATATATATATATATCACAAACAGATGATCTTATTAACAATTATTTCAATATACTTTTAAGATTTAAATTACAAAAATAATTCTGTTCGAATGAGTCGACATCATAGTTAAGTTAACATTATCGAGGAGTCGAATTATCAAATAAGTGACAAAATGATATTGTAATATGTGCAGTTCATTCTACGTAACAAAAGATAATCAGGAAGTTTACATTTCATGATAGGGATTTTATCAGGATATAATATTAAACATCATATGATTTTAAGATAAACCTATATTTGTCAAATAAGATACCACCTGACATGTAAGTACAATGGCTGCACGTCTTAAGCGTAGCATTGAAGAGGATTATTTAACGTGTTCTATTTGCTTCAATATATTTACCGATCCTAGGCAGCTGTCGTGTGGACATTCTTATTGTATCCAGTGTCTAGTGGAATATTTCAAATCAACGACTGCTTCACAAGCCTGTCCAACATGCCGACAAAAAATGAATTGCCCGAAATCTACGCAGATCCAAACTTGGATTCAAACTTTACCACAAGATCTTCTTCTAATAGGAATTATCAATGCTGTGAAAAAAAATGATCCTGATCAAGACAACGATGAAGCCTTCAATGGCGGTAATACCTTACAAGAAAAGACGGTTTGTGTCAAGCACATTAAGTGTTTTGAATACTTTTGTACCGATCACCAAGACATCATATGTAGTGAATGTGTTTCTGAACTTCATGAAAAGTGTGTGTATTCTCCGATATCTGAGTTACAACTGAAAGCTTTATCTGAACTAAATAAAATTGATTCACATATCGTTAGAAATTTAAAATATATGTCGGAAATTGAACAGAAAGGGATTTTGAATTTAGTTTCGTATCAGAAGAAAAAAGATGAAACATTGGTTATTCTTTCCTCACTTCGTAAACAATTCGAGACGTTTTCTTCGTTGATTTTGACTGATATTAAAACAAAAGAAACCAATCTTAATTGGCCTGAAGTTAACATGAAATCAGCATTGAAAGCTATCGGAATACATCGCTCACATTTAGAACAGTTTAGATCTGATGTAGTTGCTATAACTCAAGAAATAAACGTTGCCAAAAAGCAAAAAGCGGTTTTGGAGATACAGAAAATCGCTGTTTCTTTGCTTAACAATGCTGGAATTAACTACTCTTGTTTTAGAGATTACAAAATATCATTTGAATCGAATGATATGCTGATATCGTCCATATCAAAGGTAAAAGAAGCTGCAAACATAGAAATATCTTCAGATGTGGATAATATTGATTATCATGCAGACGAGACACTTTCTGTTATAGAACCGGAAACTGCTTTTATGATGTACAGAAAACGTGAATTCTCAGTAAATATAGAAAAACATATCTATAGATCGCTTTCAGGCATATGCCTTTTATACAGTTCTCTAATCATAATTGACCAATACAATAATTTCGCCATGAAAATGACTCTCGATGGTGAATGCGTTGAAAAGTGTTCACTTAAAGAACCCTACCAAGTCTGCAGTTCTGGAAATACTGGGATCGCTATTACATGTTGGGACAAAAATATGATATGTATTTTAGATACAGAACCAATTCTTTCAATAAAACAAGTAGTAAAAACGGAAAAACATTATCTAGGCATCTCCGATGCTGGAAGAGATCGTTTTCTTGTGACATCACCTGATTCATCAATTGACGTCATTTCAACTTCCGGGGAAATTTTGTTTTCAATCAACTCGCGAAAGCAAAGTAATATTTTTTCTTCATTGTTTAGAAAAAGTGCATCGGTACCAGTCAAAGCAGTGTTAAAAGATGAAACGGTGATAATGTGTGATTCAATACAAAAGACTCTTGTATGCATGGATTTTGCTGGACGTATTTTGTGGCAGAGGAAAATACCTGGAATATCAAATTTTGCTTGCGGTGCGGAAGAAATATATTGTACACTTTCATGTTCTAATAGAGTCTTAAGGCTAACATTTGATGGAAACATTACAGACAATACGTTCTTGAACATGCGTCATCCGTGGGCTATAGACACTCAGGGTCAAACTATTGTAATAACAGAAGATTCACCGTCCGCGAAATATCACATTATCAAACTGGAATGAGTTTAAACTTATTATTAGGGTTAACTATGCTATTATGTACAAATGTTTAAATATTTCGAATAAAAAAAGGACTTTGCGGGATTTACCGACAAAATATAACTATTTTTACATGTTTAAAGTGCATTTTACTTTCAAAAATTCATATAGTTCCTCTAACTATTCTGACTGTCGTTGGTCTCGTGGTAGAGTGTTCGCATCGAGTGCAGAAGGTCGCGGCATGAAGATGTAAGAGCAAAGACTGCTTGACTCGGAGTCAGAATATTATGTCCGGCTAGGGTGATATATCTTCCTATGGACTGTTGCCGTGTGAACAAGTTCATTTTACACAACATTTCCATGCCCTGATAATGCATTTAATTTGTCGTTGGACATTAAATAGCCATCCCTCATCTTGAATTTTCTATTCTTTAACAGAGATTGCCGTAAAATATTGTTCATTGGAATTTTCAACAATAAATGATCGGACAATGGGTAAAAATAAAGATAAGTTTTTGATAACGCATTATAGTAGAAATTTAGGCGACTACGTATTATCTAACTGACAAAGGATTACCAAATGTCGGTTAAGCACCACATAGTCAGAGTTTAAATCTTACTCTTTACCATAGAAAAGGGGTGCCTGCTGTTCTAAATTTGGCATTCTAATTTGTGAGTTTGATTAAAATTTTCCGAATTTTTGGTCCTCAATATAAAAATAAGGAGATGTGGTATGATTGCCAATGAGAGAACTATCCACCAAAGATTTTAAAAAAGTAGATGTAAACCATTATAGGCAACCATACGGCCTTCAACAATGAGAAAACCCGATACCGTATAGTAGGCTATAAAAGGCCCCGACATGAAAAATATGCAAATTCAATTGAGAAAACTAACGGTCTTATTTATAACAAAACAATTTACGAAAAACAAATATGACAGATGAACCAACGACAACCACTGAACAACAAGCTCCTGACTTGGGACAGGCACATACATAATGTGGCGGGGTTAAACATGTTTGTGAGCGCTCAACCCTCAATGATCTAAAATTTTTTATTTTATGTGGCCTTTTACCTTTCTTAAGTTGAGAGTCATCGATCACTTTGCTGGCTGTTTGTATATATATTGAAGGTGTGCGTGTGGTCAGGGTTTTGATTTTTTAACTACTCCTACAGTGAACTATAGACCTATGTGCCCCCATGCTCAACTTTGTGTATTTTGAAATAATACTTTGCATCTGCGGGGGCATCATTTGTGTCTCCCAGACACAATAATATCTCAAAGAAAGTCCTACATTGACTTTGTTATAATACAGTTACTTCAGAGTGGAGTGCGGGGCATCACTTTGTCTAGTTTTTGTTTGCCTCTCTATGTCCTGGAAAGCAGCCAATCATAACAATTTATCATAAAATAAAAAAAAATAGAATGATACGATGAAAAAAAATCATTTTATTGTAACGAAAAAAAAATTGAAACTCCCAATTTTATTTTTTCTAGCTTACTAGTATATATAATTGCTTATTTATGGAAAATATACGTTACAAATGTCTAGAAATAACACGAAAAAGGGGTGCAGGATATACGTCAATTATACATCAACCCAACGACACACAAAACATTTTAACCAAAATAAACATCTCAAGATATGGAGTATTCAACAGTAAACAAAAGTCTGAACCATATGTCAATGTCTAAAACGTCTGGTGTACCATTAGTGAATCAAATTTACAAGGACCATAAAAATCTGCCATCAACACCAATTTCACTTTCTGTTTCATATGAAGATTGGAATACGTTCATTTCTTTGGTTGGTTTTATTCAACATTCTTTTACTCTGAGAAACCTGAAATACAAATATATGAATTGTGTGCTTCCGATTACAGTGTTGAAAATAGTGTAATAGGTAGAAAATTTTTTCATTATTTTGATAAGAAAATAAAAAGGCACATTGTGACTTTAATAGTGCTGAAAAATAAATGTTAAACAATAATCAGGGTAGGTGCTCAACGTACGTATGGGAAGTAAAAAAACAAGGACCACATATATTATTTCATTTTGTCTGATGTATTTAAAAATAAAGACTCTTTATGTATAAACAAAATGAAATTTTAGAAAATATATTATGATACTAACTTGATTCTATCAAACTATCAAATACATCTTGTTTTACTACTGACCATGTTGGTACTAATTTGATTCTATCAAATACTACTTGTTTTACTACTGACCATGTTGGTACTAATTTGATTCTATCAAATAATACTTGTTTTACTACAGGCCATGTTGGTACTATTTTCATTCTATCAAATAATACTTGTTTGACTACTGACCGTGTTGGTACTATTTTCATTCTATCAAATAATACTTGTTTTACTTCTAGCCGTGTTGGTACTATTTTCATTCTATCAAATAATACTTGTTTTACTACTGGCCGTGTTGGTACTATTTTCATTCTATCAAATAATACTTGTTTTGCTACAGCCCGTGATGGTACTATTTTCATTCTATCAAATAATACTTGTTTTACTACTGACCATGTTGGTACTATTTTCATTCTATCTAATAAAACTTGTTTTACTACTGGCCGTGTTGCTACCGCTATCGGCATTGCATGATTCAAACCATCCTTTATTCATATATTTCCAGTTTATAAAACACTGTAATTGTGATAAAAGTTAAGGTTACATTTTCTCAGCCAAACTTGACTTTTTACGGTTTTGTGTAGGCCTCTCTGGTTTGGCGATCTTAAACATTCCTTATTTTGGGTGTTCACATTTTTGGTGTTTTGAGCGTACCTCGATCAGCATGTTCATGCTCAGAGTCAAAGTAAAAATAAATGAAAAGGCAATAACTTCTACGTCATTTGGTCTCTGGTGGAGAGTTGTCTCATTGGCAATCATACCACATTTTCCTTTTTCTATAATAACATTGTAAATACAGTAAGATCATGGTTATTTACGGTGCATGGTTTCTATCTATGAGGGTCTTGATAGGAGTCCTTCATTTATGTATTCTTTAATTTTTAGGCCATTTTTCTTTATTCTTTATATTTCAGCACCTCATTATTTTCTATTCTTTATATTTTAGCACCTCATTATTCTCTATTCTTTATTTTTTTGGTCCATTTTTCTCTATTCTTTATATTTTTTGCCCACTTTCTCTATTCTGTAAACCCCCATCCACACCCTCATCTATGAATCTGATCAACTTAATGAAAAGGTTTATTTTCATTTTCTTACAAAAAAAAATCCTTTTAAAGAACTTTCAGAATTACTTCTTCGATGGCATTTTTTGGAATTAATATTGATTCACTCATAGGGTCTTTGCATTGGAAATAAACACATTTATTCTAAAATCAGTTGTTGTTACAAATGGTAGTGTTTAACGACCTTGACTGGCTATACAGCCCTCGCACGGTCGATGTTGTTGTTATAATACGGGTTATGTTCTTCTCGTATATCTTATGATGGTATGATACTAAACCCCTAACGGGAGGGATTGTGCTTGATTTTCATATGATGAAGACATGATCTTTCAGTCAGTTTAATTGAGGTCTGGAGTTTGAATGTCAGTAACTGCTAGTAGTTCTTTGTTATGTTGATCATTGTCATTTTGCTTAGTTTCTTCTGTTGTCTATTCTAATATCGGACTCGGACTTCTTTTAAACTGAGTTTTACTGTGCGTATTACTATGTGTTTGTTTATTCTTCATTAGCTAGAGGTATAGGGGAGGGTTTAGATCTCACAAAACATGTTTAACACCGCCGCATTTTTGCGCCTGTCCCAAGTCAGGAACCTCTGGCCTTTGTTAGTCTTGTATGTTTTTTTTTTTTAATGTTGGTTCATTTATATGTTTCGGAGTTTAGTGTGACGTCCATTTTCATTGAACTAGTATACCTTATTGTTTAGGGGCCAGCTGAAGCCCGCCTCTGGATGCAGAATTTTCTCGCTGTGTTCAGACCCTTTGGTGGCCTTGGGCTGTTTTCTGCTCTTTGGTCGGGTTGTTGTCTCTTTAACATATTCCCCGTTTCCATACTTAATTGTAACTTTTTAGAAGAATTTGAAAAGTGCTTAATATTAACACAACTGTTGATCTAAGTTGTCTTCTTATTTATTTCAAATGTGTCTTTATTTTTAAATGTCGAATTCGATTATTGATTTCTACTGTTTACAAGGTAATCCGATGTCGGTTAAAGTTGCGAAAGACAGTCTTTTTTGTACTCGTCAACCTCAAAGAAGCAATTATCGCTATTTTACGAAATTTGGCCGAGACACTTCTCCGATTAATATTATATAAGATTGGATAAAAATACTAGTAATTAATCATAATAACATTTAGCTGTCGTTTTGTATGATTTATTTTAATAATAATTTTGTAAATTGTTGCATATGGAGTCTTCCCCTGGTATTTCGGACTGTAAACATATGTGCAAATAAATCTGTATATTTTGAAAGCGGTCTTGGCGAATGTGTTTAAAGCAGCCAAAGTGTAGATTACAGATCAAACAATCTTAAATGTAACCAATATTACTTTACGGGATTATGAAAGCGTGTTGAAACTGTGAAAATTTAAGCAAAATAAAGATTTATTTTTTTGTTGTTGTTAACTCACTAATTTGATGGTCGTAATATAAATATATTGTCATATTGTAATTATGTAACATTTCAGAAATGTTTCGGTATCGACGAAGTATGGCCGGATTTCCTTGAATTTCTTTCGCTCGCAAGGTAAAAATCCGAAATTTCTTTAAAACATCCCGGAATTATAATAATGAAGACCTAAACTAAAATGCATACTTATTTCATAATTTTATTCATATATCAATAAAATCAAAAGTTTATTGATATATCGGCAAGCCTCGCGTTTTAAATTTGAAAAAAAACTGTCTTGAGTGGATAAATATCGTATCATACTTGATGTATATGTCCGTGTATATCGTACAAAAATGTAAACATATAGGCTTATTCATGTTATCTAAATATAGAATGTCCCGACCTATAAATTGCACTCTGCTATATTCTTTTTATAGACGCCATTTAAAAGTATAATTCCTTTTATGGCCTACATTTAAATTGCGTTCCTTTTATTGGCTGCATATTATAATCATTCCTTATATGGACTGCCAAACTTCGGTTTGGAGACATTGTTTTTTCCCTTTCAGGTATTATTATTATTATGATTCTCAGAACCTGCACGTCAGATATACTTTAGGTCTACTAAAGAGTACTTTTTACTTTAAAATCCATTTGACCTATTTTCTTTAGTAGTATGGATTGATTTGTGCTAGTATTTTGTTTATGCATTGGGTCTACTAAAGAGTACTTTTTATTTTAAAATCCATTTGACATTTTTTTCTTTAGTAGTATGGATTGATTTGTGCATATAGTATTTTGTTTATGCATTGGGTCTACTAAAGAGTACTTTTTATTTTAAAATCCATTTGACATTTTTTCTTTAGTAGTATGGATTGATTTGTGTATATAGTATTTTGTTTATGCATTGGGTCTACTAAAGAGTACTTTTTACTTTAAAATCCATTTGACATTTTTTTCTTTAGTAGTATGGATTGATTTGTGCATATAGTATTTTGTTTATGCATGGGGTCTACTAAAGAGTACTTTTTACTTTAAAATCCATTTGACATTTTTCCTTTAGTAGTAGGGATTGATTTGTGCATATTGTATTTTGTTTATGCATGGGGTCTACTAAAGAGTACTTTTTACTTTAAAATCCATTCGACATTTTTTCTTTAGTAGTATGGATTGATTTGTGCATATAGTATTTTGTTTATGCATTGGGTCTACTAAAGAGTACTTTTTACAATAACATTTTATGCGACTTTTAGTGTTCATAGCAGTAACGATTGTTAAATAACCCAATACACATTCGAGTAAATATACAAACATCCTTAGAAACTTTATCAAATGGTGTACCAGAACATTATATAAAAGGTGTGTAAGTTACTTTGTCATTTAAATAATAATTCATGCAAGCCATAGATTTGTTTGGTTTTTTTTTTTTTACATGGCCGTTGTATTCGAATTTTATCCAGAGAGATATGTTAACGCCATAATAAAACCTTGAATTTACCATAGGACAGAGGATATGTTGCGACTGACAAATGGGAAGCCGACAATTGGAAAACTGAAGAAAAAAGTCCCGCTTATCCTAGGTCTAGTTTAAAGTCCTCAATCTGTGTCAATTTCAGGAAAAAATCGTTTCGGTAGTATCATTAATGTCATGTTGACTTAAATGGATTTTTCATGAGGTAAAGGTTTGGGCTCATTTTCGAAAAATCAATTTTCGAGATAGCCATATGAATTGATGCATAAGTATAAGAAGATATGTTTTTAAGTGGGATTTCAGAAAGAGAATTGTTGCATTATAAAGAATTGAAAAAGTGCAAATCAATGTACGTGACATAATCATTACAGAAAATGTTTATTTTTCAGCAGTATTATTTGACAGATGCCACACCCTAAATGAAATTTATACCATTTTGGGTTAAAGAAAAGGAAAAAAATATATATAAAACTGGTTTATTTTCCAGCAGTATGTTCAGCAAATCGCCCTCATCAGAATATTGGATTAACAGTTGGGTCCATGATCACTTTTTAAAATGGGGTTCCAAGATGGATTTACCTCATTTTGGAATCAAATGTTTAATAAGATTCTTCATTATGTCCAGATAGTATGTAGTTGTGGCGAATTCTATTTTAGCACCAAACACATTTTTTCCCATTTAAATCAGATGCATTTTAAGTTTATTTCATTGACTGCATAATTCATTAATTTCTTTCTCGGGCTGCTTTTGGAAGTCATTTCTGTTATTGACTGAAATATTTTTTCCGCTTTAAGTCTGCCAGTTACCCTTGGAAAATTCATGAACTGAACGTTGAAGGATATATTCTTGTCAATGTACATCATAAACTTATAAAACAAGACGTATTTTCGAGCATCAAACATGTCTTGACAGTATTTTTGCACAGTCATAGAAATCAAAGTCTCTGCTGCTACCACAATAAATTAATTTCTATTCCGTTATATTTGTCTTTTCCCTTTTCTATTTCTGTCTTTAGAAACTGTGGAACTAGTTTGTTGAACTAGTTTGATTAGTATTTATTTATAAATCTTTGCGTTAGTACTGCACGTATATTTCTTTGGCGGTATTACGGGTGGGGTTATATAGTCATATATAAGTCCGATACTTGTATAGTATGTATCGAGGTGCTCACAGTAACTTCTAAGTACAACACGTTCTGCATAGTATATCATTTGCGTTATATGATATTGATTTAGGGTAAAAAAGCTACATGTGTTTGTTTTTTGGAGAAGAGAGGCGAAAGATACCAAAGGGACATTCAAACTCATAAGTCGAAAATAAACTGACAACGCTATGGCTAAAAAGAAAAAAAAACAACAGACAAATAATAGTACACAAAACACAACATAGAAAACTAAAGACTGAGCAACACGAACCCCACCAAAACTGGAGGTGATCTCAAGTGCTCCGGAAGGGTAAGCAGATCCTGCTCAACATGTGGCATCCGTCGTGTTGCTCATGTTAGTACATTCCCGGTAATAAGTCTATTTCGGTAGGTCACATTCAGGAAAAGGAGACGGGATTGTAGTTACGACATTAGGAACATATCCGCTATTATCTGTGAAACGGATATTCCGTAGAGATGTTTGTAATGTTTTTTGTTATCTTTATTAAATGTTGTATCGCACAGAAAATAAGTTACTGCTAGCAAACCAAGCCTTCATTTTGACTTGTCTCTTATTTAGCCATGTAGATAGATTAGAAATGTATTAAATTCGGACGAATCTTTGATGGAGAATTTAAACAATATGACATATGGATGAAAGTCTTTAATGTCAAAAGGTATCGTTTTTAGTTTTATTCATAAATCAGGCCGTTGTATTTCTCGTTGGATTTGTTTAAGGTTTCGCTGTCGGGGCCTTTTATTGTTTGCTATAGATGCGGTGTGGGTTTTTCTCATTGTTGAAGGCCTAACGGTGACCTAAAATTGCTAACATCTACGTCATTTTGTTACTTGTGGATAGTTGTCTCATTGGCAATCATACCACATCTCCTTATTTAATGTGCGTCGTAAAAAAGCATTGGTGTTTATAACAGTATAAGTCATTTATATGCTTTCATTATTTGATAAATAGTTTTCAGAAATAAGACTTGGTGTTACCAAAACTACAAGTATAGACATATGGAACCGTGACGGAATTTCATTAAAAATTCGAAGAATTGCTTGAAAAAATGGTCCTTCTGTTCTACTATTCCTTTGTATAGATCTTATGTTTGAACATTTGCTGGCATTGGCGGCATTCGCAGCTAACGTTTTTGGACAGTTTGTGTTGCCTAAGATATTTCTTTCTGTCTGTATTTCGGAAAATATTTTACTGTATTACTCATGTTCTTTACGCTGGTTTACAAACCACCTCTGGCTCATAGTCGTGTTTGGTATATATACGAGATATGATAGGTTAAGGGCATTTAAAATATTGATAAATTCGACGGATTCCACATGTGGAGCAGGTCCTGTTAACATCCTGAGCGCCTGATATTACCCCTAGTTTTGTTTACAAGGGGTTTGTTTTGCTCGTTGCTCTTGCTTTTAAATTGTTGTAATTCGTTATTCTTTTATTTTTTTATTTTTCAATGTCTGGGTTGTTTCAATCTGATCATATCCACATCCTGTGTAGACGCTTTGCTCACAAGGATCTGACAACACTCTTTTCTACTTTCTGATTTAAAGATCTTTCGGGATCCTCTTATTTGTCGTTAAGATACTAGTAACACCTTCAAAAATTTGTAGGCAGGACTTTCATTGGTTGATGTAATAATTACCAGAACAGAAAGTAGAATGGAATGTTGTCTGATCATTGTAAGCAAAGCATTTACACAAGATCTGTATTTAATTCATATTGGTGTTGTTTCTACCGGTTACAGTCTTGTCAATCCTTTATCCTGAACAAAAAATAGTTTTCAAATTCGATCAAGTTTTTGGGGTTAGAAAAAAAATACATGACCGATGGATTATGAATTTGATGATGTCTTATGGTTAGATAAGAATCAATAACCAAGCTGCTATTGCGTGATCACCTGATATAGCTTATCAACATATTTCATAGAGTGTCACATGTGGAGCATGATCTCCTAACCGTTCCGTAGAACCTAAGTTCACCCCGGTATTTCGTGGGGTTCGTTTTGCTCAATCTTTAGTTTTCTCGGTTATGTTTTGTTGACTGTTGCTCGATTTCTTGCCATGACATTGTCAGTTTTGCCATGACATTGTCAGTTTTGCCATGACATTGTCAGTTTGTCTTCGACTTATGAGTTTGAATATCCGCCTCTATTTAAGAAGAATTTCCGAAATGTAGTTTAAATTTGCGTTAAATTTGGAAGTTAAAAGGCTATTTTTTCATATGCATAACCTTAAACGACGGAAGCGAAACTTTAAATTTTTCGTTTTTTTGTTAAGTTATACAATTATGAACATTTATTTCGTTGATAACGTTTACCGTTTTTAAACCCTTTTGTATGTGTCATCTTCATCTAAACTAATTCAAAATCTTATAATTTTAGGCTTCATTTTATCTTGTATGAATAAGACGTGTTCAAATAAACATACACAGCATATCATTTTAGTCTTTTGTGACATATTTTTAAATGAATATAACTAATTTTGAAGATATCAGTTGATGTCTAAATAAGGCATTTTAAATTATGTAGGGTTCAATTTTCAGAACTCTCTGTTTTATATATAAGATAAGTATAAACTGTTTTCTGTTATGTTTGCACAGCTTTAGAGAATAACACGTCCAGAGGTAAGTGTGTTTTTTTCTCCAGGAATAATAAATAATTGTGTATGCATATCATGCAAATATTTTAGATCTCAACACAGTGAGGTAAAAGATCTCAACACATTAAGGTAAGTAACACATAGTGATATTGTAATTTGGATAAGATTGATCAAACACATACTCAACAAAACGATTCAAAAATTCAATTTTACAAATATAAACAGACCTCTGCAACTCATAGAAAATTTTGTTTTATTTCAGTGCAGCTGCTTAACACTTCCTGGTTTCTTTATATCCAAAATAGTTTTTATATTGACGATTTTCGTTCACATGCACAACCAGGGGCTCACTGACAAGCGTAAACAAATTTCATAGTATATACCTTTTCATAGACTAACCTAGACGTAGCCATTCATATATAGTTACATTCACAATCTATATTAGATAAATGTGTTAAAATATTAACTTCTAAATACTTATCATGCACAAAAAGGGTGGAGGGGCTCGGTAAACCTCGCTCTTAGCTTCTCTCAGTTTATATAATGAAAATTTTTGAACATTGACCTTGTGTTTATTTTATCCTGCTATTCGCCATTTTATGAAAGAACCGAATCATTAAATATCTGTTTATGTTGGTGTCATCCCCCGCTAACCACACATAAGGTATGTCGATTTTAATGGGGAAAACAGACAGCGACTTAGATCATCAAACTGTACCTTTGATTGCAGGATTAAAGCACTAAGGTTATTTGTGACTCGCTACGAAAAAGGACATAGAAAAGGTAGGTAAGACTCTCCTTTGTTTGAATTTTTTGCTTTTTATATCACTTAATTTGCACATATGGGCGATATGAGCTTCTCGATCATTTGGTGACCATCGTAACCATAACAATTAGTAACATTATCTACTCTGAAGTATGTGGGTAAATTTACACGAACCCAATCTTTTTCGAACACTGTAGTCAAACGCAATTAATTCTAAAAAAGATAACAATCAAGTTCAGTTTTTAATTCATCTGATAGAGTTTTCAAACCATCTGTTTTGTATTTAAAGTTTCATATGTATATTGGTGTATTATTAATAGATTATTTATATAAATTAAATTACACTTATTTTTTATATTAATTTTGCAAATTATCTATTTATATCAATAAATACGTTAAGTAATTTATGGGAAAGACATACTACATTTACATGAATTTTTCCATAAATCTATGTTAATATTTGAAAATTTAAAGAACTTGCGACAGGTTTAGGATATCTTTGCTAAGATCATCCTAAGACAGCTTCGAGACGAGGTCTGATGTATGTCCAAAAGTGGTCATAAGAGGATCATAAGACATGTCCTAAGATATATCTTATGACAGGTCTTAGGATAGCTTCGTGAAACTGGCCCCTGGCTGCCATCTTATTTATGTTAATCTTAACTAATTTATATTAAACGATTCATTAAAACATAGAAATAGGGATTAAAAAGTTTATCCAATTTGCATAACTTAATTTTAATTTAAGGAAAAAGGATCATTAAATGTTTTTGTTTCAGAAATTAGAAATTGTTGATACATTTGCTCGTCCAAAAAAGGCATAAACTTTTGCAAATATTTCCATTTCGAAATCAATGGACGATCAAACTGTGACTAACTATCCTCATCGTTTTATGTTAAAAAAACATGCATATATATTTTCCAGTTGGGCACCATAGCTGCTTATAGCCTATACCTTTGCAATACAGAAAATTTCACCGAAAAAAACCTATTGATGTCTATGACAACCATAACAAATAAATGCTTATGACTGCTAAGGCGTCGTTACCTGTTCGGTGAACGATTCAAACTTCTGGGAGCATGTAGTTTAAAAAACAAAAAATAGGCAATCTAAGTTGTCTTACAATGGCGAAAAAAATGCATTAGTTACAATGATTATGTTAATAATTTGTATTGCGACATGGCATTTGTAAAACTTTTCACTGAATGATTCCCGAATTTTTAGTAAAACTATTACTGAAAGACCGATACGGTAAAAAGTAACTATTACAAGCAACACAATGTCTACAAAAGTGCAAATATGACTGAAACCATAAATTGACCGCTTTCACTTGTTAAATTGACCACTTTCACACGATTTTTGACGATTTTTGCATTTTGCCAATAGCCTGAAATATTATGATTACTGGATAGAAAATTTTTTAAAAAGCAAATATGAAAAGCAATGGCAGACCTTTAAAATGTCAGCTGATTCGGAATAAATTGACTTCTTAAAGGATCAGGTAGTTATATCCATTAGAAGATATTTAACGCATTGATACATTTCCCCGATAATTTCTTAAAAATGATAATTCTATAAAATGTCAACATGATTAATTTCTTAAAGTGACTGCTTATAGGAGTTCCTCTCCTGAAATGACTGATTCTAAAGATGTTTTTAGCAAAGACTTACAGCAATACAATACTCATAAAAATGCCGTTATTACTTTAACCTTAAAATTACGCCTTATAAGAGATCATATAGTCCTTGCATTACGATTTTTGACGAATTTCATCCTTTCTGCCCGTTATCTTGAAAACTGTAATACATAGATAAATCTACAAAACATATTAGACATTTATAATGATGGAAAATTGTATGTTGCAAAATGGAATTAAAATAAAGTAAACTTAGATGAATAAACAAATAAATAAATAAAATTGAATTATTTTAGTATATTGCATTGCTAAAGTTTTGAGACAACATAGGTGACGTAAGATTAAGTTAAAAATAGTTTCGTCTTTTGTAAATAATAAAGTTAATCTTTTTTTTTTTTTAGTTCTTTTATCATAGCTATTAAAGTGACGTTGAGAAATCAGTAAATAAACTGTCATGTTCTTAAAGAATAAAAATGTTTTTATTTGTCGTAGGAAAATAATCCTAAAGTGTATTTATTGTCCACTAAAATAATCCTGAAAATTAAGTAAAGATTTTGATAATCCATTAATTGATTTTACATAACTAGATGAAATATATGTCAATCATATAAATCTTTTACATAAAAAAGAATAGTTGACCAATAAAAAGTAATTTTCGAAAATTCAAAATTGACGCTGAAATTTCATAGGTGAATAAAATAGTTCCAATCAGCACGTGATGTTGGAGTTCAAAAACGGAAGACCGCAAACTCCCAACATCACATATCACACTTCAAATCAGATTGCTGTTTGGAATAAAGAATTAAGATATCATTGTATTTTATTCACCAGGTATGTAAATTGTTAAAGTGTAAACTATTTTCAATTGAATTTTAAAGTAAGAATTTATCTTCTGATTTGATAACTTAAGTTTTATATTTAAAACTGAACTTAGATTGCATTAACATAAATAAGTTAAAACAAAGTTTCCTAGTATTTGAATCAATTTGATCACAAATCACATATCACACTTCAATTTAGATTGCTGTTTGGAATAAATAGTTTAAACATCATTGTATTTTATTCACCAGACTGTATGTAAATTGTAAAAGTGTAAGTTTGATATTTAAAACTTAACTTAAATTTATAAAAGAGATTTTCATTAACATAAATAAGTTAGATTAAAGTTTCCTATTTACATTAATTTGATCACATATCACACTTCAATTTAGATTGCTGTTTGGAATAGATAATGAAGACATTGTATTTTATGCACCAGCGCCAGGCCTCGAAAGAACAAGTGTCCAAGAAGATGGACACGACTCCAGAAGGAATTACTTTAATAAGATATGAGTGAGTTAGAATTCCCCAGGTCACAGTAAGAATCCCCGGAAAATGATTTCCCGAATACTCGGATAGAAGCTATAATTTCCATATCGCCGAAAGAAGTTAAAACCCATAGAATATAGAAATTCCCAAATGTGAAAGATGTCCGTCCCCCGCACGCTTATTTAGTAAAGTATTAACGTTTTTTTAGGGAAAGTGGAGACAATTCGATATAGCAGCGATTCCTCTCCCTTTTCCTGCATAACACATTGCAAAAACGTTCAATTGTCTCCCTTTTGGAATTACAATCTTAAGCGCATCGGACACCGGAAATTTATTATGTGTTGTTTTCATTTTTTAAACGAAGATTTAAAAACAATGAAATATGGTATAATTGCCATTAAAATGTATCTACCAGAGATCAAAGAGCATGGATGTAAGTAACCAGAGATCACCGTACAGTCTTCAAAGTTGAGCAAATTCCAAAGTGTATACGTAATCATAAAAGGCTCCGTCTTGATTAAAATGAAACAATTCAAATGAGAAAACCAAAGACTTGTGCTAAAATAATATACGAATAACAAATATGAAAGACATGTAGTAACCAACGACGACCACTGAATAACAGTCTCCTGACTTTAGACAGTCACTAAAGATTGTGTGTTAAGTTAAACAATTAAAAAATACCAAAATGTTATGACAAATTTGAACAAATAAAAAAACAAACCAACGGTGACCTATAGTTGTTAATTTCTGTATCATTTGGTCTCTTGTGAAGAGTTATCTTATTGGCAATCATACCACATCTTCTTTTTTATACATAAATTGTTATTTCATCTTTCTTTTAGGTAGATCATAGTGATACCACAATGAAATCATCGTTCAAATGTTTCAGTTTTATTTTTCTGATTGTTCTAATTTGTGCTGAAGACACAACGGTTATAAATACACCGTCTGGACCAATCAAAGGACTGAAACTGAAGTATCACAAAACAGGAGAACCTTTATATGAATTCAGGGGAATACCCTTCGCCAAACCACCAATTGGTCCATTGAGGTTCAAAAAAACAGAACCACTTGAAAAACAGACAGAAGTTCATGATGGAACGAAATTCGGAGCAATCTGTATGCAGCCGGGTATCAATTTCATACCTGAACTTACTAGACCAGCCATGTCGGAAGATTGTTTGGTATTGAATGTCTACGTTCCGAGAAATTTAAACGAATCTTTATCAGTAATGGTATGGATACACGGTGGCGGCTTTTTGACTGGTTATGGACACCAATACGATGGTGGAAAACTTGCAATGGAAGGAAATGTAATAATTATAACAATAAACTACAGACTTGGCGGATTTGGATATTTTGCTGTAGGTCATTCTGCAGCAAGAGGTAACTATGGTTTATGGGATCAAAAGATGGCACTGCAATGGGTACATGATAATATTGCATCATTTGGAGGTAATCCTGAGTCTGTTACAGTATTTGGCCAATCCGCGGGGGCAGCTGGTGCATCATTCCAGTCACTTATACCTTCAAATAAAGGACTTTTTCAGCGAGTTATTGCACAGAGTAGTGTTGTAACTAGATTTACTATGCTAAAAGATAGCACTGTTGAAAAATTTGCAGCAGAAATAGCTAACAAATCTTCCTGTCCATTCGCTGACAAGAAAATATTCGTTGACTGCTTAAGACAGAAAACTGCTGATGAAATCCTTGAACTGACCAACCCTTCTGCCTCAATGCCAGCGGACAAGATGATTTTTGAAGGCATTGTAATGCCGGTTGTAGATCATGAATTGTTTCTTGAACATCCAATTAAAAGTCTTGAAGACAACTCATCAGATGTGTCCAAGTTTTTCCGTTCTCTAGATTTCATGGCGGGGCTGTCTCTAACGAAGGATCTTTACTTTATATGGTAATTACACCAAGCTTTCAAGAATACTACAAATTTAATTTATCTAAAGGTATTCCTTCGAAAGCCGTTTGTGACGGAATACTGTCACCCTTCGTGGAAACGTGGTATTCTAACAACTCAAAAGTCAAGGACAAACTGTGTAAATATTATTCCGCAGAGTCTGTCGTAGATCAATCTTTAAAAGCAACGGATGCCTGGGCTGACATTATATTTAACTTTGCTATCAATAAAATGTTAGAATATCACTCTGGAGGTAACACATATCAATATGTGGTATCCAAATTAAGTCCAAAACCTTTCGGCGGGCCTCCTCCATCATGGTTCAAAGGTGTTGGGCATGGTGATGAATTGCTTTACTTTTTCAATATTACACAGTTTCTGTCACTGGATGAAGAAGTGATACTAAATGATAAAGATGAGGATTTTGGAAAGAAAATGATAAGTTATTGGACATCTTTTGCTGAGACTGGGTAAGAAGAAAATGATAGTTAAGTTTTATTTTGCAAAATCAAAAGTCGTATAAGATTTTAAGTCCACTTTCAATAGGTACTTCTGAAGGTATTATTTCCTTTGATTTCACATGCAACACCTTTCAAGCTACTAATTTGTAAATACAGAACAGTGACTTGCTCATTTTGAGGGAATACTATATTTCAATCTTTAAAAGCGTATATACCAACATACCCATCTTTGAGAGATAGACTTAGTAAGTATATCTAGAATCTGAGAAATATAATAGAGCATTTGTCCCTGCTAGAACAAAAACACAAGACGCCGATAAAATTTTGAGTTGCAGTTCTTTTCTCGAAAGATCGTCTTTAAATTTTGTACATGCGCCTTTTATAGAATCTATGTCAATGTGAACTTTTATATTTGAAAAATTAGGTTTCGATGGAAAAAAAATATATCCGCAGTTATTTCAGCTTCAGATTTATTAATTTTTCTATGTATCAACATTACAGCAGCGCCTGCATATGGAATATACATTTCCCAGTTGATACGATATTCCGGAGCTTGCATTTCCTATTATGATTTCCTCAGAAGAGACTTACTGCTTGAAGGGAAGCTATCAAACTAAATGTTCAAAGTGGTGAAGTTGAAATCATTCCTTCGAAAAAAAGAAAGCATCATGCAATTTGATCAGCGTTATGGAATATCTGATTCACATATGACGACGGATATGTTCAAGTTGTTGAAACCACAATGTCGTCCTCTCTTTCTGGAATTTAAAATCACCAAATTTGTACTCACACGAGTAACATTACGGTTGATTCGTGTAAAACAGGATCTATGTATCTTTTCATAGCCCTGTGATTACGTTCTATTAACTGTGACTATCGACTTAGTTTGTCTTGAGTTTGAATATCTCTTTGATAATTATTAACTCTCTTTTAAAAAATATAGAACTGAAAGTTGACAATTATTTATATTTTTTCGAAAGGAAAATTATGACTGAATTAAATCCAATTAGAGACGTATGTGATAACTTATTGATCTGTCAATTAAATTCAAATTGAAGAGATGGAGGTTTTGAATTTTAAAATGAATGTTTGCATCCTTTATTGTAAAGTAATATATACATGTAGTATGATAAATAAACATTTTACATTTGCGGACCTGTTTTGTATTGCTATGAGTTACAATTTATGACTAAAATCAGCAAAGACTCATCGAAACAACATCTGATACAAAATTTAATAATACTTTTAGATATTTGGATGATATATTGGCTCTCAATAATGACGACTTCAGTATGTATACCAAAGAAATTTATCCTGTTGAACTTACTTTAAATAAAGCTAATACTAACAATGACCACTGCCCTTTCCTCGATCTTGATATCTATATCATTAACGGAAAGCTTAATACAAAAATTTATGATAAAAGAGATGATTTTCATTTCCTATCGTTAATTATCCATTTTAGATGGTAACGTTCCTTGTCACCATCTTACGGTGTTTATATATCTCAACTTGTACGATTCGCTCGTGTATGTAACAACGTTTCAGATTTTAACGAAAGAAATTGATGTATTACTGAAAATTATTACACCAGGGTTTTCGATATCACAAACTAGTCAAAACATTTACTAAATTTTATCATCGGTACAAGGACATCATTCGTAAATATAGCTCAACATGCAGACTTCTTATACGTTCAGGTATTTCACATCCAATCTTTTATGGTAATATTCTTTATAAAGCACATAAATGTCAGTATTCACCTTAGAAGCTAACAAAACCTTTAAATAGACTTATTAAGAAGGGATATAGTTACGATACTGTTGTCAGGTCATTAAAGATTGCATATTTTGGCTTTAATATTGATTCACTTATAGGGTCTTTGCATCGGAACTAAACACATTTATTTAAAACCAGTTGTTGGCATGACACGGGTTATGCTCTTCTCATATATTTTATGATGGTATGATACTAAACCCTAACGGGAGGGATTGTGCCTGATATTCATATGATGAAGACATAATCTTTCAATCGGTTTAATTGAGGTCTGGAGCTGGCATGTCAGTTAACTGCTAGTAGTCTGTTGTTATTTATGTATTATTGTCATTTTGTTTATTTTCTTTTGTTACATCTTCTGACATCGGACTAGGACTTCTCTTTAACTGACTTTTAATGTGCGTATTGTTATGCGTTTACTTTTCTACATTGGCTAGAGGTATAGGGGGAGGGTTGAGATCTCATAAACATGTTTAACCCGCCGCATTTTGCGCCTGTCCCAAGTCAGGAGCCTCTGGCCTTTGTTAGTCTTGTATTACTTTTACTTTCAGTTTCTTGTGTTTAATTTGGAGTTTAGTATGACGTCCATTATCACTGAACTAGTATATATATATGTTTAGGGGCCAGCTTAAGGACGCCTCCGGGTGCGGGAATTTCTCGCTGCATTGAAGACCTATTGGTGACCTTCTGTTGTTGTCTGTTCTGTGGTCGGGTTGTTGTCTCTTTGACACATTCCCATTTCCATTCTCAATTTTATACATGTATAACTTCTTTTGTTCAGAAGAAAAGTCCGTGTGCTTCATCATTTTCATTAGTCATTACCCTGTGCAGTATTTAAGTTTTGTATACAGATTAATCTTCTTTATGTGTATTACTCAGTCTAGTTTTCTATGTTGTGTTTTGTAGACTGTTGCTTGTCTTTTAGTTGTTTTTCTTTTATTTTTCTGTCACGGTATGATAAATCGTTTTCCACTTATGAGTTTAACTTTCCTTTTACATCTCCTGTCTTTGTTTTTTAATGTTTATATTTGCATATTTTTCATTAAAGATACCTTCTTGAGAATTTTTACTTTAAGAGTCTTGTAAGACGGTGACTAGTCATTGGAATTTTACTCTAAGAGTCTTGCGAGTATTGGGTGGTCTTTAGAATTACACTTTAAGAGTCTTGCGAGACGGTGTATGGTCATTAAAATTTTGCTCTTAAGCGTCTTGCGAGACGTTGGATGGTCATTAGAATTTTACTCGTAGTGTCTTGCTAGATGATTGGTGGTCAGTAGAATTTTACTCTAAGAGTCTTGCGAGACGGTGGGTGGTCATTAGAATTTTACTGAAGTGTCTTGTGAGACGGTGGGTGGTCATTAGAATTTTTACTCTAAGAGTCTTGCGAGACGGTGGTTGGTCATTAGAATTTTACTTTAAGAGTCTTGCGAGACGGTTTGTGGTCATTATAAATTTTACTGAAGTGTCTTGCGAGACAGTAGGTGGTCATTACAATTTTTACTCTAAGAGTCTTGCGAGACGGTTGATGGTCATCAGAATTTTCTCTAAGTGTCTGAGGCGGTGGGTTGTCAGAGAATTTTAACTCTAAGAGTCTTTCGAAATGGTGGGTGGTCAGTAGAATTAAATACAATTGATGCAATATATAAATTATGAATGATATCAAATATGTTCTTTCCGAAGTAATTATTCTGCTAGCATGAAGATGGAAATATTTTATCTTTTATAGGCAAGAACACATATTGAAATTTGTTATCGACTTTATGCGAGAGAGAAAAAACAAGAGGATCTTAAACAAGTGTTAGAAATGAAAATAAAATACAATTACAGTTTTTCTTTTCTTAAAGAACAGCATCTATAGTTACTGTATATTCAGAAATTATTGCGTGCATTTATTATTGCGATTTTATCATTTTAGACTAAAATGCGATTTTAATTTTTGCGATATTGAGAAAAATCCTGTTCAATTCATATAAAAAAATTCAAAATGCGAGTTTAAATTATTGCGATCATAACCCTGTCGCATTTTTTGCAATAATTAAAACATCGCAATAATTTCTGAATTTACAGTACTGGTTTAAGACATTAATCAACAATTTTGTTTTTTTCACCCATATCCTTAAATTCCATATATTATGTAATTTTAGCGTGCCATACGCTGGTGATGGATCGGTACCATGGAAACCATTCGATATAGAATAAAAAAATTATCTGGATTTAGACGATGAGATTACACAAAAAGTAACTACAAACCTGAAATATTGGACCTCTGGTCAAACCAACTACCAGCGTCTGATCTGGAATCAACGACTCCAGATAACGGTCAACGTGATGAATTGTGATTATTTTAGTTTCAATAATATTTATCTGTTGTACTCATTATATTTTAATACAAAGATAGCTTTTGATACTATAACATATCTTTAAAAAGGCATAAAGGACTACTTGCATGATGTATTTGATCGAACGGTCATTTGACTTTTATGTAAATAAAAATAGTGTTGGACCCCTCCCAACCAACACAAACGGATCCCACTTCAAATACTAAAGTTCGTAACAGAAAAACATATGTCCAATCTAGTGTTCAATTGGGTTTTTTCAATTAGAAGAGAAACTATATCAAAACAATCAGTGAGGTTTAGTGTTACACACAAATGTAAAACGAATGTTATGACGTGGAGATACATTAAAGAAAGGTAGTACTTATGTAATTGTATCACTTTTACTTATTTTCATTCAGAGTCATTTAATACAGTTATTTATCATCAGAAATATTTTTCTAGTTATGCTCCTTGTTGAAGGCCGTACTTTGACCTATAATTGTTTACCTTTTACACATTGTGAATTGTAGAATTGTCTCATTGACACTCATATCACATCTTCTTAGTTCTATTATATTTAGATTTCTTTATAAATACACCGTCTGGACCAATCAAAGGACTAAAACTGAATTATCACAAAACAGGAGAACCTTTATATGAATTCAGGGGAATACCCTTCGCCAAACCACCAATTGGTCCATTGAGATTCAAAAAAACAGAACCACTTGAAAAACGGAAAGAAGTTCATGATGGAACAAAATTCGGAAAAATCTGTATGCAGCCGGGTATCGATTTCATACCTGAACTTAGTAGACCAGCCATGTCAGAAGATTGTTTGGTATTGAATGTCTACGTTCCGAGAAAGTTACACGAACGTTTATCAGTAATGGTATGGATACACGGTGGCGGTTTTTGGATTGGTTATGGACACCAATACGATGGTGGAAAACTTGCAATGGAAGGAAATGTAATTATTGTAACAATAAACTATAGACTTGGTGCATTTGGCCTTTTTGCTGTAGGTGATTCTGCAGCCAGAGGTAACTATGGTTTATGGGATCAAAAGATGGCACTGCAATGGGTACATGATAATATTGCATCATTTGGAGGTAATCCTGAGTCTGTTACAGTATTTGGCGAATCCGCGGGGGGATGTAGTGCATCATTCCAATCACTTATACCTTCAAATAAAGGACTTTTTCAGCGAGTTATTGCACAGAGTAGTGTTGTATCTAGATTTGTAATGCTAAAAGATAGCAGTGTTGAAAAATTTGCAGCAGAAATAGCTGAAAAATCTTCCTGTCCATTTGATGAAAAGCAAATATTCGTTGACTGCTTAAGAGAGAAAACTGCTGATGAAATCCTTAAATTGACCGACCCTTTTGCCTCAATGCCAGCGGACAAGATGATGTTTGAATCCATTGGAATGCCGGTCGTAGATCATGAATTGTTTCTTGAACATCCAATTAAAAGTCTTGAAGACAAATCATCAGATGTGTCCCAGTTTTTCCGTTCTCTAGATTTCATGGCGGGGCTACTTCTAACGAAGGATCCTTACTATATATGATGGTTACACCAAGCTTTCAAGAACACTATGAATTTAATGTTACTGAAGGTATTCCATTGAAAGCCGTTTGTGACGGAATACTGTCACCCTTCGTGGAATTGTGGTATTCTAACAACTCAAAAGTCAAGGACAAACTGTGTAAATATTATTCCGCAGAGTCTGTCGTAGATCAATCTTTAAAAGCAACAGATTCCTGGGCTGACATTACATTTAACTTTGCTATCAATAAAATGTTAGAATATCACTCTGGAGGTAACACATATCAATATGTGGTATCCAAATTAAGTCCAAAACCTTTCGGCGGACCTCCTCCATCGTGGTTTAAAGGTGTCGGCCATGGTGATGAATTGCTCTACTTTTTCAATATCACAAAGTTTCTGTCACTGGATGAAGAAGTGATACTAAATGATAAAGATGAGGATTTTGGAAAGAAAATGATAAGTTATTGGACATCTTTTGCTGAGACTGGGTAAGAAGAAAATGATAGTTAAGTTTTATTTTGCAAAATCAAAAGTCGTATAAGATTTTAAGTCCACTTTCAATAGGTACTTCTGAAGGTATTATTTCCTTTGTTTTCACATGCAACACCTTTCAAGCTACTTATTTGTAAATATAGAACAGTGAATTACTCATTTTGAGGGAATACTAGATTTTAATCTTTACAAGCGCATATATCAAGATGCCCTTAGTCATCTTTGAGAGATACGCTAAGTAAGTATATCTAGAATCTGAGAAATATAATAGAGCATTTGTCCCTGCTAGAACAAAAACACAAGACGCCGATAAAATTTTGAGTTGCATTTCTTTTCTCGAAACATAGTCTTTAAATTTTGTACATGCGCCTTTATAGAATCTATGTCAATGTGAACTTTTATATTTGAAAAATTATGTTTCGATGAAAAAGAAAATATAACCGCAGTTATTTCAGCTTCCTATTTGTTAATCTTTCTATGTATCAACATTACAGCAGCGCCTGTATATGGAATATACATTTCCCAGTTGATACGATATTCCGGAGCTTGCATTTCCTATTATGATTTCCTCAGAAGAGACTTACTGCTTGAAGGGAAGCTATCAAACTAAATGTTCAAAGTGGTGAAGTTGAAATCATTCCTTCGAAAAAAAAGAAAGCATCATGCAATTTGATCAGCGTTATGGAATATCTGATTCACATATGACGACGGATATGTTCAAGTTGTTGAAACCACAATGTCGTCCTCTCTTTCTGGAATTTAAAATCACCAAATTTGTACTCACACGAGTAACATTACGGTTGCCTCGTGTAAAACAGGATCTATGTATCTGTTCATAGCCCTATTAACTGTGATTACGTTCGTTTTGCTCAGTCTTTGGTCTTCTATTTTGTCTTTTGATAGTTTTTCGTTTTTTGACATGGCGCCGTCAGTTTGTCTTCGACTTATGAGTTTGAATATCTCTTTGATAATTATTAACTCTCTTTTAAAAAAATATAGAACTGAAAGTTGACAATTATTTATATTTTTTTCGAAAGGAAAATTATGACTGAATTAAATCCAATAAGAGACGTATGTGATAAAAAAAATTGAAAACAACACGTTTAATAATTTCATGCGTCCGAAGCGCTTTTCTGGATTTACCTTCATCAGGAACGCTCAAAGCCAAACATTTGAAATCCGAGGAATTATAAGTACCGAAACCGTTGAAGAGCTATATGACAAAAATACCTAAAATAAATAGCCAAATTAATCTAAAGACAACTTTGCCTGAGGGAGTTGAAACCTTAGTTTCTTAATAATTTCAAAATATAAACAGAGAATTTTAGAAAAGTTTGTTAAATCATGTCAGTACCGAAGTACTGACTACTGAGCTGATGATACCCTCGGGGACTGATAGTCCACCAGCAGAGGTATCGACCCAGTGATGTAAAAAATTGAAAACAACACGTTTAATAATTTCATGCGTCCGAAGCGCTTTTCTGGATTTACCTTCATCAGGAACGCTCAAAGCCAAACATTTGAAATCCGAGGATTTATAAGTACCGAAACCGTTGAAGAGCTATATGACAAAAATACCTAAAATAAATAGCCAAATTAATCTAAAGTCAACTTTGCCTGAGGGAGTTGAAACCTTAGTTTCTTAATAATTTCAAAATTTTATTTAAGTTTTGCAGTATTTAAGTGTTGGTGCAGATAACTTATTGATCTGTCAATTAAATTCAAATTGAAGTGATGGAGGTTTTGAATTTTAAAATGAATGTTTGCATCCTTTATTGTAAAGTAATATATAGTATGATAAATAAACATACATGTATAACTTTCTTTTGTTCAGAAGAAAAGTCCGTGTGCTTCATCATTCTCATTAGTCATTACCCCTGTGCAGTATTTAAGTTTTGTATACAGATTAATCTTCTTTATGTGTATTACTCAGTCTAGTTTTCTATGTTGTGTTTTGTAGACTGTTGCTTGTCTTTTAGTTGTTTTTCTTTTATTTTTCTGTCATGGCATGGTAAATCGTTTTCCACTTATGAGTTTAACTTTCCCTTTTACATCTCCCGTCTTTGTTTTTTTAATGTTTATATTCGCATATTTTTCATTAAAGATACCTTCTTGAGAATTTTTACTTTAAGAGTCTTGTAAGACGGTGAGTAGTCATTGGAATTTTACTCTAAGAGTCTTGCGAGTATTGGGTGGTCTTTAGAATTTCACTTTAAGCGTCATGCGAGACGTTGGATGGTCATTAGAATTTTACTCGTAGTGTCTTGCTAGATGATTGGTGGTCAGTAGAATTTTACTCTAAGAGTCTTGCGAGAAGGTGGGTGGTCATTAGAATTTTACTGAAGTGTCTTGTGAGACGGTGGTGGTCATTAGAATTTTTACTTTAAGAGTCTTGCGAGACGGTGGTTGGTCATTAAAATTTTACTTTAAGAGTCTTGCGAGACGGTTGGTGGTCATTAGAATTTTACTGAAGTGTCTTGCGAGACAGTAGGTGGTCATTACAATTTTTACTCTAAGAGTCTTGCGAGACGGTTGATGGTCATTAGAATTTTACTCGAAGTGTCTTGTGAGACGGTGGGTTGTCAGTAGAATTTTAACTCTAAGAGTCTTTCGAAATGGTGGGTGGTCAGTAGAATTAAGTACAATTGATGCAATATATAAATTATGAATGATATCAAATATGTTCTTTCCGAAGTAACTATTCTGCTACCATGAAGATGGAAATATTTTATCTTTTATAGGCAAGAACACATTTTAAATTTGTTATCAACTTTATGCGAGAGAGAAAAAACAAGAGGATCTTAAACAAGTGTTAGAAATGAAAATAAAATACAATTACAGTTTTTTTCTTTTCTTAAAGAACAGCATCTATAGTTACTGGTTTAAGACATTAATTAACAATTTAGTTTTTTTTTTCACCCATATCCTTAAATTCCATATATTATGTAATTTTAGCGTGCCATATGCTGGTAATGGATCGGTACCATGGAAACCATTCGATATAAATGACAAAAATTATCTAGATTTTGACGTTGAGATCACACAAAAAAGTAACTACAAACCTGAAATATTGGACCTCTGGTCAAACCAACTACCAGCGTCTGATCTGGGATCAGGGACTTCAGATAACGGCCAAGGTGATGAATTGTGATTATTTTAGTTTCAATAATGTTTAGCTTTTGTACTCATTATATTTTAATACAAAGATAGCTTTTGATACTGTAACAAATCTTTAAAAAGGTACAAAGGACAACTTGCATGATGTATTAGATCGGGCGGTCATTTGACCTTTATCTAAATAAGAATAGTGTTGGACCCCCTCCCAACCAACACAAACGGATCCCACTTCAAATACTAAAGTTCGTAACAGAAAAAAATATGTGCAATCTAGTGTTCAATTGGTTTTTTTTCAATTAGAAGAGAAACTATAATAAAAATAATCAGTGAGGTTTAGTGTTACACACAAATGTCAAACGAATGCTATGACGTGGAGATACATTAAAGAAAGGTAGTACTTATGTAATTGTATCACTCTTACTTATTTTCATTCAGAGTCATTTAAGACAGTTATTTATCATCAGAAATATTTTTCTAGTTATGCTCCTTGTTGAAGGCCGTAGTTTGACCTATAATTGTTTACCTTTTACACATTGTGACTTGGATGTAGAATTGTCTCATTGGCACTCATATCACATCTTCTTATTTCTATTATATTTAGATTTCTTTATAAATACACCGTCTGGACCAATCAAAGGACTAAAACTGAATTATCACAAAACAGGAGAACCTATATATGAATTCAGGGGAATACCTTTCGCCAAACCACCAATTGGCCCATTGAGGTTCAAAAACACAGAACCACTTGAAAAACGGAAAGAAGTTCATGATGGAACGAAATTCGGAGCAATCTGTATGCAGCCGGGTATCAATTTCATACCTGAACTTACTAGACCAGCCATGTCAGAAGATTGTTTGGTATTGAATGTCTACGTTCCGAGAAATTTAAACGAATCTTTATCAGTAATGGTATGGATACACGGTGGCGGCTTTTTGACTGGTTATGGACACCAATACGATGGTGGAATACTTGCTATGGAAGGAAATGTAATAATTATAACAATAAACTACAGACTTGGCGGATTTGGATATTTTGCTGTAGGTCATTCTGCAGCAAGAGGTAACTATGGTTTATGGGATCAAAAACTGGCACTGCAATGGGTGCATGATAATATTGCATCATTTGGAGGTAATCCTGAGTCTGTTACAGTATTTGGCCAATCCGCGGGGCAGCTGGTGCATCATTCCAGTCACTTATACCTTCAAATAAAGGACTTTTCAGCGAGTTATTGCACAGAGTAGTGTTGTAACTAGATTTACTATGCTAAAAGATAGCACTGTTGAAAAATTTGCAGCAGAAATAGCTAACAAATCTTCCTGTCCATTCGCTGACAAGAAAATATTCGTTGACTGCTTAAGACAGAAAACTGCTGATGAAATCCTTGAACTGACCAACCCTTCTGCCTCAATGCCAGCGGACAAGATGATTTTTGAAGGCATTGTAATGCCGGTTGTAGATCATGAATTGTTTCTTGAACATCCAATTAAAAGTCTTGAAGACAACTCATCAGATGTGTCTAAGTTTTTTCGTTCTCTAGATTTCATGGCGGGGGCTGTCTCTAACGAAGGATCTTTACTATATATGGTAATTACACCAAGCTTTCAAGAATACTACAAATTTAATTTATCTAAAGGTATTCCTTCGAAAGCCGTTTGTGACGGAATATTGTCACCCTTCGTGGAAACGTGGTATTCTAACAACTCAAACGTCACGGACAAACTGTGTGAATATTATTCCGCAGAGTCTGTCGTAAATCAATCTTTAAAAGCAACTGATTCCTGGGCTGACATTACATTTAACTTTGGTATCAATAAAATGCTAGAATATCACTCTGGAGGTAACACATACCAATATGTGGTATCCAAATTAAGTCCAAAACCTTTCGGCGGACCTCCTCCATCGTGGTTTAAAGGTGTCGGCCATGGTGATGAATTGCTCTACTTTTTCAATATCACAAAGTTTCTGTCACTGGATGAAGAAGTGATACTGAATGATAAAGATGAGGATTTTGGAAAGAAAATGATAAGTTATTGGACATCTTTTGCTAAGACTGGGTAAGCAGAAAATGATAGTTAAGTTTTATTTTGCAAAATCAAAAGTCGTATAAGATTTTAAGTCCACTTTCAATAGGTACTTCTGAAGATATTATTTCCTTTGTTTTCACATGGAACACCTTTCAAGCTACTAATTTGTAAATACAGAACAGTGACTTGCTCATTTTGAGGGAATACTATATTTCAATCTTTAAAAGCGTAAAGATAAGTTGAAATCATTCCTTCGAAAAAAAGAAAGCATCATGCAATTTGATGAGCGTTATGGAATGTCTGATTCACATATGACGACGGATATGTTCAAGTTGTTGAAACCACAATGACGTCCTCTCTTTCTGGAATTTAACATCACCAAATTTGTACTTACACGAGTAACATTACGGTTGTCTTGTGTAAAACAGGATCTATTTATCTTTCCATAGCCCCTATTAACTGGTTTTTAATGACGTTCGTTTTGCTCAGTCTTTGGTTTTCTATTTTATATATGATATATTGGTCATTTTGATTGTTTTCCGTTTTTTGACATGGCGCCGTCAGTTTGTCTTCGACTTATGAGTTTGAATATCCCTTTGATAATTTTCAACTCTCTTTTAATAAATATAGAACTGAAAGTTGATAATTATTTATATTTTTTCGAAAGGAAAATTATAACTGAATTGAATCGAATAAGAGAGATATATGTGATAACTTATTGATCAGTCAATTAAATTCAAATTGAAGTGATCGATGTTTAAAATCTTAAAATGAATGTTCGCATCCTTTATTGTGAAGTAATATATAGTATGATAAATATAACTTTCTTTTGTTCAGAAGAAAAGTCCGTGTGCTTCATCATTCTCATTAGTCATTACCCCTGTGCAGTAGTTACGTTTTGTATACAGATTAATCTTCTTTGTGTTTGTAACTCAGTCTAGTTTTCTATGTTGTGTTTTGTAGACTGTTGCTTGTCTTTTAGTTGTGTTTCTTTTTTTTTCTGTCATGGCATGTTAAATCGTTTTCCACTGACGAGTTTAACTTTCCTTTGATATCTCCCGTCTGTGTATTTTAAATGTTTATATTCGAATATTTTTCATTAAAGATACCTCCTTAAGAATTTTTACTTAAAGAGTCTTGCAAGACGGTGAGTTGTCATTGGAATTTTGCTCTTAAGAGTCTTGCGAGACGGTGGGTGGTCATTAAAATTTCACTTTACGAGTCTTGCAAGACGGTGTATGGTCATTAGAATTTTACTCGAAGTGTCTTGGGAGACAGTGAGTGGTCAGTGGAATTTTACTATTAGATTCTTGCGAGACGGTGGATAGTCAGTGGAATTTTACTATAAGAGTCTTTCTTGCATATTTTTCATCAAAGATAACTTCTTAAGAATTTTTACTTTAAGAGTCTTGCAAGACGGTGAGTGGTCATTGGAATTTTACTCTACGAGTCTTGCGAGACGGTTGGTGGTCTTTATAATTTCACTTTAAGAGTCTTGCAAGACGGTGGATGGTCATTAGAATTTAACTCTTAGTCTTGCGAGACGGTGGATGGTCATTAGAATTTTACTCGAAATGTCTTGGGTCAGTAGAATTTTCCTCTAAGTGTCTTGCGAAGCGGTGTGTGGCCAGTAGAATTTTACTCTAAGAGTCTTGCGAGACGGTGAGTAGTCATTAGAATATTACTTAAATGTCTTGCGACACGGTGGTTGGTCATCATAAATCTACTTTTAGAATCTTGCGAGAATCTTGCGAGACGGTAGGTCATTAGAATTTTTACTGTAAGAGTCTTGCGAGACGGTGGGTGGTCAGTAGAATTTTTACTCTAAGGGTCTTTCGAGACGGTGGGTGGTCAGTAGAATTAAGTACAATTGATGAAATAAATAAATTATGAAACGGTATCAGCTGTTATATTCGAAGTTATTACCCTACTAGCATGAAGAGGGAAATATTCTATCTTTTATAGTCAAGAACACAAAAGTCATTATGAAATTTGTTATCAACTTTATGCGAGAGAGAAAAAACAAGAGGATCTTAAACAAATGTTAGAAATGAAAATAAAATACAATTACAGTTTTTTTTTTCATAAAGAACAGCATCTAAAGTTACTGGATTAAGACATTAATTAACAACTTTGTTTTTTTCACCCATATCCTTAAATTCCAGTAACTCGCATTACATTATGTTATTTCAGCGTGCCATACGCTGGTAATGGATCGGTACCATGGAAACCATTCGATATAAATGACAAAAATTATCTAGATTTTGACGTTGAGATCACACAAAAAAGTAACTACAAACCTGAAATATTGGACCTCTGGTCAAACCAACTACCAGCGTCTGATCTGGGATCAGGGACTCCAGATAACGCCCAAGGTGATGAATTATGATTATTTTAGTTTCAATAATGTTAAGGTGTTGTACTCATTATATTTTAATACAAATCTAAATAAGAATAATGTTATACCCCCCCTAAAACCAAAACAAACGGATCCCACTCAAAATATTTAATTTCTTTACAGAAAAAATATGTCCAATCTAGTGTTCAATTGGGTTTTTTTTTCATTTAGAAGAGAATCTATATTAAAAATAATCAGTGAGATTTAGTGTTACGTACAAATGTCAAACGAATGTTATGACGTGGAGATACATTAAAGAAAGGTATGGAATGCATAACTTAAATGAATTTGAATATAATCGCTTAACTCCTAAAAAAATCGTAAAATCCAACTTATACCTTGTTATCCAGAATTTTGCAAGAAACTCTGCAATGGTTCAGTATGTACAGTGCATAGGTCTCCTAGGTCTCCTCTTTTCCCTTTTCTCCTGTACACTTGCAAGAAGAGCCAAATAGACAGTTCTTCGTCTTGCACTGAAAGTATGAGCCGAAAGTTTTACTCTGATGATATGTATCTAATATTTGGAATTTTGAATATTAAAACACAAAATGTTAAGTCTTTTTTATTGATGATATTTTTTAACTTTTGATACTATGAATTGAAAATTTTCAATAAATATGCAGATTGGTTTTAATATTTTCATCTAACTACTGCTTGGGACTGTCAGATTTCATTTACTCTTTTGGGTTTTCAAATAATGAAGCCGTTTTTGAGAGTTCTCTAGGGAAAAAAACACATTACGAATAATATGATACTCTACTCCACTTGGTAAGGATACTGAAACCTGGTTTTACATGGTAAATGATATCTTGTTGATGTTTTTTTTTATATATTATTATTTGCAGACACTGGAGAAATAAGCAGTGCATCACTCAACTCCATCAGCATAACAACGCTACTGATGTTTGTCACAGTCGGACTTCTTCATACATGTAAATTCTAGCTTCAAATAGCGTCTTCATACATGTAAATTATAACAGGAAGAATTCATTGTCTATCATTTGTACAATATTTAAACCTGCAATAAACAAAATCCCTATATCTTTATACATATAAACCTTCAGCTGTCCGATTTACAATGTATTTCAATCTAAATGTTTCAATCATGGACCATTTTATAGAAGATATTCATTGGAGTGATAGTTGTATTATATACTGATATTTAAAATGCATATTGCATACAAAGAAATTACATTTATTTAAAAACTGAAAGAAAATTTTTTTTTTTTTATTTAATAAAATTGAGAATGGAAATGGGGAATATGTCAAAGAGACAACAACCCGACCAAAGAGCAGACAACAGCCGAAGGCCACCAATGGGTCTTCAATGCAGCGAGAAAATTAAGAATTCTTTCTGCCATATTTTAGCTCTTGTCAAAATGAAACGCGTTTTTAGTAAGATATCTGAAAAAAAGGTATGCAAAATTGAAAGATTTGAATAAACAAATTCTTAGAGCAATATGAACTGCTTTTTAATGACTAAAGTTGAAAAATATGAAGTTCATTGAATTGGATATGATGTGTCGTTTAAGAAAGTTGATGAACTAACGAAGGTGGTTGTGACAAGTTGCGACATTTTGTTTTCCAATGTTGAGATTAACACAATCTCAGTTAACAAAACAGTATCAAGTATGCAGTTCTGTTAATAGGTGTAAAAAGGAAAAATGGGAGGTAATATATATTTACTTTTCAAACATTTAGGCAATTTATGGTGTAATTTTAAGTATATGAATATATGTATGAACTGTAAGGATTTCTTTCAGAACCTGCATATGCATTTAATACAATGTAACATTTTTACATGTAATGCCAAGTGTTTTATGCAATGGCATCAGTTTTACTTATTTTCATTAATAGTGATATAATACAGTTAGATATTATCAGAAATATTAATCAAGAGTTATATTTAGATTTCTTTGTTTCACTAGCGAGCCTTAATGATTTGCATATGGTGCCCTAGTTAATTTATGTAATAGAGCCCGGTCGGTTGACCCGGGGCACGGTTGCCCTAGTGCCCGGTTGACCGGTTGACCTAGTAATAATTCCATCGTCAGCATTTATGTGCCCTACCAGGGCAAATGTATTTCTATATTTGTATTAGGGCTATAGTAGGACAAAAAGGAATGATATAAAAGAGAGAAAGAGCTTGAGATAAGGTAGAGAGTGGTTACAGTGATGTAAGAGGTAGCGTTACGGTTATAGTAGGAGAGGAGAAACGTATTTTTTTAGCCTAAGGTTTTAGATGTTGTACATTTTTATATTTGTTACCTTGTTAAAGTCGTGCTTAATAATACAGTTTTGGACTTCTAATCGACTTTGAGTCTATTTTCACAGACAAGGATTTGTTCAGACTTCACCAGAATCCATTTTATTTATGTGATCAGGCTTCCCTATATCGCGCTACAAGATGAATATTAGGGAAATCTTGTAAAGTGTATCATTGGCATCTGCCGTATGTGTACGGTTGAATATCATGACCTGAAACTGGGACACCCAACAACACAACAACAACACACACCACACTTTTTTTGTTGCATTTTCATTGTGTCATCAAAACAAAATGTTTGTACACATTGCTAATTTAACTATTTGAGTGTGTTTAAAGTATAAGTTTCCTTGAAGGGAAGAGCTAATAAGAGGATTCCACTCAAAAGTTAAACCGGAGTTTTTGCGTGAAACCCTTAGGGTTCACGCCTATATATTGGTGAGTTTTGGTAGCTTCTATGGGCCATCCGGATATTTTTTGAAACAAGATTCTCAGAATCTCTCGAAAATTTTCGATCATTTATACAGGTAATTTTCTATATCTTTGATACGGTCCCTCTATGAATAGGCTACCACGTGACATTGTATATTTCAACGCCTTTCATTTGTAGATCGGAAAGTAAAAAATAAAGACTAGATTGCAGTAAAAAAAAATCGTTCATAGTTTGGAACCTATTTGCCTTTTGACCAAACATATATGTTTTCTTTTGCGCATATTATCAAATATTATTAAATATCAACAAGGATTTGTATAGTACAAATCCTTGATATCAATTATAAAGATAACGCAATTATATAATTCATGTTTTGAGACGGTCCCTGTATGCGTTGCGTGTGTAGTATTTAATACAACGTGCTATTGTGCATTGTGACAATAAACCTGGGAATAGTTTATCAATATATAATGTCCCAGGGTAAATTGATTATTTTTGAACGTTTGCTATGTGAAATTTTGTATTTCAATCATAGCCCGGAAAGCACGAAACAAATTAACAAAACGATATTTGTGTTATAAATATTTATCTTATATTCGAAACACAGTGGTCGGAAAGCAGAAAGATAAAGGATTGTTCTGTCAAAAATATTTAATTTCATTAATAGATACTAATAGACCAAGAAAATATTCATCAAAATTATTAAGTTTAAACTGAGACTGAATTCATCCTTAATAGAATTTAATTTAAATTGTTATACATGTATTAGGTCGAAGAGGTTTGAACAGTGAATACATTTATGAAAATTATATGCAGCATATGAGCACCAATGAGCAGAGATGCGTACATATAAGTTAGTATCTAATTTTTAAACGGTAGTGAATGAAAAAATACTTTCATAGTTTCAATTCAGAAGGAATATCAATCTTTGCATCTCACAAAAAACGTAATTAATATTTTACAATAATCATAAAAAAAAAATACTACGTTAATTATTTTATACTGTATGGTTTTATAAGTCTCTGCTTATATTTTGTATATCAATATATTCATATAATGGAAAGTTAGACTTTAAGAAGAGATTGATATGATAAATGAAATGTCCATCATAAAATACATGACGTTTGTGTTTATTGATATTATATTTTAAATTTTCGGAAAAGATTCATTATCAGGAATGTATGTTAATCAAATTTCAATTCTTTTTTGTTGTGGTTAATAGTTCAATCTTATCGATCTAAATCTTTGCATTATGGTACAATTTCGAAAATTGTATTCATTGTGTTGACCAGCTATCCTACACACGTCTTGGTTCATTTACATTATATACCACCTTTTGCGTTCACACAAATTCCGGATTAAACGGCAATGAATCCGAAGTCAAAACACTTAGGTTAGGTAGTTTGACATCCGAATTCAACTATTAAACAATAGATTTGAGCCTAGATTGATATATGTGATGACGCAAATGCGTATTCTTATCTAGAGTATCAGTGCGTATGCTTTCTTTTACTATTTCTTGTGCAAGAAAGCCACGTGCATGCATAAATATTAATTTCACTCGCGAATGTGTATTTTCGTATTTCTTTTCTTAATTCAGGACACAGCAGTAAGAGCTTGACATGTGACTTTTAAGCATGGTCATCATAACTTAATGTATTCTGACCTGGAGCTGTTTCTCTTTTCTTTTCTTTTTGAGTGACTGTAAAATTGTAAACTTTGAAATTTTTAAAATTCTAAAGATTTTTTACTCCAGGAATATATTACCTTAGATGTATTCGGCAAAACCTATGTTTCGAAATTTTGGGTCCTCAATGCCTTTCAACTTCGTACTTTATTTGGTCTTTTTAATTTTTCTTATTCGAGCGTCACTGACGAGTCTTTTATAAAACTCGCGTCATGCGTACAACATTTTAATCCTGGTATCATTATACATCTACAAATCGTTAGAACTTACGAAAAAAAGATATTCTTCAAAACCAAGTTTGCCTGTGGAATATTTGGATTGATTTAAGTAACTTCAAGAAATCCTTAGAATTTGAGATGTTTTACGAGACCAAAATAGTTGGCAGTATATAAGAGGTTCCAAATGAAGCCTCTGTGTTACTCTCAAGAAAAATATACGAAACCTTCTTGTAAGTTGCATACCACAGGGTTTCACCTCACATGGAAATTGGACGTTCAATTTATCTAAACAACATCGAACATGAGAACAGACAGTTTCAAAAACAAGTGTAAGAATAATTGAAGGCATCCAGGAAACGAAAAAAAAAGAAGTTATGAAAGATTAAATAAGTGCATCTATATTATAAAGCAAACTGAGCGCTTAAATATATATTGCGATTGGTTTGTGCAATTTGCGTTAGATATCGGGTTTGCGGAAACTGTGATTTGCAATAGGATTAAGAAAAATGATCTACACTCCCCAATAATAAATAAAATAATCAAGCCTTAAAAGGTAAATTACTAGTAAATTAGTAGCTGTATATATACACTTCTCTATTCACAACTAAAATCCAACATCGCTTTCAATTGACTGGTGCAAGAATCAACACACAATTACATATTTTCAATAAAAAGTGTTTTACCATCATCATCACGATACCTTAACATATTCTATTCACAGTAAATTATTTCAGATCAAAATCAAAAAAATTCAGAAACAATTTTTTGATGAAAAGTCAGCAGTCTCGGGTTCACGTGTTGCTTTTCTTTTTTTTAAAGAAAGCAACTTGTTTACTATATATGTGATTGCCACCAAATAGCACATGTTTCATCGTTCAAATTGTCAGTCTTAAATTAAATACGCAAACTACAGACTATTACTTATCTATAAAAATTGCAAAACTGACATTTTCTCCTGTTGCTTTAATTTATTTTTTTATTATCAATTGTATATATGTAAATATCATCCTTATATTTGTATGTTTGTATGAAATGTATAAATTTAGATGAAGCTTTATATATATATATATCATCAATATCTGTCATAATTTTATTCCGAGTTTCCTGTGATTTATTGAACGAATGCATATATACTAAACTAATTCCTGTATACTCGCTTTAAGCCCCTCCGTAGGCAAAGGGGGCATTAAGTGTTACCCTTTTCGAATTTGGGCAGTGAGTCATTTACCGTTTTAGAATTATGCCCTTTCTTAACTTGAAAAATTGCTATTCTTGAGCGGGGGCATTCGTGTCCTCAGATACATTATTATTTTTTTTTTTTATCTTTTATATATCTATTACGAATCTGTAACGTATTATCGGTAAATAATATTTCATTCAGTGATTGTTGATCGCAAGCTAGTTAACTTTCGAGTTTGTTGTCGAAGTTTACCGCATTGCACGTGGATCACGTAACAAATACTAGTAAGTGAATTGAAAGAGACATGATATTATTTTTTTATATTTTCCATGAGTTCCGATTTGTTAATTAAACTTTTCCTTAACAGTTGTTAAATGATTTGTTATATTAAATTTGTTTTTGTCTTGCTGTGTGGTGGCCGAAGTTCTAAAGAGAGGTCTCGTAGTTAATGTCACTGCATAAGGGAAAATATCTGCGAATTAGTGGAAAATAATTCAATAGCAGTACATTTACGAAGATTTTGATAATATAAAGGATTTTTAGCTCACCTGATCCAAAGGGTCAATTGAGCTTTTCTCATCACTTGGCGTCCGTCGTCCGTCGTCGACCGTCGTTGTCGTCGTTAACTTTTACAAAAATCTTCTCCTCTGAAACCACTGGGCTAAATTAAACCAAACTTGGCCTAAATCATCCTTAGGATATCTAGTTTAAAAACTGTATCCGATGACCCCGCCCACCAATCAAAATGGCTGCCATGGCTAAAAATAGAACATAGGGGTAAAATGTAGTTTTTGGCTTATATCTCTGAAACTAAAGCATTAAGAGCAAATCTGACAAGGGGATAAAAATGTTCATCGGGTCAAGATCTATCTGCCCTGAAATTTTCAGACGAATCAGACAACCTGTTGTTGGGTTGCTGCCCCTAAATTGATAATTTTAAGGAAATTTTGAAGTTTTTGGTTATTATCTTGAATATATTAATAGATAGAGATAAACTGTAATCAGCAAAAATATTCAGCAAAGAAAGATCTAAAAATATAAGTCAACATGACCAAAATGTCAATTAACCCCTTAAGGAGTTATTGCCCTTTAAAGTCAATTTTTTACAATTTTTCGTAAATTTTGTAATCTTTTACAAAAATCTTCTCCTCTGAAATTACTGGGCCAAGTTAAACCAATCTTGGCCTAAATCGTCCTTAAGGTATCTAGTTTTAAAAAATGTATCCAATGACCCTGCCCATCAACCAAGATGGCCGCCATTGCTAAAAATAGAACATGGGGGTAAAATGCAGTTTTTGGCTTATATCTCTGAAACTAAAGCATTTAGAGCAAATCTAACGGTGTTAAAATGTTCATCAGGTCAACATGACCAAAATTGTCAAATGACCCCTTAAGGGGTTAATGCCCTTTAAAGTCAATGTTTCACTATTTTTTCGTAAATTTTGTTAATCTTTACAAAAATTTTCTCCTTTAATCTACTTGGCCAAATGGAATTAAACTTAGCCAGAATTATTATTAGAGTATATTGATTGAAAAATGTATCCGATGACCCTGCCCTTCAACCAACATGGTCCCCATTGGTAAAAATAGAACATAGGGGTTTACTATAGAAGTCTATGGGAAAAATGCAAAAAACAATTTCAAATGGTCACAACTTGAAAACTAATTTTAATGATGATAAGGGGTCTTCAGTAACTATTGTAAGACTACAATGGGATGACTTGATTTTTTTTCCAGGGGGTGCTAATAATTTCTCCTTGATATGTTCCATTTTCAGAATTATTCAGTGTTACTTTTTATATAAACCATTATTATATATTTTCTTTCAGCATACTTATATTGGGTGAATGGCCCCCCCCCATACCCAGCGGGTTAGTCGGGGTCAAGGGTGTTCAATAAAAACATTTAAAGGCATTTTCAGCTTTATACAGGTCCTGGGTGAAATAAATTTTGGAGCGAAGGAAAGGAATTTTTTATTTTTGTTGTTATCTTTGAATATTAATATAGATTGAGATATACTGTAAACAGCAAAAAATATCAAGCAAAGAAAGATCTACAAATAAGTTAACATGACCAATTGGCAATTGACATCTCATTCGAGTTATTGTCCTTTAAAGTTATTTTCTGCAATTTATTGGTAATTTCTGTAAATCTTTTCAAAATCTTCTGCTTTTAATTTAACTACTGGGCCAAATTAAACCAAACTTGGCCTCAATCATTATTAGGGTATCTATATGATTTTAACCTTATTTTACATGAATTCCAAACTCACAGTAGATACGGGTGAGCGACACAGGCTCTTGAGAGCCTCTAGTCTTTTTTTACAAGAAAGTTTACGTATACTTGTTTTATAGGATTTTCATGTGACAAATAATCATCATTATCTTTACTATCTATATCCTATCTGTATCATTTACTGTAGATGGAGGTTGCTTTCAATGTTTACATGACTTCAGTCGAGGTTTATATAATAATGCATCAATCAATATGGTAAAAGGAGTTGTGCCTGGTTTAATTGTGATAAATTAGACCTTGAGACATTACGATAGTAAACCTGACTCGCACGTGAATAAAAAGTATAGTTATTTTTCTATTTTTTGCATAGATTGAAAATAAAAGCTAAATGTGATTAAGAATATAAACCACAAAGTGAGTGGAAGGGACTATCCCGATATCATCTCTGATTCAGAACTTCCGTCACACATTAGATATGATGTGTAGATATTTTTGCCCTTAGGGTATACGTTATGTATGACATGTAGTCTACTTTGTATCAATGACCATTTTAATAAACAACAACCATGTGGATTTGTCTCATTTTAATTTTAGAATATTTTTCTACCACATTCGGTAAGAATACGTAATGTTCTAGTATATGATTTATATAATTTCAGAAATTTGTTTTCCAAAAAATAAAGTGCATGTTTTAGAAAGTTACTGTTTTTTTTCAAAATAAATCCGTAACAAGTCGTTAATTTCTCATTTAATGATATATTGTAAACTTATTTATTATTCGTAATTCGTCTTTTATAGTTCAGCCTAATAACATTATAATTCTATTGATTCTATTGTTAGATAGGCAAATTCATATCACAAGTGCAAAAATGCAGTTCTAAAATGAATGGACTGAATTCAAGATATAAAAGTATTCAACAAAATGACACCGAAACTTAATTGGACAATAAAGTTTAACGACTCAACGTTCTTACACGTAACTTGACGACTAAGAATTGTTTCATGGATCCAGGAAATTGAAAAACGGGGGGCGCATTGACAAGCCAACTTTTGGAGAGTTACAGAGTTACTTGTAAAAAGTCTATGCATTTATCATATATGTAGCCCCATAGGGGAGCCCGAGACCCCTCCCCCTTCCTAAAGTCTCTGGTAATACAAAACATATTAAGAGATAATAAAACTCATTAATAAAATCATAATAAAAATAAGGAGATGAGGGATGATTGCCAATGAGACAACTATCCACCAATGAGAAAAACACATACCGCATAGACGGCTATAAAAGGTCCCGACATGAAAGTTAAGAAACAATTCAACTGAGAAAACTAACGGCCTAATTTATAACAAAACAATTAACGAAAAACAAATATGACAGACATGAGCCAACGACTACCGCCGAACTACAGGCTCCTGACTTGGGACAGGCACATAAAGAATGTGGCGGGGGTTAAACATGTTTGTGAGCGCTCAACCCTCCCCCTAACCTGGGACAGATGTGTAACAGCACAACATAAGAATAAGTTTAGTTATAATTTGATTGATTGATTATTGTTTCCTTAACTCAAGATGCAAACATACCATATAAAAATAAGGAGATGAGGTATGATTGCCAATGAGACTACTATCCACCCAAGTTCAAATGAAGTGGATGTAAGCAATTATAGGCAACCGTACGGCCTTCAACAATGAGAAAAGTGGACTTGCATTTTCAAAACGATAAATGCATCGTCAGCACAAAGAAATGTCTGCACAGCTAAAATTGAATAATCTGATATTTTAGATATTGTTACTGTCTCAACATATCTTTTTGTAAAAGCAGCTTTCTATTGACACTTAGAAAATTTAATTTAAACGTTGTACGAACCAAACCAAAAATATTTATACCTGCATTTCATATTGATTTCTGGTACTTTTGGCACCGTCAAGCTTACAATATGTTGAAGCAAACACCCCGTGCATATTTTGTATTTTCAATATATTCAACGGAAAATATTCTTGTTGTTCAGCTGACTCTACACCAGACATAGCATCAAGACTTCAAAACATTACAGCGGAAGCTGGGACAGACGTTAGTTTTCACTGCACCGTGACAAACAGAGGAGACTCAAATGTGAGTATGAAAACAAGCACAACAGAAATTTTAAAAAAGGAAATATCAGCAATGTGAACAATTAACTGTAAAGTCATAAAGACGATTAATCTCAAGAATAAAAAGTACAGGGTAAAAGTTCAACAGGACTCCAGGCGTTTAATTTCATACAACGTTACACCGTAAGAAAAAAACAATTATATTCGCTATAGAAACTAAAAGGATGTCTCGTCCTTTAACTTTTTCTAACATTTATTTTTCTACTTAATGTGTGAGACAAGTTAACACTCCAAGCACTCTCTCTCTCTCTCTCTCTCTCTCTCTCTCTCTCTCTCTCTCTCTCTCTCTCTCTCTCTCTCAAAAAGCTAGCATTGTCAGTACTTTGTTGCCTTTTTCAAAATTTAGACGAGTAGTATAATAAGGTTTTTAAAATAAAACTATCAAGGAGTAAGTCATAGTTTGTATAATACGAAACGGATAGTTGGAATATACACTAGACAACGTCGAATAAATTATCAAATTATGAGAGAAACGTGGTTCTTGTAAAAATAGAAAAAGTAGTACAGAAATGCAAGCCAACATTCTTATAGGCACCGGAACAAAAAGTTAAACACCACGGAAAATATAAATACTGATATAAATAAAACTCATTGCAAGTTTGAGATGACTTTACATATACTAACAACTACCAAAAACTGCGTCACCTTTTTAAGGAAGCACAGCAAAAGCAAATAAACAAAACTGTAAAATGACAATATGTATACACAGTTTGTCACTGATGTTTATTAAGTCGAATTTCGATAGGCACAAAAGTTTAACGTGCTTTCTGAAGCAGTCAGCTTCAAAGAAAGAAAAAAAAACAAAAATAAATTTACGATAAAAAGTTTAAGAAGCAGGGATTCACATTTTTCATTCATCATGTATTGCTCTCAGCACTACTTATGTATGGGATGCTATCTCTAATCCGGAAAAACTTGAAATTGAATACGTTTGAATGTTTAATACTAATTATGTTAATTTCAGATCCAGTGGTGGTTTGTAAGCGGTAAGAAGAGTATTGCTATTGGTTTACAGTTAGGAAAAGGAATATCACATGAAAAATATCATATTGAGGAAACTTCAAACACAAGCGATATTACTGTCAGTACATTGACCGTTCGTTCTGTACATTTTGAGGATGAAGGAATGTACCGTTGTGTTATAAGAATACCCAGAGTTGCATACCCAGCATGGCCAAAGGAAAATGGTTTTATTTATGTTCAAGGTATGATAAAAAAAATTATGATAATCAATTGTTACTGCACAGGTATCAGCCAATGAATTGTGGGATTAATATCAATGAGTCATTTAAAATTAAAAGTTCAAACTAATCTATAGCCTCACCATGATAAATCAGTAATTTATAGTCCTCGAGGGCAGAGAGACAGAACATTTAAATTATCAATAAAAGGTGTGTCAATGACGAAATATTACAAGAGGCATCTCAAATGGAATACCACAAACCAGTGAATTTGATTTTTTTTCAAAATTGTTATCAGAGAAAACAATACTCATTGAACTTATATTTTAACCAAATTATCCTTTCGTTTTGTTTCTTCCCAAAAAGTATATTCTTAAAGATATTTTCAAACTGATGAACGAAGATTTACTGCAATTTATGTTAAACATTTAGGGAAATTATCATTTCACTTATATTACGACACAAGTTTTCATGGAACATGTAACTTATAAATTAGAAAAGGTATATTTATATGAACACACATTAAGCTTAAAATAAAGATGAAGAATGTGATATGTCAGATATTTTGGTCATCTTGACACTTTACCTGAATAAACATATATGACTAGCCGTTCTCGTCAAAACTATGTTTAAACCATGTTTTTGAAGAAATTACACAATGAGAATTAAAAAAATCACACTGAGAAATCGAAATTACACACTTAGATTTTAAAATTACACACTGAGATTTAAAAAAATGAAAAACACACACTGAAAATCTAAAATTACACACTGAGATTTTAAAAAGACACACTGAGATGAAATCAATTGAAAAACACACACTGAGAATTGTTAATTACACAATGAGATTTCAAAAATACACACTGAGATTAATATGCAAATTACTAATGAATATTCATGAAATGAATAATTCAACAGATTAATATCTTGGTCTCCCGAACTCTTGTCGTTATAATGAAATGCGGTTCCTACAACTAACATTCGTAATAAATTTCAAGACTTAACAAATTTTTGCTAACTCATATTCATAAGTTTGTTGCCTATAATTCAGAATATTTCTTACAGTATATCGGGATTTTTTGCTTAAAACTGTTTAAGCATGGTCCCTTTTCAAAAGTCTTTCAACTGTTACCCTGATTTCGCAAGGTAATCTTTTATATTTTTGTTACGTATATATGCTATAATAGGCACTTAGGAAAACAAATCACTGCATTGTTTGTATTTTTGCAGATATTTCCATGTTTTCTTATAATTCTAATAAAGTTTTTCACCATTTGGTTATATTTTGTAATAAGAGTAAGTGGGTATTTTTATTGTTTTACATGTATTGGTCTTTAATAATCTCATTGTGTAATTTTCAATTCTCAGTGTGTAATTTTCAATTCTCAGTGTGTGTTTTTCATTTTTTGTAATGTCAGTGCGTTTTTATGAAATCTCAGTGTGTAATTTTTAATTCTCAGTGTGTGTTTTTAGGTTTTTTAATCTCAGTGTGTTTTTTTTTTTTTAATTCTCAGTGTGTAAATTTTTCGAAAAATGGTTTAAACATAGTTTTGACGAGAACATTTTGCCATAAACATACACATTCTTGTTATAATCATAGCATGGTATGGTATGTTTTAAATTTGATATTAACTACTTGCTAAGTCATTTTGACACGTTTTTTTCCACCGAGCATAACAAGCCGCAAAGAGTCATTACTTAATATAATACTAACTATTTCTCTCCAAAGTCCCTCGGATCAGTAACGATTGTTATCCATCTAATTGATAGCTTCAGATTTCTTAGTGAAAATTCCGTTTTTCGCTTACTTACTTAAACAGAAAACTTTAAGAACATCAAATTCAAATAGAAAATTGATTGCAAACAACTGCAATCTAATGAGAATTCAGATCTATCGGAACTCATGTGCTCGTCAAAACATATGAGCATAACGAAATCAGAGACATTCATTGTAATAAGATAAAAACAAAGGCAACAGTGATAATAACTAAGCTTAGGAGATACTCCTTAATGAAATTCTTATTACAAAAATTGTTATGATGAAGACATAAACTTTCAATCAGTTTAATTGCGGTCTGGAGCTGGCATGTCAGTAACTGCTAGTAGTCCTTTGTTCAGTTATGTATCATTGTCATTTAACTTAGTTTCTTTTGTTACCTATTCTGACATCGGACTCGGACTTCTTTTGAACTGAGTTTTACTGTGCGTATTGCTATGTGTTTATTCCACATTGGCTAGAGGTATAGGGGAGGGTTGAGATCTCACAAAACATGTTTAACCCCGCCGCAGTTTTGCGCCTGTCCCAAGTCATGAGCCTCTGGCCTTTGTTAGTCTTGTATGTTTTTTAATTTTAGTTCATTTATATGTTTTGGAGTTTAGTATGACGTCTATTTTCACTGAACAAGTACACAATTTTATTAAGGGGCCAGCTGAGGACCATCTCCGGGTGCGGGATTTTCTCGCTGCGTTGAAGACCCATTGGTGGCCTTCGGCTGTTGTCTACTCTTTGGTCGGGTTGTTGTCTCTTTGACATCTTCCCCATTTCCATTCTCAATTTTATTATATAAACTGTTTTAAATTCGCCACTGTTTGATGGCAATGACACTAGTGAAGAACCTCGCCAGCGTTTTTTTTTTCTATTTTTTAGGACATCTTAATGTTTTCTTCCTGAATAGAATGTCTAGTTGATGACAGATCTTTGTAAGTCCCTATGTGTGCGTGTGTCGTTGGGTTTCTGTTCCATCTTAATGTTTTTTTCCTGAATAGAATGTCTAGTTGATGACAGATCTTTGTAAGTCCCTATGTGTGCGTGTGTCGTTGGGTTTCTGTTTCCTTGACCCATAATTATATTGATTTAAACAGACGGTCAAATAACACCAAAATATAATCAAAATTTATGAGAAGGCTTATGAAAATGAAAATAAGTAAACGCTACAATATTTAAAAAAATTAATATGACAGTAAAAATTCGATAACTACATTACATGTATGTTTCATTTAGAATCCGTAATTTTGATTGGCCTCCGCGCTTCATACAAAATGTGCTTCATGCAACGCTTTTACACTCTAATAATATTACCTAAAGAAGCATTCAATTCTTAGGTATAATGGTTTAGCTTATATGCTACCGAAAAGTACATTGCGTCCGATGAAAAACTGTTATCCAATTCAATTGTAAATATTGTATTTTTTTATCCACAGAAAATCATAAAATGGCGACAGAGAAAAATGGCTTGGTGTCAACGACTGAGGTAACGAAACAAGGCACGCTGGATATCAAGATAGAAGTTAAACCTACAAATGATGTGAAATCAAGTACAGGTTTATCAGACAAACAAACAGGCCAAAATACGGCATCTTGTTTGTTAAATAGTTATTTTCTTGTTTATGCTTGTTCAATGGTTGTGTTTATTTTGACAATAACCTAAATATGTACTGAATTATTTGTTTACTAACGTCTTTAGATAATATTTATCCCTTCTATGATGTGTAGATCGATGTGTTATTGCTTTTCAGGTTCTAGTTTGCGTGCTCACCTTGAGTTTGGGAGGTCGTTGGGTTTAGATACACCCATGAGAGATTTATTCGCCAAACCATGTAGCATTTATGCGAAAGAGTAAATTTGAAGACTATTCCGCTTCGAGTTAGAATAATGAGTTCGGAAGGAGCTGACTTGTAATCATTTGAACAGTTTGCATTAAAATCTAACTCAGCCTGTCGGTCTGTTATATTTATATGTCATCTCTGAATAATGCAATTCAATTGAAATTTTTATTGTTATTACACTATACATATATAGTATGTGACACAACATGACAAATTAAAAACAGACAATACCAAACAAGATCATTTATAAATACATTATTTATCTGAGACAACGTGAGACCAAATGACATATATATAAAGTAAGAAATATTTTATTTGGCAAATGTACAAAATTGTACGACCACGTCTTGACAAAGAATGGGACTGCCGAGAAACATAATCGGCAAGTCCCTAGTATATATAATAAAACCTTATGTTCATTCTTTATCCCTTATGATCTACATGTATAGTAATATAACTGTCTTGCTCAGGATATTGTTTTAGTACAAAGCAAGATATATTCACCTAGCTTATTATTTTTATCCTATATAAGGTTGGATAGTTCCAACTGGATATCAAGCAGCCAATAAACAATCATTACCATGTATAATGAACACAACTTCTATCAAATATCTTTCAGGGGCACTTGTTTAGATATATACACATATTTTAGTTTTATTTAACGTGTGTCATTTATCTAACTAACATAATACCACTTGTAAAACCCTTGAATCTCTTTCATTAAACCTTCACCCTAAGAGAACCATAAACAGATATGTATGGCAAAAATGATTTATTAGATAAAAATGAAGATTACAGTGGTTGCTATGCATCCTTCTTAATATATATATATAAATTTCACGCTTACAAAGCTTACTTGGAAGAAAATAACCAAAATTAACTAAACCACATTGAGACAAGAAAGTGTGGTATGGAACAGCCAGCAATAGATTAAACTATATACATTAGAGCATCTGTTTTTTTTTCGTCCTTTTTCGTTTAAGTGACCCAGCTATAGCATGTACATAAATTTTACAACTTTCACGCTTACAAAGCTTACTTGGAAGAAATTAACCAAAATTAACTAAACCACATTGAGACAAGAAAGTTTGATATGGAACAGGAGGCAATAGATTAAACTATATACATTAGAGCATCTGTTTATTTTTCGTCCTTTTTCGTTTTTTTTTTTTTTTTTTTCGTCCTTTATCGTTTAAGCGACCCAGTTATAGCATGTACATAAATTTTACAACTTTTAAATCGCACAATCAAAAAAAATTATACCGCTCGCTTCACTTGTAGAACACTCGCCTCATAAAATCTCATATTCAAGAAAAAAATAAAAACAATAATAAATCTGATCGCTCGCCCCCATATTTTGTGGGGCAATTGTCTGAAGAACTAGACATCAAATTGGTGTGGACTTACAAGTAACTTCTACTAGCCTAAAGAAAGGTGAAAGTTTGGAATAAAAAAAAGTTTAGACACACCTGGTACCGACAAAAAAAAACTCATTGCATGATTGATGATTGATAGTAGTGTAACGTTCAACAGCAAATATTCCATGTATATTCAAGATGATAACATGTTAATGAGATAAGGATTTATGGACTTTTTATATAGATCAACACGATGAGTCGAATATCAATGTGTTAGTTGACAAGGTAACACCCCACAGGAAGACAAGCAAACCCATCAGACCTGCTGACTGCGAGATCTCTTACTCCTAAATGTCGTGTTTTTGGCGGAGAAGCAGTAAATACAAATTTTAAAGTCTTTGGTTTGTCTTACCGAGCGATCGAACCCACGATATCGGACTCCAGGCGAGCACGATAACAGACAATGTTAAAATCACATTGAAAAATGATATTTACAACACAGATTACTTGAGTAAATGCATTTACCGTTTTGGTTTCTTTTCTTGCTACAAATAAAATTTCGATGATAAGTCGTAAACGATAAAAGAAGGACGGGAATGTGTTAACCTTACGTGGAAATAATCCGTAGTTATCTTGTACACAGCGATCATTCAAGTCATGATGACGACCGTAAAACTTCTGAACAGATGACTTTAACCTCGTGGTTCATTAGTTTCTTTGTGCACATTAATTCGCTATCATTGAAATTTATATAGGAAACACAAACTTTGGAATATTATTATAACTGATGGATACATATTTCTCTAATTCTTACCAAATTTATATTTTGCCCGACCAGTCGTCCTATAATATAATACTCTGTAGGTTCATATCGTTTGCATTCAACGTTTTTTATCGGAAATTTTTTTTTTTACCATCAATGCTGAACCAACCTACGAAGTCTTATATTATAGGACTAAAATTCATTAAGGATTACCATGGTATCTTTTAACTTTTAAAGGCTTAAAAAGTGTTTATCATAAATAACACCCACAGTTCCACGGAATGTCTGTAAAGGTCATCAAGTTAAGTTTGTGTAAAGATATCTATAGTATTAAAACCTGTAAACCAAACCAATCACATCGGTTAAAAAAAATACCAGGCTTATAATTTGATACCACAGACGCACTTAATTACTATCTATTGTATCCAACACTACCACCAGATCTTTTGAATCGTCTTTAACAGAAAAAGTCACTTAACTGGTGTTATCTGTTCATACATAAGATTTAATTCTGCACAGTTCTATTTCTCATGACACGCGAAAACATTTAGTATCGATGTTTCCATTGACAGACCCAGTTGAATTTGACGCAAACTGATAACAACTACTTTTATTTGTGGGATACCAATTTTCGTGGTTTTCGTGGATGGCTTTATCCACGAATTAACGTGTCCAACGAAATATTACAACTGTTATCAAAATCAACGACATGGAAAGATCCCCATGTAGGTTTGACTACATGGATATGGGTATATAATCTAGAGGCTACATCGAACATCAGCAAACGCACTATATATACAACTTCAGACAGGATTTTACCCAAGGCATTTAATCTTTAAAAACCAAAACTGACGACTTTTAACCTCTTTGTAATTCTCATGAAAACTAGTTTTGATCGATGAAAGTCAGACTTCAGGTGATGATATACGAATTAACACCTTTGATGATCGTTAATCTGTCAATCATTCGATCTCGGGTTAGTTAGTGTCGTCACAACTTCTAATTACACCTGTGCAACATTTAAAGTTTACTTTGGCATTTCCTTCAATCGAGACAATTTGTAAGCATAGATGAATCAGCTTATTCGATCCCGAAAGCTATTATTTTATTAAAATTTGATGAATGTTGTCAATAATGAAATACGATAAAGTAAGTGAAAATGAACACCTTATTTTGCAATGTCCCACAAATGATTATAAAAAACATGATTATTTCAAGAATCTTCGTTTCTGATGGCTTCAAATTGTCAACTCGATTTTTTTCAGAAAACTAAAATCCATGAATTTAAGACCCACGACGTGTAATTTTTGCTCAAACCACGAAAATTGATGCCCAAGAATAAAAATACTATATTAATCTGTGACATCTTTTGGATTCTGTTCTTGCAAACTCTATGTCTGATGTAAGCGAAAATTGCCAATTGACAATACCAAATAAATATATGTAAGTATAAAGGTAAATTTATCATAGCCAGCAATGGTATCGACCTAAGGTATCAAAACAAATTTCGTTACCTAATCTAATTATATTCCCCATCATTACTCCCAAAGTACCAAAGAGCCCAGAGATTAAGTGATAATTTGCTGTGTATGAGATATGTGGCAGACTGAGCCAACAAATGATGCATATCATCCTAAATACTTTATATTGGGACTTTCAATGATACTCAGATATTTTTGAACTTATAAGTTTACAATTCCAATTAAGTTTTTTTTTTTTGTAAAGTTTACAATATTGAAAAGGGTTGCCTGTATGCATCTCAGCGCATAATTCCTGTGCCTTTTGCTTCAACCTTTCATTTTGAAGTGCTGTGATTTGAAATCTCTGTTACATCCTCCTCCATTTTTTACAACATATCAACAAAATCTCACTTCAGGAGGATGTATGTGAAGATTATATAGGGAACTGATCACACTAAATAGAAACCCCCTGTTAAACATTGGATACAATAATTAAAATTTAGCAGCAGGGCGCACACGTTGAACTGTCTCGGCTGCTTACTGATCATAACTGAATGGGTTCAAGGTCAGATGAACCCTGCCAAACCTATATGTTAATCTTACAATCATGTTGTACGCTAAGTATAGTTGACATGTTGCGTATAGCATCTGAGAACCTGACCTAAACACAAACTTAACGTTGACCAATGGACCATAAAACAGACGTCAATGTCAGATCAACCCTGTCAGACAGACACACATGTTCACCTTACAGTAACTCCATAAATCAAACATATTGGACTTATTATTAATATTTGAGAAACAAACCTTATTATGAATACTTACTGTTGATTAATGAACCATGAAAAGGAGGTCAAAGTCTGATTAACCCGCCAGACTGACGTGTACACAATACGATCGTTCCATAATCGAAATATTCAAAATATGATCTTCTATCAATATTGCGATATTGACCTTTGTTTTGTACAAAGTCAATAATTTTGTTTACTTTAGGCTACCAGGCTAGTAGTTCCCTCTGGTGTTGTAGTCAATCTGCAGTGGAATCGATCTAGTGCTACTTATACTTAGCTTGCTATAAAACCAGGTTTAATCCACCATTTTCTACATAATTCTCTAATTCTTACCAAATTTATATTTTGCCGACCAGTAGTCCTATAATATAATACTCTGTAGGTTCATATCGTTTGCATTCAACGTTTTTTATCGGAAATTTTTTTTTTTACCATCAATGCTGAACCAACCTACGAAGTCTTATATTATAGGACTAAAATTCATTAAGGATTACCATGGTATCTTTTAACTTTTAAAGGCTTAAAAAAGTGTTTATCATAAATAACACCCACAGTTCCACGGAATGTCTGTAAAGGTCATCAAGTTAAGTTTGTGTAAAGATATCTATAGTATTAAAACCTGTAAACCAAACCAATCACATCGGTTAAAAAACTTATAAAAAAAAATACCAGGCTTATAATTTGATACCACAGACGCACTTAATTACTGTCTATTGTATCCAACACTACCACCAGATCTTTTAAATCGTCTTTAACAGAAAAGTTACTTAACTGGTGTTATCTGTTCATACATAAGATTAAATTCCCCACGGTTCTATTTCTCATGACACGCGAAAACATTTAGTATCGATGTTTCCATTGACAGACCCAGTTGAATTTGACGCAAACTGATAACAACTACTTTTATTTGTGGGATACCAATTTTCGTGGTTTTCGTGGATGGCTTTATCCACGAATTAACGTGTCCAACGAAATATTACAACTGTTATCAAAATCAACGACATGGAAAGATCCCCATGTAGGTTTGACTACATGGATATGGGTATATAATCTAGAGGCTACATCGAACATCAGCAAACGCACTATGAACTATATATACAACTTCAGACAGGATTTTACCCAAGACATTTAATCTTTAAAAAACCAAAACTGACGACTTTTAACCTCTTTGTAATTCTCATGAAAAACTAGTTTTGATCGATGAAAGTCAGACTTCAGGTGATGATATACGAATTAACACCTTTGATGATCGTTAATCTGTCAATCATTCGATCTCGGGTTAGTTAGTGTCGTCACAACTTCTAATTACACCTGTGCAACATTTAAAGTTTACTTTGGCATTTCCTTCAATCGAGACAATTTGTAAGCATAGATGAATCAGCTTATTCGATCCCGAAAGCTATTATTTTATTAAAAATTTGATGAATGTTGTCAGTAATGAAATACGATAAAGTATGTGAAATTGAACACCTTATTTTGCAATGTCCCACGAATCATTATAAAACAACATGATTATTTTCAAGAATCTTCGTTTCTGATGGCTTCAAATTGTCCACTAGATTTTTTTTCAGAAAACTGAAATCCATGAATTTAAGAACCCACGACGTGTAATTTTTGCTCAAACCACGAAAATTGATGCCCAAGATAAAAATAAATCTGTGACATCTTTTGGATTCTGTTCTTGCAAACTCTATGTCTGATGTAAGCGAAAATAGCCAATTGACAATACCAAATAAATACATGCAAGTATGAAGGTAAATTTATAATAGCCAGCAATGGTATCGACCTAAGGTAGCAAAACAAATTTCATGTTACCTAATCTAATTCTATTCCCCATCATTACTCCAAAAGTACCAAAGACCCCAGAGATTAAGTAATAATTTGCTGTGTATAAGATATGTGACAGACTGAGCCAATAAATGATGCATATCATCCTAAATACTTTATATTGGGACTTTCTATGATACTCAAATATTTTTGAACTTATAAGTTTACAATTCCAATTAAGTTTTTTTTTTAAATTTACAATATTGAAAAGGGTTGCCTGTATGCATCTCAGCACATAATTCCTGTACCTTTTGCTTCAACCTTTCATTTTGAAGTGCTGTGATTTGGAATCTCTGTTACATCCTCCTCCATTTTTACAACATATCAACAAAATCTCACTTCAGGAGGATGTATGTGAAGATTATATAGGAACTGATCACACTAAATAGAAACCCCTGTTAAACATTGGATACAATAATTAAAATTTAGCAGCAGGGCGCACACGTTGGACTGTCTCGGCTGCTTACTGATCATAACTGAATGGGTTCAAGGTCAGATGAACCCTGCCAAACCTATATGTTAATCTTACAATCATGTTGTACGCTAAGTATAGTTGACATGTTGCGTATAGCATCTGAGAACCTGACCTAAACACAAACTTAACGTTGACCAATGGACCATAAAACAGACGTCAATGTCAGATCAACCCTGTCAGACAGACACACATGTTCACCTTACAGTAACTCCATAAATCAAACATATTGGACTTATTATTAATATTTGAGAAACAAACCTTATTATGAATACTTACTGTTGATTAATGAACCATGAAAAGGAGGTCAAAGTCTGATTAACCCGCCAGACTGACGTGTACACAATACGATCGTTCCATAATCGAAATATTCAAAATATGATCTTCTATCAATATTGCGATATTGACCTTTGTTTTGTACAAAGTCAATAATTTTGTTTACTTTAGGCTACCAGGCTAGTAGTTCCTCTGGTGTTGTAGTCAATCTGCAGTGGAATCGATCTAGTGCTACTTATACTTAGCTTGCTATAAAACCAGGTTTAATCCACCATTTTCTACATAAGGAAATGCCTGTGATAGATCCGTGTTTTACTCGCTTGGCTTTATAATAATTAATAACTATATTTCTGATCTAATGTTCTATTCTATAAACTACATATATACAGTTATGCTACAAATCTACAACTTCCAGTTTTGGCTACACGTGCTGTTCTTATCTATAGTCATGCATATTCATCAGCTTTGTAGGCGTGTCCAAGTCGCATAAGCGATAATGACCAGCCACTACACACTGTTATGATTTTATTAACCAGTATTAAAAGATAAATATAACATCCCTGTCCACAAATTAGAAATTTCTAAAATTTCTTACTGGTTAATGAAATTTTATAAATTATATAAAATTATTAATAACCAAAAAAAAAAAAAAAAAAATTCTGAAACAATCTGTAAGTAAATACTAATTGTACTGTAAAATACACACATTTAAAAAAAATCAAAAGTTATCATTAAATAATAATACTATGTTTTAAATTAAATAACGTCAAAATTTGGAGTATAAAAATAAAACCAGAAAGTTTTAAAGATCTAGAATAAAAGGTTTCTTTTTCTTCGTTGAAATATGCATTAAAAAAAATGTATGTCAGAATGTATATGAGAACAGAAAACAATAAAACATTTTTCAGTTAGAATCAATAATCATGGTTTAAACTTAATGACCAGTGTAATTAACTTGCAGTTTTATTTTCAATTCTTGAAACGGAAATTCTGTTTATCTGATTTGTCAAAATGACAAGTGTGCATAAATTTTATTGTTACAAATCAACAAATCTAACCACCAAAGCTCATTATAACTCATTATATAGAAACCACAACACCATTAATATCTGTGTGTGAAAATCTGTACACAGATGTTCGATACCATAGGTCGTAAAATCTTGACCATTAAACTTTCACTTGTTTATCTAACGGATACTTCCAAGAGCACGACATATTACAACTGTCAACTTTGCTCAAGTGAACACTTGCGATGCATAAATTGGGGTACTGCTATTTTGCATGTTGCATGTTGCATGTTGCATGTTGCGTGTTGCATGTTGCGTGTTGCGAGTTGCGTGTTGTATGTTGACTTAAAGGATAAGGTTAAATGACATTTTTTTGGACATTAGCATGATTAGGAAGTCTTTTCTTTCTTTTTGTTTGTTGTTGTTTGATTTCTGTTTCAATGATGTCATTTAAAATTATATTACAATACCTAGGCCTTCATTGCATGTTGGATGAATAGTGGTTTGATTTTTAAGGGTGGTTAATTAATTATCATGAGAACAAATTTATGTATTGAGTAATTCGTGTGGAAATCCAAAAGAAATTTTGGCGAAAATTGGAAAAATTGGTGTAGGTAGTGAGCGCCAAAATTATACTCCCATGGAAGTAAAATTATATAATGGTCAAATTTCTAGTGATAAAGATGACGTTTTAAATAAATGGAAGTGTGATTTCTCTAATATGTTTAATAGAAATGATGATAGTGATGTAAATATATGTGAAAATGATGTAGATGTTTTATATGATGATATGTTAGATTGTGAAATATCTGTTGAAGAAGTATTTAATGTTTTAAAATGTTCCAAAAATGGTAAATCACCTGGATATGACGAAATACCAGTTGAATTGTACAAGAACCAAACTATGTTAAATGCACTAACTAGAGTTTTCAATATTTGTTTTGACTCTGGTAAAGTTCCAATAATGTGGTCAAAAGGATTATAACGCCTATTCCGAAAAGCTCAACATCAGATCCGAGGGATCCCTTGTTGTACCGTGGTATAACTCTGACACCAGTTTCCTACAAACTGTACTGTGGAGTTTTGAACTCACGACTAACGTATAAGCTTGATGATATTGACTTCCTATGTGACGAACAAAACGGTTTTAGAAAAGGTCGTAGTACTGTCGACCATTTAAGTACACTGTCTACTATTATAGAAACTAGAAAGCTTCGTAAGCAATCAACATATGTGGCATTCATTGACTTCAAAAAAGCTTACGATTGGATAAACAGAAATTTATTATTTTGTAAATTAAAAACAATTGGTATTAGTTCAAAAATGTTAAAGTCACTTTATTCTCTTTATAACAATGTACAGTCTTGTGTTAAAGTAAATGGTAACTTAACGGATTGGTTTGATGTAAATTGTGGCCTAAAACAAGGGTGTATCCTTTCGCTTTTGTTATTAAATATTTATATAAATGATCTTGTTGATGAGGTTAAGAAATTGAATATAAGTATAGATATTGAAAGTCATAAAGTTAACATGTTGTTATATGCAGATGATCTTGTTTTTATCACTGAGAATGAGGGTGATTTACAAAAAAAGTTTAGATGTTTTGAATATATGGTGTTGTACTAATGACCTTACTGTTAATTTAGACAAATCTAAAATAGTACATTTTAGAACACAGTCTGTATCTAGATCAAATTTTTCATTTTTGTTTAAGGGTAACAATATTGATATTGTTTCCCAATACACATATTTAGGTTTATTGTTTACTGAGCATTTAAGCTATGATAATATGGCAAAAGCAGTTGCTAAAGCCGCTAGTAGATCGTTGGATCTGTTGATATCTAAATGTAAAACTAACGGTGGTTTTCAATATTGTACATTTACAAAATTATTTGATACGCTTGTATGGTCTGTAATAGATTATGGTGCCTCTATATGGGGAACACGTGATTTTTCATGTATAAATAGTATTAAAAATAGAGCCATGCGTTTTTTCATGGGTGTACCTAATATGTCTTTGTATGGTGACATGGGCTGGATGCCATGCAAAATCAAACAGTGGACTAGTGTTTTTAGAAACTGGACACGATTTAATAAAATGAATGATAATAGAGTAAATAAAAAAGTGTATATATGGGGTAACACATGTAAAAAAGTAAAAAATTGGCATTTTAGAGTAAAAAATAAGTTTAAAGAACTTGATATGGAATATTTGTGCAATGGTGCTATTTTGAACAAGGATTTAATTAAGAATATTGAAAATGTATGTTTTGAAAAATTTAAGGAAGAATGGTATGACAAATTATGTCAGATGATAAAATAAATTACGTACATATAGAATGTTCAAAAATGTATATGGTGTAGAAAATTATTTGATTTTTAATATACCTCATAGTCTCTCATAACTCTTTATAGAGTGGCTCTTGTTGTTAACTTGTGTTTTAAAAAGCTGTATATTTTATATGTAACAAGTGGTGAGACTTTAATAAAGTATTTGTTTTGTCTTGTCTTGTCTTGTCTTGTCCTTTTATTATGCCTATGAAAGTAGAGGATGGGTGGCATGAGGACCTCTCTAAGTACTGATAATTTTCAGTCTTTAATTAATTAGTTATCTCAACACTCCTGAAAATAGCAAATTATTGTCAGCAATTAAATACATATTAGAGACAAGATATAGTTTACAAACTTAAGCTCAATGCCAGTATTTTCAACTTTAATTAAAAAAAAGATATTGATAAAAGTGCAGACTCCATGATGTATGTCAAAGAAATAAGGGTGAAAATACGATGACTGACAATTTGTTTTTACATATTTTGTATATCCAAATTTAAAGTTCTTCCAATTTTACAAAAACTGTAAAAGAAATAATCGAAGATCATGCAACACGCAACACGCAACATGCAACATGCAACATGCAATACGCAACATGCAACATGCAACACGCAACATGCAACACGCAACATGCATACTAGTCAATTTCCATAAATTGTAGCTTTAAATAAACATACATGTTTGAAAGTGATGACACTAGCAGAGACCTGTGACTTTAATAAATTTCAAATAATAATAACTAGTTTATCTCACACACTCGCAGAATTATCCATTAATCCCCGCCGAGGATTAAAGATTCTTACAACATTCAATCAAAATAGATATTAATATAAGAAAACATAGGTTATTTCTAGCATAACATCTTTTGCGCTACTACATCTGTTGTTCAACGTTTAAACACTTAAAAAATCACGGCCACCAATTTTGGCCCTTCTAACAAAATCCCGGCCACCAATTTTGGCCCTCTAACAAAATCCGGCCACCAATTTTGGCCACTATAACAAAATCCCGGCCACCAATTTTGGCCACTATTACACTTTATACCTCTTCTAACATTTGATTTCATCCAATTAATATTCTTAATACAATTAGACACTCAAATAGCAAAAATAACTTTTAAATATAACCTTATCAGCACGATTTCAGTATTAACAATAAATATAATAGTACTTCTAAATGCAGTCACGTGTAGCCCTATATAATTATATATAAGCATGCAAAATTTTCAATTTGATATAAAATATAACAAAGCAATGAAGTAAATGTCACTAACAGTTCAATGTAAATCAGTGTTATCATAAACACATATCAACAAAATTTCAAATTTATTTAATATTGTCACAAAATGTTCTTCCATCGACATTTGTCTCAGTGGTATCCGTGGTTTGGTATTTACATCTATAGTGGCGAGACAATTTTCACACACTATCATCACGTTACAGAAATGCCTGTCTAAGTCAGGGATATGACAGTTTTTTTCCATTCGTTTGATGTGTTTGAGCTTTTGATTTTGCAATTTGATAAGGGACTTTCCGTTTTGAAGTTTCCTTGGAGTTCGGTATTTATGTTATTTTACTTATACAAAGTTACAAGATACTGTTATAATTATATGCACCATTTGGACATTTCACATAATTTTCATTACTCCGGCTCAAAAGGCAAATATGGGAAATTATAAAACTATCATACAAGAGCCAACAGGTTTAGTCACAATTTGTTTTAAAGAAGATCTGTCAGACTGATTTAAATGATGATCCATACCATCCAACAACTTCATATTGGGTTACCATATACTATCAAAAGATTTTACCCATAACACTTACAATGGAAATTTCCAACAATGGGTGTGTATTAGTTTACCTATTATATCTTCATCTGCATTCCAGTGCTGTTTTGAAGAACAGCCTTCAGTGCCTTAAAATGATTTAATCAAAGCATCATGGATGTTGTGATTAAGCCAATTTATAGCTAGTCTGACATTTTTTCTGACCATACTTTCAATAATTATTTTGTTATCTTCAATTCGATTTTTTATTCTATTGCCAAAAGATGGAGAATTTTGCAGTATTAATGCAAATTATTTTGGTATTTCAATTGAAGACACTGTCGATTTTTTTACATCTTTTTTTAGAAACATTTGAAATTCAAAGATTTTGACAAGAATGTTGAGGGAAATATTCCAATGTGTAGCATATTTTTTATATGCCATCTGGGACTATTATACTAGTTAGTATAATAGTCCCAGATGCCATAATAATAATTGGCTTAATAATTTCCAGAAAGAGGCATTAAAATGCACTTTCTCAAAAGAACCCAAAAACTAACTTTTATATAAATTGGTGTTCATTCTTCATTGAGGAAAAATACATTTCCTGTATTCAAATATACATGTACAAATACCTAATGCTGAGATAATTCCAATTACTGTTAAATATCAATTACTGATAATTGTAACTTTAAATAGACCTTAATTATCAACTTATGTCAGATGATTATAACACTAATTTTACAACTATTGAGGTCAACATTTTGTGTATTCAGTTAGATGTATAATAAATTGAATACACAAATTCTTGACCTCAATACCAGTATGATTATCAACTGTCATGATATATTAATATAACTGAGGTCAATTAAGATTGCATTTGAGTGGAGTTTAATCCAATTAATACTTGCACCTTTGAGTGTTATTGTATGAAAATCATGGCAACTGTCCATCATACTGGTATTGTATAAATAATCTCATTTGCCTAATGCAAGAAAGGGAATAATAGCATTTCAAAAAGTGTGGAAACCAACTTTGAAATCAATACACATCTTGAACCAAATTTTATTCAATGGCTTACGGAACATAAGATACTGATAAAACACTTTCATTATTCTTACAACTGCTTAAATTTGATAAATCACATTTTCCACATTAATTAACAAATGGCAATTGAGTATAAATTTTGATTTACAAAGGAACTATATGCAAGTGTATATCTAAAATAAAGAAGTTGTTCGCCCAACCTTTTCTTCATTTAAGGACAAATAACATATTAAAAGTTGGCAGTTGATGATTAAATGGTGTATAAAGTTTCTGCAAGTCATAGAAACATATAAATATTTTTATGACATGTCTTCAACTTAGAATTTTGCACCATCTCCAAATCAGGAATGATCACATAGATCCAGCATGGCTGAATCAAAAATTCTCAAATGTAAGTTTTCAGATTATATATGGCTATTGTTTATGTCCTTTTTGGTCATATAGATCTTCAAAAATTTTGCTTCTTATACAGCCTTAGCTTTCAAATACTTGGATTTCAGCATTCCTGAAGAAGGTAAATCCAGAAAAGCACTTCAGAAATTTATCAAGTGTTGTTTTTTTTTTTTAGGTTATTGCAACCGACCAAAGTGAATTTATATGACAGTTAAGAAAAATTTGCAACCAACTGACATTTTTATAACTGAAGCCAGATATAATTTTAGCAATATTTCTATGTGGAATAGGGTTTATCGATACTTTTGGTAGGTATCTAAATATACTGATATGCAGGACGTTAATGTGTCCATGGGACTAAGATGATGCCCCTGCTTGCATATAACATTTCAAGTCAAGAATGGTAAAGTGACGTCACCCAAATTCCAACTTGATCTGAGTTTGTGTTAATAAGCATTGAGTATAAGTTTCATAACATTTGGTTGAGGCAAACTTAAGTTGGAGAACAGAAACGAAAAATTCAGCAATTTTTTCCATTTGTAAAGGGGCATAACTCTAGAACAGTAAAATGATGCTTCCCAAATTCCAACTTGATCTGTGTTTTGTGGTAATTAGCATTTTGTAGAAGTTTCATTACATTAAGTTGAGGCAAGCTAAAGTTAAAGGAAACCAATTTCAGGACGTACGGACGTACAAGGGTAACACTTAATGCCCCTCCAGTGACGGCAGGGGCATAACAATGTTTCATAGTGCAATCAATTGTAGGTTTTAACAAAACACTGTGTTGCGTTAAGACTACAGAACTACCTGTGTTTTAGTCTATAAAATAACAAGCATTCTGTGAGTATTGCATGGCAATACATAGTCCCCTACCGGTTAAAAATTCATTGTAATGGAGCAAACCTACCACTAAATTCTTCAAACAATTTACTAAAGAAAAGGAAAAAAATCCAAAATGTCATTTATCTTAATACAATGTCTTTTACAAATCTTTAAAAAAAAAAAGAGTTATTTCCCTTTGAACAGAAATCTAGTAATTAATAAGTATTTCATCAAAAATTTAATTCTAGGGAAAGGGCTTTAACTGAACAAGGAGAAAAGCTAAAATCGTGAAAATCGAACTTGACCTGTAACTTGTCATGATAAAACAATACACCAAATATCAAATCAATATCTTCAAGCATGAAGAAAAAAAGTCTGGAAAACTAATTTGCAGGACTGACGGATGGACAGACGGACGGATAGAGTGCAAACCTAAAGTCCCCTTCGACTTCGTCGGTAGGGGACTAAAAAGATATGGGCTGCAAAACAAGTTCAACCTAAATCTTTCTCTAGATGAGTGTACCAAGTATAGATAGAGTATGACATTATATTACCAATTCTTTAATAAATGTCTCAAATTGGTCAGTCTTGTGTTGTGTTTTTTTGTGTGAAATTCTGGTTTACTTATTAAACTTTTTTACAAATGTTATCTTTTTTATTTCCATATGTTTATTTCTCCTCTGAACTTTTTTAACAACTGACATACCAGTATAGTATTTCTTGTCTTAGTTTTTTTTTTACTTACGACACAACTCACAACATAACACAAATACTACAGAAATTCAAATTTTATTAACAAGGTAACTTAGAATCTGGAATTCTTAAAAACAATCTAAATGTAATGCTAAATGATAAAATATATGTAACTTGATTGAATTCACCTTATCCTTGTTCCCTTTACATACACCTGATCTCGTCAAAATCATCATCTCTTTGTAAAAATTGAAATCTACAAGATAATGACTAATAGACAACCTGAATAATGATTAAAGATGCCCATAATTTTTCTTGTTTATTCATTTGCTATTGAAAATAGTACTGTATTGGAAATACATATGGATTGTTTATTCCTGTTAAAAGTGATCTGAATATTCACCATTTACATTTTCAAATTTCATGATTTGTGTATATGTGTAAATCAAAAAATACAATAAAACTTGGTTAACTTGAACAACCAATATTGCTTTACATCAACACCTATAACTGCTGGGTTATTTGGGGATATGTTTATCTAGTATTCCATGTAAATTTTTATCAAAAGTTTACATCTGATAGGCTAATGGAGTGGTAAACATTTCTCTTCTTAGCTACAAATATACTGTTCCTTTCAATCTTTTATAATATCTTTAGCCCATAAAGTCATTGCATTTTAATATTACTGAATTTAACTTTTAATTCATGATTAAAGGTATCAAGAAAGATTACCACTACAGAGAAAATGACAGAATTTGTTTTTACTTTGCTAAGTTTAAGATCTATTGTGCTATTATCAAAATTCATTAAAAGAGCATGTAACTAGGCTTGTTAAAAAAAATAAAAGATATGCAAAATAATATGTAGAACAAAGCTGAATGATCAATTTTTAAATCAAAGATGTCTTATTAAATGTTTTCAATGATTTTTTTTAAAATGTGCATACTCTTGTTCTTGCTATATCACAACATAGGTAAATCTACAGTTCAATTTATCATAAAATTTAATTATATGAATAATCTCCCCTCATACATCAAATCTGAATTAATCATTATTTTTTCATGTATTTGTTAGTAACAGCCATGAAGAAAATGTTAGGTCTTACGATATTCACGCAAAAAATTGCATTTCTATAGTTTGTTAATTTCAGTAAAATCAATACAGATCATTTGAGGTCCAAGATAGCTGCTACAACTTAAATGATCACTTCCTTAAGACTGTTTAAATTCAAACACTGAAAATAATTGCAAAAGGCAGCCTGAAATCTTTTCTATGGAAAAGTCTAAAAAATTAACAAATTAGGGTAAGGAAAAACTAAAATTTCTCCTATGGTCCAAGTCCCTTGTAAAAACTATATTTAAATACACCTAACATGAGGGATCATCCCTTGCTTAAATGTTTCCATGTAAATAATAAATAAACGGTAGACATTATATGATTTCTTCATCAAAATAAGGAGAAAAAATTGATTTAGTCTATAATACAATGACATATAATGAATGACATATTATACATGACTAGTAAATGGTAATATCATAGATGATATAATATATAGTACAAGGAGATATCTACAATAGTATACTACAAAGGTGAATGAGATATCTATGATATTATGTTACGATGATATATCTACAATGGCAAGTGCATATAGTATTGCAGTTAATATATTAAAATATATGGCTGCTGTATACATGAAAAAAATTTGTATCCACTATTTTTCATTGGATTCATGCATACAAAAATGTATGAAATGGAATAATTAAAATAGCATTACTGGCTCATTAAATGATTTTACTTTAAACTTCAAAGGAACAATAGCTTCACTATAAACCAAAATAGATAATGTTGTAAGCAATACAACAGTTATTGTAAACAATTTGTCAGATCTATCAACACCACAAAGGAAGATACCTAAAATCCCAGGAAATCAATTATCATATCAGTAAAGGACCTGTGTTCGATAATTTTTGACTGGCTTATTTTAGGGAAAAGATTTAAAATACTAATTATTGCTCATATCCGTAATTTTTAAACAGTATCATCATCATATATATATCTGCAAGCTGTTATTAACTTTAATGGTCCCATACTTATTAGCCACACAAAGATATATGCATAAAGATGTGATTGACTGAATAATACTAAATGAACAAATAATTATGAATGAAAGTGTTAAATTATGAATGAACGAATGGCTATGAATGAATGAAGGTAACATGCCATATTGGTGGGTTATACATTTAATAAATGCTGTATATATAATAAGCTTATAATGTCATACTAAAGGGTAGTGTGTCTAGCACAATCAATTTTGTATAATACAAAGCAGACACTCGCAAAAATTTACTAAATTTAATCAATCACATACACATCTAACTCAAAATCATACATGCAATTATTCTAAAACATTGACCTTGAAGCAATAAAATTATAGACATTATCAGTCATATCAATGGTCAATTGGAAAATGGTCAAGGACAGTTTTTTCCCTACTTGCATAAAAAAATCAAATAGGTCCTGACAAAAAATTCTCAAATATTCATTTTCAATTTTTAAAAATAACTATGTTGAAAATGTCAAACAATGTATCATTACTTCACAACACATGGTTTTGGGAAATATTCTTTGAATATTCATATATTTCAATGCAGATAAATTATATATGATGTGGAAATTGTCAAACAAATATGAACTTCACAACACTTTTTAATAAAATAATTTGAATCATAAATTGTACTTCACAACACAGAAATTTGGAATGATATGTTCTAATTTCTAATTAAAATAAAAGTAACAAGACTGCAAAAACATAGTCATATCAAAAACTTGGACATGCAATGTAGGTTCAATAGTTGCATTTAAACAGTAACTTTTAATAACAAAAAATGGACGACTTTTTACAAGGCCACTTACTCATGGAGGGAATGGATTTTGATAAAGTTTATTATTAAAAAATTTGATTTTGCATAATGTACAAAAATATATGTATTCATGAACAGTGCTCAGATATGTTTAATACAACTTCAAATCCAACAAAACGGATTTAGTCAAATGTAATGCTTATTTAATATAATAAACCAATAGTGAAATGAAATATCATCTTTCATACTTTAACTGATCCTCCTAATGGAATGTATTACGTAGCTAAAAATTATATAAAAAATAGTTTTATGTACAATTAGCACTTTTGTTTGAAATATATTAAAACATTATTGAAATACATGCAATGCCTCTTCTATGTATTATCAATATAATTCACCTCAACCATTTTATTCAACTACTGATATTATATCATATTCAAAAGACAAATAAAGGCCATTACATTCAAAACTAAGTTTTTTTCCCCAAATACATGTATATATATTAAAGACCTTTATTTCTTATGAAATGATTCAGCTAAGTATGTGTTGGTCTAATGTTCCATTCAAATAACATGCTCCATCAATTTTTACAATTTTTCTCCTATGTTAAATCATCAATAAATGGTACTATATAGATTTTCATCATTATTTCCATTCTTATCAGTTTGAGATTCTTGACAGACAGAAGTTAAACTGTATAGTAAAATCTTCTGCAATCATAGTTGTAGAAATAATTACAAATTAGGTTTCTACTAATTATCATGACAGCATTTACACTTGTACAAGTTCGGAAACAAATGATTTGATATTGCATAAAGCCAAAGCTTAAAACTATTTTTCAGTAATAAAATTGCTTTCCTTATCAGAACACCAATGTGATATCAACAATTATTAAAAATTGTCAATCACATGATCAATATAAAAAAACCAACCATTTTAATCACCTGACCTGTTATCATGTCACATGACAAACTAACATTCACATACAATTTGGCACACATAGTAAGCTTACAGCTACAGGCCATACAAATACACAAATAAGTCTAATGGCATGGTTTCTGTAATGAATGCACCAAAATTGGATGATAGCTACACCCTTGGCATCATCACTTCAGCGTATGGTGTATGATCCAAATCAGAATCTTGACTCAACTGTAATGGTTTCCGACTTCTTGGACGATCATCAAAATTCAAATCTGCATAATGTATATTATGCTGAAATAAGATAAAAATCTTCTATAAACATTCAAATTTGATTGTTCTTTCTTGCAACAATTTCCCTCGTTGAGTCAGACACAATTTCTCTCCCCTCTCACAATATGAAAGAAAGTTAAATTAAACTAAATAGTATATTTATCAGATTTTATTATGATTTCTATTATGAGATAACTTAAAGGTAAATAGCTGACTATGTGTTCAGATAGTATCCTCTACTTACATTATTAAATGGACCATTCTTATCCCCTAATGCATCTTTTCTATCTACAAAACTCAGGTTGCTGAAAATAAATTAAACACAACAATAATTTTATTTTCATGTTGAAACTAAGGCTATTTTATTGATAAAAATGTGTGAGTCTTCAAAGGTAGACATGTATCATCTGATGTCTCAAAATAGTAAAACAAGAAAAAAAAAGAGTCCATGTTTTGGTATGGGAAACTACAATTTCATGACTTGTAAAAAAGCTGTGCTAATTTTGTGTAATTCTGTCAAATTTAGAAGAAAAAAAAGTTCTGTTGAACAATTCAATCGCAGAAATGGCCAAACTATAATCAGATTTGTTTTTCGTTCATTGTTACATAAAATCAGTCAAGTAATCTCGTTTCAATTGTTTTACATTTGTCATTTAAGGGCCTTTTATAGCTGTCTATGGGTATGGGTTTTACTCACTGTTGAAAGCTGTACAGTGACCTATAGTTGTAAACTTTTATGTCATTTGGTCTCTGGTGGAGAGTTGTCGTATTAGCAATCAAACCACATCTTCTTTTGATATTTACATGTGGAATATGATGGGTGTCACTTAATGGTGTTGGAACTGTGATCCTTCTTAAACATCTGAGTTCACCTAAGATTTTGGGTGAAGTTCCTGTTGTTCAATCATTAGCTTTATGTGCATGTGTAATGTTTTTTTATTGTCGTTTGTCTTTTTGTTACTATTTCTTTCTTGCTATGCTGTTGTCAGTTTTTATTAGACTTTTCATTTTATGCCCTTGGTTTCTTCTCTTTTTTTTAAAGCAGAAATGGCAGTATTTTGGTACGAAAAAAAAATTACATTGCAGGTGCACAACTTCATGTTCTGTAGAAGAACCTATGCAAGTTTTATCGAATTCTGTAAACCGTTTTAGAAATTGTGGAATAATAAAATATAACACAGATGAAAACTTCTAAGACAAAAGAAGTAATCCAAATGTCTTCCTTAGCTTGACTGGTAGCTGACACAATAAAAAATTACTTTGCAAAAGTATGTTTTTATCAATCTACTGTATACATTGTCTATAGATAAGAATTGAGCATTTTTTTGCCAGTTTTCTATGTAAAAAGGAAAAGAGAAGTTCAGAAAATTCCATGTTCTTCTAACTGTACAATATAAGATACAAAGGGTAACTTACTTTCTTGGTTTCTCTGGTGGTTCTGAAAGTAAAATTGTGAGAAATTATTAACGCTTTAGTTTCAGAACGCATTTTTTATTTACACAATGTCTCTATACTAATTTAATTTGGTTTGTTGAGATAGATATATACAGATATATATGATTTAACTGAGAATTTGAATTTAAGTTTAAATAAAATGTGTTACTTGTATATCAAAGCTCTAGTCTCAAGTGAATCTACCTCAATGTATTTTAAGTCCAGAAACAAATCACTCCCAGTTTGTATCTGATGGCTAGTTTGTTTTGGTGTTTTTCAAGAACTGCTTGATGATATATAAGGCAATTTAATTTCTATCACCACTTGTCATTACTTTTAAAACAATATTGAATGTCCAGGACATCATGTCAGTCGTAATTCTAGATTGGCATGAATGATTGTAGACCTATGAATGAAGATTGCATAAAAATCAGCTGATAAAGAGCAAATTTTATTACTTTTTTTATAAAAGATATCTGTTATTAACAATTAGATTGTAGAAATAAACATGCTGTTGATCACTATCTGACCACACGTCGTACATTTGCAATCAATTATTCATTAGCCATTCTTAATTTTTACATTTCAATTTTCATTCATTGAATAGCAAGAATTCAGTTGTTCCCACCCCTTAACATAAAGAATAGTAAAACTAGTCATCTCATAATAAATAAAGATAAAACATAGTAACTGAGTGATTACACAACATCCTCATGACGAATTTCTTTGTAAAATGACAACTCAAAAACTCAAACAGTCACTTGGTTTTTCATCTAAATTGTTTTGAATGTTAAATCCAAGGACGTTCACAGTCACTGTTGTATTTATCTTATGTAATCATCAACAGTATAAGTCTTTGTCACCATTTTTGTTTACCTGTGCGACTTGTTCATTACCAGTTGTCTTCCTTATAAAAATTTCGAAAGCAACTTAACTTTGCTATGAAGTCAGTCAACCACTGAATTTTAGAGATTTTCAAAAAATATTTGTGATTTAAATCATCATTTCGCCGGCAAGATTATGCCCTGCCTGAATGTTTGTCAATTGTTTGCAATCTCTCTCTTTTGTGATTGAATGTCTGGTTTTTCTTTTCATGAATTCCTCAATTTATGATGACTATGAAGAAAACTCAAGATAAAATGTGTATGCTTGTTTCATAAAACATTGTATAACTTTCAAAAACTTTTTCATGTTTATAAGCCATATTACAAAATGCAGTTTATGAAAGCCATTGTTCTTACCATCAATACTGTCATCTTTCCCTCTACTCTTTCTTCTCAGGATAAAGATAACTATGATTATAATTATTATGACGAGTACTGCTAAACCAACAGCTATTCCTGCAATTCCACCAGTACCTATGCCATCGTCTACAATGATTGGGAAACAAAGTTAATATAAAGTGCCACCTTCTACAATGATTAGGAAACAAAGTTTAATATAAAGTCAACAATTCAGACCTGGATTTCAAACTTGCCACTTCTAGCAACATACATTCATATCATGTCAGTATATATTTCAATTCTGTACCCATGACAATATATCTGATATTTTAGAGCGACATAATATTCCAAAGGAGTAAGTTCAGTATGAGTCTAATTTGGCCCTGAATATAAAGTCCATTGTTTCACGTTAAAGAGTGTTTCATGTTGATGAAAAGACATGCAAGTGTAAGAAAGTGAAATAAAACTATTTTTGTCAAGCTTTTCTTACAAAGCATTAACATTTACACTCTAACCTACTCCTTTCAGTACTGAAATAAAGCACTTGAATTAAATAAAATATCTACTTTCTTTTTCAATATAGTTCTTTTCCTCAGGATTAATCAGATATCTTAAACTAATTTCACTTTTCTTTCCTACATAAACACAATTAGAAAAAGTACCAATCTGGTAGGAGATTTTAAGTCATAATAAATAGTCCCTGTACAAAAAAGTTGTCTTAATTGGAATATAAAAAAAAGTATTACTAGAACAATGTTTCTTTAAGGACATATATGTTCGTCTGATATAAAAAAAAAATCATGAAAGAATGAAATTTACCATAAAAGAAAATATTGAAATAGTTTAGTATAAAAAAATAAATGGGGAATGTGTCCATGGGACACAGATGATGCCCCCTCATGCATATAACGTAGTGTTGTCAAATCGTACAGTTTTGCCTAACCCGTTACTCGGATAATCGTTCGACCGATTAACCGGTTAACCGGTAGTATAAGTTGATGTTTGAAGGCCTTATCTATAGTACCCTACAAATGTACGTTTTTATAATACGATGAATTAAAGTTTGTCCTTTGGCATTATAAGGCTTGTCTGTGAGGGTTCCTGGCGAAGTTTGACTTTTAATAATCCAATACACCGTATTTACTATGGCGTTTGTAATAACTTCAAATTGGAAAATAAAAAACCTTCCTGATCTCGTCGAATTGAAAATGTCTGAAACCGATGATTCTTTCATTTTCTCTTGGTGTCTGAGAAAATAATGTGGAGTGTTTCAATTTGAAATGATTAAGCCTGTTACTCGTACCATCAAGTATACATTAATTACATTCAGCATGTTCACGTTGATTTGCATTTCACAACTTTTGATGTGGCATTTCGTTTAAAGTATGACAAAGCCTTGCACGATGGATATTGCACATTCAGATGTAGGTCTACGCAATATTAAATCAAAAAAAAATAATGAAGTAAATCGTAAAATTTAATCAGATTACTGATTTAAAGTTACTGTTTAAAAAAACATGTAGACTAATAATGTTTACTTAAGATCTTGGCCCGAGCTGACAGACAAGTTGTCTAAGTTCTAATTAATTTTATGTTACTTGGATTAACAGAAGCAATAAATATACTGGACAATTGATCTGTCAAGTTAATTACCACGACGATAATTTTTGAATAGAACAAAAATATTTAATGATTTCAATACACATTTATATCAAATTTATTAAAATTGAAAAAAGTCCGGTTAACCGGTTAGCGTTTTTGGTATTCCATATTCGGTCCTTCCGACGGTTAACCGGATAACTGGTTAACCGTTGACAACACTAATATAACGTAATAAAGGTCCATAACTAAAGAACGATAAAAGTGACACTACCCAAATTCATACTTGATCTGAGTTTTGTGGTAATGATCATTGTGTTTAAGATTCATAACATTTGGTTGAGACAAACTTAAGTTAGAAAACGGAAACAAAAAATTCAGTAATTTTTCCATTTGAAAAGGGGCATAACTCTAGAAAGGTGAAAGTAACGCCACCCAAATTCATACTTGATCTGTGTTTTGTAGTAATAAGCATTGTGTATAAGTTTCATAACATTTGGTTGAGGCAAACTAAAGTTAGAGAACGGAAACCAATTTCGGGACGTACGGACAGACAAGGGAAAAACTTAATGCCCCCCTTACCAGCGGTGGCATAAAAATCCATAATGAGGTGCACATTTAAAATGTATGTAAATATTCTTTAAACTTCAAAAATTTATTTGTCAGACTTCTTATGAAGTCTTTACACTAAATATGGTGTATGTGTACCAATTGATATTTAGGTCTAGGAAAACATGATTTATTTATTAGTTTTAATTGACTTTGAACTAGCTTTCAGTAAATGTGATTTATATTAGATCGGTACTGTGTGTTAAAATTTTGTCTTTTTGTTAGTTGATTTTTGTGCTATATGCCGATCAAGTCCTTTCCAACTTATTTCTACTGTTTGTTATTATGTTGTGCTTTTACACCGTAAGTGATCTATAGTTAGGTGCATTCACATCAGTTGGTCTCTGGTGAATGGTTAGAAGTATCACTTGTAATCTTACCACATCTCCCCTTTTTTATATGTATATTTGGCTGACATTTTGCTAAGTTTGTAAGAATGGCAAAATCCCAAAACACTTCCCAAATATAAAATGCACAACATTGATACGTATACAAACTTTCTTTAAGTTGTAAGTTTCAACTTGATGTTACAACAATTTCATGGTAAACTACCTCAAACAAAAATTAAGCCTGGGAATATACTACTATCACAATATCACATTTCTATTTTCAGTGAACCATGAAATCAGGGGTCAAAACTATAATTTGGTATAAAATATTAAAATTGCACATCATAATGAACATTTGAATGAAGTTTTAAAGTTGGTGTGACTACAACTTCAGGCTTAACTACCTGAACAAAAATATTTTACCTAATACAGCATGAACTGACAGATGTACAAACTGTTGCACAAAGCAAAATATCATGCACCCCTTCTGGTATTATTGTGGCATAAACAAATTTAATTGCGATTCCAAGTGTGGAAAAAATGTGAAAAAAAAACAACTGAGGTAAAACTTCAAATTGTGTACACTCGTTTTATAAAGTTTTAAGAATTTTTGTAATAATTACTAGTAGATCTGATAACACCAAATAGGTACCCTCTGCTAAACATTCCATTAAATAAACCAAAAAACTCCAATATGAGTGCCAATTTATCCAACATTTCTTCAAAGCAGTATACATATTTACTGATGAATGAAATATGTAACTACTTTCCCATTACTTGTCTAAACACAGCATATTAACTACTTGCACTTTATGTAGCCAGTTTTACAAAGCACAGTACAGGTTTTTTTTTTCTCCTGCATTTAAAAGGAGCGTGTTCATCATCTCTTTTAACCTCAACCTCTTTAAGAAGTTTTATGTAGGACTTGCCACTTTAGAAGCAAGTTGACTTGTAATTAGGTCTGGTGACCATTCAAAATGACCTTACATACATGTAGTTGTCAGATAAGGTTATCATTCCCTTGCAGGTGATAATTCCTTATGCAGCTTAACTTTGATTCTTCATGTAATTAAAATCATTTTAATTAGTTTCCCTCCCATCAAGATACTTGTTAAACTTACCTTTTTGGGGTAGCCGTGGTGCTGCAGTTGGACTGGACTCTGCAGTAGTAGAAGGAGTTGTAGTTGAAGTTGTAGTGGTAAAGTCTAATAAAGTAAAAAGTATCATGCACTAGTTGCCAAATATACCACCATACAGATCTTGATTTAGTCACATTTTACTCATAAAATCAGAAATTGTGAGAATTGTCTTTGATTCTTGTAAAGCGCTTTGTTTTTGATGAATTTTGATGAAATTTCAATAAAAGTGGATGCATTATTATTCGTGGGATACAAATTTTTGTAGATTTCATGGGGATAGGTTAACCACAAATTTTAATATTCAATGAAATAAGAATTTTATTAAGGATTAAATGCGGACTAAGTCAAAACCATGACATCAAATTGTGATGAAAATACATATTTTCCGTAATCCACATAATTGGTATCCACGAAAATAAATGAATCCACAGCAACTTATTTAAACTAAAAAAAAACTTGTGTCCATTTGACCATTTGGATATTGTATATCATATAGCCAAAAATGTTTGGATTATTATGACATAGTATGAGGAAAATTTCTCTGTTTTTCTTTTGAGACTGCTTTCTCCTTCAAAATCAACTGAATACAAGATACAACAATCTATTTAAAATTAGAAAACCTTTACAAATAAAATGAAATAAAAACATGGAAAACATATGTACAAATCAAGAACTGTATTTAATTGGTGTCATTCTCTGAAAAAAAAGCTCTAGCTTATACATAGTTATCTAAAATCTTCTCAGAAGTATAATACTGTGGTTCAGTTACAAGTAAAGCTTAATAATTTGATCATGTGTCACTGGGATTCACTGCTATGCAGTGAAAACTGCCATTGAAGGACAATTACTATTTTGAAGTTGTCTTCTTTCTAATCAAACTAAAAATAAACAAATATCTTCAAGGATTAATTTCGGTAAGGGCCCTAGTTGGTCTCGAATGTTAAGTCCATTGTTTCAAGATTAAAAGTGATTTAAATCAATGAATAGACATACAAGAAAGTGAAATAGAATTATTATCGTCCAGTTTTATAAAGTGCTACCCCAAATAGGCCAAAAATAGGGATTTTGGTGAAAATTGACAAAATCATATGGATTTCAACCACATTTTAATTTGTTATAAAAAAAACATAATGTCAAAAGATTTTTGTTGTTGACGTATGCACTGTTTTCTTTGCATTTTGTGGAAAATCAAAATTTGTGCTAGTTGTGGCATCATTAAAAGAATGCTAAGAAATAAATCTCTTATAGAGACCTATTTCTTATTTTGTCATTGTGTTAGCTTTGATTTATTAAGAAATTTTTGCTCCAAATAGGAGCCATATTGTGGTCCTACTCCCTTTAATTCATCAAATACTCCAACTATATAATCATATTAGCCTCTTTACAAGACTGTTTGTCTTTTTTGGTTCAAGTAACTTGTGAGTTTGGAAGACACAGCAGCAACGATTCTGCAATGTAGACTAAGTAAAAATAGCATCTGTTAAAGTGTAATGTCTTTATTTTTCTTGCAATTTTGGGCTGTCAGGCATTACAAAATGTATTTAATTTGCATCCTTTCAATGACACAGAAAAGTGTGTCATTCTAAATACAGTTGAAATATACAACTTTGTTTTGAAAGAATTTTTTTATACTGGAGGTATTATATATAGCCTAGGAATGATAATGGACAAACACAGGAAGGAAGGAAGGAAGAACGGAGATAATGGAGAACTATATATCATGCTACACTTAAAAAGCCTATAACGACCATCTTATGTGTAAAGAACATCACATGGACCAGATGTTAATTTTGCTGTTTTCTAATTAAATAACCTTAACCACAAATTGTATCACAGTTATGCCAATTACATCAAAATTTAAGTCTTAATGGTAAATAGGATTTCTTCAAACCCCCTCATCATGTTAACTTGGTCATTGATTTTTTAATACAATTTTTGAGAAGCCTCTGAGAAGATCACTTATTATTATTATTATTGCTTTCATAATTTATACTTTATATACTAGATAATATATTATAAACTGTTGATAAAATGCGCCTGTTTTAAAGACACATGCAGAAATGTTATAGTACATCACGTCCATTTAAATATATGTTTTAAAATATTTTCTGATAATAAGCATTATATAGGTTACATTTTCCCTATTTTTAGCAATAAAAAATACTTTTTTTTAAATTATTGGTGCTTTGGATGGATCTCCACACATTTTTACCTGTTCATTGACCTTTTTCGTTTATTTTTTAGCTGACACATATTTGAAGTCTTTTATGCTTCATAATTCCATTATATAAATTCCATAAATAGCTCAATAGTCTGTGGTAACCAGTGATTTCATTTTTCTACAATTTCTGCTAATTAGCATGATAAGATATTTTACATTTTGATGATGTTTTAGGTAAATTTTCAGGATTTGTACAACAACAAAAAATAAACAAAAGCAAAATAAATTTAAAAGAAAAACTTTTACAACCCAGAAAACAATCAACTTGTTGATAGAATAAGAATATAAATATGAGAAATAAAGAAAATATTTTTGCATGCACATGCACAGATTAACGAAAAAATGTAACTAAAATACAAATATATTCAAACAATTTGAATTCTATAATAATTAAGTCTTTATAGAAAAAAAAACATCACAGCACAAAAAAAAAAAGAAGCAAAATATACAAATCAAATTCTTTCCAGCAGTAATTTGTGTAATTCAAAAAAAACAAAATATGCATATAATATCATGTATATGGAAATCTGTGGTAACAAAAAAATTGCAAACTTTATTTGACTGCATTTATAAAGAAAAGCCCTAATTCATTTTTCTTCATTTTTTTGGTTCTTTTTTTGGTAGTTTGTTTTCAACAAATTTCAAGTATGCAAAAATTACTTAGATGCATGTGTTTAATAGTTATTCCATGTTCCTAATTTTCTGATTATAAGATCAAACAAATAAAATATTCAATTTCAATATTTGACAGAAACTATCATTTAGTGTGTATAATCATATTTGTATTGTGTAACTCGTCCTTCCCTACTTATTATTATTAACAGCATATCATATCCATTTTTTTTAGCCTGATGGTTATAAGTGCAAAATGCAAACATTTTTTTAAAGTGTTCATTCCCTAACATTAACAGTGAGTTAAGGAGAAAATACTGCTCAATGTGTGTGTTTGCATGTATATAGATACCCACCAATTTGTATGTGTATAGAGGTGTTCATGTTGAATGTCTGTCCATTAAAACTGTTCTGTGCAACACATATGTAGTTATCTGTTTCATTAACCACAACATTATTGATGACATATGTGGAACCAGTCCCTAGTGACACACTGGTGTTGGATTCTTTGTACCAAGTGTAACCTGTTACAGAAGGATTTCCATCTGATGTACATGTCAGAGTTATTGGTCCTGCTCCTTCAGCAAATGATGGATTGGTGGGATTCTTTGTTACTTGTACATTTCTTACACTATCTGTAGTAAAATTAAGAGAAAAACACTTTAAGAATAATTTATTTACAACAATTTACTATACAATTTTGTTTAAACAATCCCTTCTTACATCATGTTCATATTCCTTTACCAAATATTTTTGTAATCACATTTATCCTATTACACACACAGATGTAAATATTAGCAAACTTGTACTTAATTTATTGCCTTCTCACAAACATGACAAATGCTTCCACAGCTGTATTTCTATTCATATAAACTGTGAGAGAGAAGCATACAAAAGACAATTACATATGAGTTTCCACAATCATGATTATAAGCCATGTTAATATTCTGCAACTCTTTTCACAAAAAATCTTACGATCAAAATTGATTGTAAGATATACTGAAATGTGTATGACTTACGAGTTTACGAGTATTTTTACTCTTAAGACTTTTTGTGAAAAGAGCCGTATGTATTTTTATTTATGTTTTCGCCTGACAGCATTTTTTTTTTTTGTTAATTAAAAAAATAAATTGTGTTGTCTGAGGGACCTTTCATCTCACTTGAAATATTTGGAAACAAGGTGTTTTTTTCGTAACAGCACCTTCCATGCAGCAATAATGTAGGTACAATAAAACATTTGTAAATTCTATTCCACTTTTCCTCATCACTTCTTAATCATTATTTTATAATCTTCATTATCATGATTATTTAAATTTTACCCATGGAATGATACATATCTATCAAAACTTATTAAACCCCTACTTACAATAAACATTTATGCCATCCGTCTGTTTGTATAAACTTCCTTGTGGTACTTCTTGATAAACAACCTGACATCTGACTACAGCATTATCATCAAGTTGTTCCATCTTCAGCGTCAGCTGACTGGTACCATTGAATGTACAAGTTCCTGGCATCTGAACAGCTGTAGTGGTTTGTGACTCATATGGTGTTTCTTGTATAGTAGTACCATCGGAGTTACGTCTGTATCTCACCCATCTAAATTTACCTTGTGGTTTACCAACATTACCAGTACATGTAAAGACAACATTATTCCCTTCTTCTATTCCAGCTGATGGTACATATACTGGTATACTGTCTGGTTCTTCTGGGTTACCTAATATACATTCAATGTAAATAAAACGCATCAACAACTACTAAAATTTACCTATTCATAAAACAGTAATAAACATACCATGAAATTAAAAATCACTTGACTGACATGCAAATAGTGATACATACCATATATAACAATCATAACACTATAGCATTTATGATTTTTCACAACTGACATTAGTGTGCTGCTTTTTAAAAGACAAATGCAGGAGCAATACCTCATGTCCTTGTTTCCTTTTTGAACAGAGGTTAAGTGTTCTATGTAGAATTTAAGGGCAGTGGGCACAGTTTTAAGATGAAGGGTAATTAAGCAGAGTTTCTTGACTGAAAAGGGACAATTTGATCATGTTTATAGTTTATAAACATTTGAACAAATTTAAAAAGTCAATATCATAAACTGTTAACACAGAGATATCATGATATGTCTCGCCTTTTTGTAATTTCGATAATGCAAATGTTGAAATTAAAATAGCAACACTTTAACATGTAAGTTTTGTAAATATTAGAAGTCAATGAACCATGACTGAAGGTACATGGCTAAACAATCTCCATGGAAATGAGATGTGCAAATGCTAATAAAACTGCATACCAAATACCATTGACTTATCATAAGTAGTTCCCTTTAAACAAACCTAAACACAAACTAATACATGTAAACTAAATAAAATTTCAAAGTCAATAGACCATAGCTGAGGGGGCGGGGCCAAATAATCTCCATGGAAATGAGATGTGCCAATGCTAATACAACTGCATACCAAATATCATTGACATACCACTAGTGGTTCACCATAAACTAGACCTAATCACAAACTAATACATTGTTGACGCCGCCATCACCACCGACGCCGGAAACAGCATACCTATGTCTCACTTTTTGACTCCGTCAAGGCGAGACAAAAATGGACCAATCATTTTGTCATCAGTAACAGCATATTAAAATTTTAAGAGCATTGGTTGAACAGTCATTAAGCAATTGCACGGAAACAAAAAAGTGCTATTTTCCAAACTTCAAGGACCATAACTCCTGAACAGTAAGAATCAAAATCATCAATAATAAACTTGACTTCCATGTTGTCATCAGCAACAACATATTGTCATTTAAAAACAATTGATAGAAGGGTTAATAAGTTATTGAACGAAAACAAAATACAGTGCCATTTTCCAATATACATGTACCAAGAACCATACACATAGCAACAACTCCTGAACTGTAAAAGTGAAAATCGTCAAAATTCAACTTGACCACCATTTTGTCATTAGTGTCAACATATTAAATTTGAAAGGCATTAGTTGAAAGTTATAAGTTATTGCATGGAAACTATTGGTGGCCGCCTGCCTGCCATTCTTCACCAAATTAATAACAGGATTTTTCCTTTGGAAAACCCAGTTAACAATAGTTAAAAGTTAAACATTTACAGTATACAGTAAATACAAAGAAGCTTTGCACATGTTCCATGTAAAATTCTCAGACTTCAAGTGATGTAATGTGAAGTTTGCATACCTTTAACACTTATATTTGCAACACCAGAATCTGCAGAAGTACTTCCACTTGAACCTGCATATGCCACTTGACACATGTACTCATTCTCATCTTCACAGGCTATCTGAGAAAACTGCATTAAAGCAACATCTGTAGATGTAGTTGTTGGGTTGGTGAGCGTCACTCTGTTTGTTAAATAATTGCCATCAGTTGTTAGGCTTGCATTTTTGGAACTGATGGAGTGCTAAATATGGCTATATTTTCAAACTGTCCATTTATTTTAGCCTGAATGTTTACACCTGTAACAAATTCTCCTGTTTCAGCTGTATAAGAACATCTCAGCTGTAAACTAGTCTGTCCAAGAATTCCATCTGAAGGTGTTGCCTGTATCTGAACATTTATACTTTCTACACCTAAATTAAAGGAAAAGTCAATTAGTTACAAATATACAGATTACATGGAAATATTTAAATCTTTAATTTGAGATCTAGAGATGACCGTGATGAAGTTATAACGACATCAACAAATTTACAACTTCAAACACCCAACATGTGAAAGTATAAAAATAAAAAGATGTGGTATGATTGGCAATGAGACAACTCGCCACAAGATATCAAATGACACAGAAATTAACAACTATAGGTCACCGTACGGCCTTCAACAAGGAGTAAAACCCATACCACTTAGTCAGCTATAAAAGGCCCCAAAATAACAAATGTAAAACAATTCAAAAGAGAAAACTAATGGCCTGATTAATGTACAAAATAATGAACGAAAAAACAAATATCATATACAGCAACAAACGACAACCACTTAATTACAGGCTCCTGACTTGGGACAGGCACATACAGAATGTGGCGGTGTTATAAACTAGTTTGAAGGCGCGCCAACCCTCCCCCTAACCTGGGACATTGGTGTAACAGTACAACATAAGAACAAACTATAACAAGAGGCTGTCAGAGTGACAGCAAACCGGATTTTCCTGCAGAGGTCGAACCCTGAACAGTTGAGCAAGTATGGACACTACATTTAAGCTTAAAACAGCTCTGAATTTGGATTGTGATTGAATATTTGACACAGCCTAGGTTTGTGACACAAAATGAATGTGGTCAAAGAACTGAGATATTTGAAATTGGACATTTAAATACCTATAATGGTCCAATATCCAAAATCTAAGTACATATTAGAATCAGCATATCAAAGAACCCCAAGAATTCAATTTTTGATGAAATCAGACAAAAGTTTAATTTAGGACCCTTTGGACCTCAATGTGGACCAATTTGATAAAGGAGCCCATGCCACAATCCAAAATCTCTCAATACATGGTTAGATTCAGCATTTCAAAGAACCCCATAAATTCAATTTATGTTGAATCAAACAAAGTTTAATATTGGACCCTGATTTGGACCAACTTGAAAACTGGGCCCAAAAATCTAATATTTAAATACAGGTTTAGATTCAGCATTTGAAAGAACCCAATATATAAATGATATATTTAATTTATGTTGAAATGAAACACAGGTTAATTTTATCCATAATATTTTCTGTGCAAAGGGAAATAACTCAACTGGATAAATAGTTCTCTAAAATAAGATATGAAGCAATTTCGCAAATTATAATCAATAATATAATAACAACAACCAGTGATAACTAAGTTCTCTAAAATTAGATATGATTTAACACTCAAACATTGTTAGAATCAGCACATCAAAGAACCAAAGAATTCAATTTTTGATGAAATTAAACAAAAGTTTAATTTAGGACCCTTTGGACCTCAATGTGGTATTATCTTATTAATAATGAAAAGAAATACAGGTTTAGATTAAGCATTTCAAAGAACCCTATATATATTCAATTTATGTTGAAATCAAACACAAATTTTGGACCCCGATTTGGACCAACTTGAAAACTGGGCCCAAAATCAGAAATCTAAATATATGTTTATTAATAGACAATATAAGCTTAGTTTTTAATGGAGATCACTTCATCTCACAAAAAAAAAGCATTCACAAAATTAGTTTTTACAGAATAACAAACAAATTTGCCACAAAATTCTTCAAACAATTTATCAAAGAAAAGAAGAAAAAAATCCAAAATTTTATTTATCATTAATACAATGTCTTTTCAAAATCTATAAAACTTATCAGTAACAAGAAATAATTGTAACAGGATGCTGTAACAAAGTCTCGCAAACAAAGCTCAAATAATTCATTCGTCATTCCCATGGTCGCCTGACATTGGGCAAAGTCCAGTACAAATTGGTTTGTGATATGCATAAGTGACGCCTATGTTTTGACCCTGTATGTCATTCAAATCTTCTTGAAATTACGAACAGAAATACATATGGTTAAGGGGTGGAGATCTTGACCGTTTACAAGTTCTCAAAGGAGGGGGTGATCCCCAGGGGATTTACCCTTTATTTGATATGATTTGTTTTTTTTTTTGTCCCATACAAGAATACCTATGGTTTAGGGCTGGGGATCTCGACCGTTTACAAGTTCTTAAACAGGAGGGGGGTGGGGGTGACCCCAGGGGACTCGCCTTATATTTCATTTGAATCATTTTATTGTCCCATACAAGAATATATATGGTTTCGGGGTGGGGATCTTGACCGTTTAAAAGTTTTCAAAAAGAAGAGGGGTGGGGGTTACCCCAGGGGACTTCCCCACAATTTCATTTGATTTGTTTTATTGTCCCATTCAAGAATATATATGGTTTAGGGGTGGGGATCTCGACCGTTTACAAGTTATAAAAAAGAGGGGGTAGGGGGTGGGGGTTACCCCCATGGACTTCCCCTATATTTCATTTGATTTGTTTTATTGTCCCATACAAGAATATATAAGGTTTAGGGGTGGGGATCTCGACTGTTTACAAGTTCTCCAACAGAAGGGGCTGGGGGTGACCCCAGGGGATTGGCCTTTTATTTCATTTGATTTGTTTTATTGTCCCATACAAGAATATATATGGTTTAGGGGTGGGGATCTCGACTGTTTACAAGTTCTCCGACAGGAGGGGCTGGGGTGACCCCAGGGGATTCGCCTTTTATTTCATTTGATTTGTTTTACTGTCCCATACAAGAATATATATGGTTTCAGGGTGGAGATCTTGACTGTTTACAAGTTTTCAAAAAGAAGTGGGGTGGGGGTGACCCCTTGGACTTCCTCTATATTTCATTTGATTTGTGTTATTGTCCCATACAAGAATTTATATGGTTCAGGGGTTGGGATCTCGACTGTTTAAGTTCTTAAACAGGAGGAGGTGGGGGTGACCCCAGGGAACTTGCCTTATTATTTCATTTGATTTATTTCATTGTCCCATACAAGAATATATATGGTTTAGGGGTGGGGATCTCAAATGTTTACAAGTTCTCAAATAGGAGGGGGTGGGGGTTACCCCAGGGGACTGGCCTTTTATTTCATTTGATTAGTTTTATTGTCCCATACAAGAATATATATGGTTTCAGGGTGGGAATCTTGACCGTTTACAAGTTTTCAAAAAGAAGGGGGTGGAGGTGAACCTGCGGACTCCCCCAATATTTCATTTGATTTGTTTTACTGTCCCATACAAGAATATATATGGTTTAGGGGTGGGGATCTCGACCGTTTACAAGATAAAAGCACATTCTCAAATTGAAGGGGGTGGGGGTAAGAATATATATGGTTTAGGGACACTTAATTATCTACAAAATGTCTGATAATGAACAGTAAATTCCAAACTTCATTTATACAGTCCTACTAGTAAGTTTCAAACTTTATATATACAGTCCTACAGATCTTATCAGGAAACAGAAAATTTTCAAATAAATCTGTCACTCCAATGATTATCATATGCTAAGATATAACCTAGATCTAATTAATAATTAATAATGTAATTAACTTCAAAATGTCTAATAATATAGCTTATAATCATCACCACTTAGGAAATAGAAAATTTTCAAATAAATCTGTCACTCCAATTTTTATTGTGAGATAAGACAAATCATAACATGATAACAAGAGTAAACAAGATAAAAGCACATTATCAAATTGAAGGGGGGTAGGGGTAAGAATATATATGATTAACGGACACTTAATTATCTACAAAATGTCTAATAATGAACAGTAAATTTCAATCTTCATTTATACAGTCCTACTAGTAAGTTTTAAACTTTATTTATACAGTCCTACAGATCTTATCAGAAAACAGAAAATTTTCAAATAAATCTGCCACTCCAATGATTATCATATGCTAAAATATTTCCAAGATCTAATTAATAATGAAAATAAATCATTATCATATGCTAAAATATTTCTAATATCTAATTGAACAGAACTATGGTTGTTTAACATAGTACTCTAACATAATTAATAATGTAATAATCTTCAAAATGTCTAATGATATAGCTCATAATCATTACCACTTAGGAAATAGATAATTTCAAATAAATCTGTCACTCCAATTTTTATTCTGAGATTAGACAAATCATAACATAGATATTAAAAATGGTGATAACTCACAAAGGAGATATACTAAAATCTTGAAAATTGAACTAGACCTTCATTAAGTCCCAGGAAACAACATATTTAAATTTGAAAAAAATTTGTTAAAGTATTTTCATGTTATTGTGCTGACACTGTTTGGCAGCCGCCCGCCGTACATCACCATTTTAATAACCGATATTTGTAATATTTCCTTCGAAAATCCGGTTACAAATCAGTTGAAAAGGGCTTAACTCATCAGATCAATGCAAAGCAGAGAAATACATCTAACAAAAACAGAGCGGACGTGGCAGGGTACTTACACATCCCCACAAAAAAAGACACTAAGTACAGATCTGAGAGTACTCGCAGTTACTGACAGCTAGTTCAAAGCCAAAAACAACTAATAAAAATAAATGGGGAATGTGTCCCCATGGATACAGATGATGCCCCAACTTGCATACAACGTTATATAGGGACATAACTCAAGAACAGTATAATTGACGCTACCTAAATTTGTACTTGATCTGAGTTTTCTAGTAATAAGCATTGTGTATAGGTTTCATAACATTTGGTTGAGGCAAAATTGAGTAACAGAATGGAAACGATAAATTCAGCAATTTTTCAATTTGTAAAGGGGCATAACTCTAGAACAGTTAAAGTGACGCCACCGAAATTCAAACTCAATTTGTGGTAATAAGCACATAGTAACTTTCATAACATTTGGTTGAGGCAAACTAAAGTAAGAGAATGGAAACGAAAAATTCAGCAATTTTTCCATCTGTAAAGGGGCATAACTCTAGAACGGTTAAAGTGACACAACCGAAATCCAAACTTGATCTGTGTAATAAGCATTATGTATAAGTTTCATAACATTTGGTTGAGGCAAACTAAAGTTACAGAACAGAAACGAAAAAATTCAGCAATTTTTCCATTTTTAAAGGAGCATAACTTTAGAACAGTAGATGTGACGCAACCGAAATTCAAACAAGATCTGTATTTTGTGGTAATAAGCATTGTGTATAAGTTTCCTAACATTTGGTTGAGGCAAACTAAAGTTAGAGAACAGAAACGAAAAATTCAGCAATTTTTCCATTTGTAAAGGGGCATAGCTCTAGAACGGTAAAAGTGACGCCACCAAAATTCAAACTTGATCTGTATTTTGTGGTAATAAGCATTGTGTATAAGTTTCATAACATTTGGTTGAGGCAAACTAAAGTTAGAGAATGGAAACCAACTTTGGGACGTGCATACAGACGTACAGACGGACAAGGGTAAAACTTAATGCCCCCTCTGCTACAGAGGGGGCATAAAAATCATGCATCTTGGACTAAAATATCAATCAGTAAACATCCTGGGGCCAGTAACAAGAAGCTCTCTTAGCACTTAAGATCATCTTAAGACTGTCTTAGTGACTAAGAGTGTAACAAGAAACAATCTTATATCGATCTTAGAATGATTGACAGCCCTTAAGACATTTCAATTTCTTATGGATTTAAGGGAATTCTTTGCATCCCCTTATCATAAACTTATCAATTCGGGTTACTCGAAAACATCTTATTTTTTTTGTCCTTTAGTAAGAACTCTTTGCATCAACTTAAGCATTTACGAGGGTAACACGATTCTTACTTAAGGTCAAGGAACAGTAAATGGGTTTGTTGATGTGGTTCATAAGTGTTTCTCGTTTTTTATATAGATCATGTAGATTAGACTGTTGGTTTTCCCGTTTGAATGGTTTTACACTAGTAATTTTTGGGGCCCTTTATAGCTTACTGTTCAGTGTGAGCCAAGGCTCCATGTTGAAGACCGTACTTTGACCTATAATGGTTTACTTTTATAAATTTTGACTTGGATGGAGAGTTGTCTCATTGGCACTCATACCACATCTTCTTATATCTATGTCACAGATTTTGGTAAAATTTTGTGTATTACTTGGGCTCGTTGCATTATATATATATGAAAATCGAAAAAACAATACCTTTATCTCTTTTATTTTCTGAAATATTACTGATTGAATTTTTTCAAAATAGGTGAACATTTGTATAGGAAGCACATGAAATCGACGAAAACGTTCATAAATTTACCCTAAAATCAGCAAATTTATAATTTTTACTACATAGATTTTTCTTAAAAAAATATATGTTGTTGATACATAAATTTCCGTGTTAATGATATAAAATAATCATATGGTCACCGACTTCGTTTTTTGTGTATTAACTAATCCGTTACCTTGTAGGCTGTGAAAAACGTCAAAAATTGACGTTTTACGGTCTACAACGCGATGAAGTTACGATTATTTCGACGTTTTTTGGTGTTTTTTCACCTACTACACCACTTTGATTGATGTTTACCGTAAAAACAAAGTCGGTTACCCTATTGTTACTTTTCATCATTAAAATGGAAATTTTTGTACCAATAACATATAGTTTTTTAAGAAAAATCTATGTAGTAAAAATTGAAAATTTGATGATTTAAAGACAAATTTAAGAAAGTTTTTCGCCAATTTCATGTGCTTTCTATACAAATGGGCACATATTTTGAAAGAATTCAATCAGTAATATTTCAGAAAAAAAATAAATAAAAGCATTATTTTTTTGATTTTCAGATACAGTTCAACGAGCCAAAGGTGTATGCAAAATTTTAAGAAAGTCTGTGGCATAGCCCATTTACTGTAACTTGACCTTAACACGTTTTATGTTGACAATAAAGACAACAACACTCAAGTTTTTACCGCAAAGTATCTGTTTATTTGGTCGACATGTTTCGCCAACAAGCGTGGCGTCTTCAGGACAATATTACATATGAAATCAAACAGTGAAGTACAAATTTTGCGGTTGTGTGGTTCGCCGAAAGTAACGTAACAATAGAGGTTGTTATGACGACGTTATAGATATAAACATAAAGTGAAAGTAAAATAAGAATCTAGTAAAGTTAAAAGTTAAAGTTATTAACGATGTGGTTAGCTGCTATTCTTACACGTCTGTGTAGTTGTTCTCATGGAGGTTTCTAGTGGTAATATTGTAGAAATGATGAAAGTTGATCATAAAATGTCAGTTCATTTCCAAATTGGACAACACCCCACTGGCCATCCCGTACCAATTCAACTGGCTTCGCTATGAGGGAGGTACTGCTTCCAATAGCGTAGGTAATAGAGTGAAGTGTATGATCGCCGCAATTTTGGGAATACTAAATCTTGGTAGATTCGTTCATAAAAATTTACTTTGCTAATAAAGTGTCCGTGGATCAAGCTTTTCTTTATAAATATGTTTTGTGGTTTATGTGGTTCATTTCGTTTCTGGTTCCTTCCTTTTTTCTCTAAGTAAAATGCCTGGTATTCCGAATTATTTTGACTTTGTGTACTTATGTATGGTATGTTAATCTTCAGTGATGGACTGTATACAGTGGGCTTATTTGTGTTTTCAGCGGTTGTAGCGTTTTCTTCTTCTCTCCTTCTCTTCTTGGACAGTGCGGAATCCTGATCATTTTCAGGAAAAATCGGGAATCTTGGTATTGGTCTGTGGTATCATCCATGCTGTTGGTCGTAAGGTACAACCTAAGTGTGGTGAGGTGGGTCCTTGCGGATGCAGGGGTTAACACGTTTTAATGTAAGTGTGGTTCTACCCACCCTTAAACTACTCTTGAATTGAAAATGGCGCTTGTTTTACATACGATTAATAATTTACAGGTGAAGAAATCATGTCACAAGATCACTTTACGTTTCTTCCATGACACTGAAATCCTCATGATTTTGTGACGGATTGACAAATTATCAAGAACTGTCTGTTAGACATAGCGAGCATATATAATTTATGGCTATATCCTCTAACACCCCATAATAATACTAAGCCCCATTTTTTCCTGATACTCCACAAAAGAGACCTTTTTAGACAGTAAAATATTAAAGAAATTATTGTTTTAATACATATTTCTAACAACTGTCTTATATATACTGATACGCAAATTTCTCCCAAAACTATGAAATAGTATCTCATATATACTGATCCTCAAATTTCCCCCAAAACTATAAAATAGTATCTCATATATACTGATCCTCAAATTTCCACCAAAACTTATACAATCACTAACTATATATCGATCTATCAGTACAGTTTATTCCGTTAATGAAAAACACGAACTGCATTTACACGGAATAAACGGTATGAATATTCCGATATTTCTTATTTAAACAAGCATTCTGAGAGTATTGCATGGCAATACATAGTCCCCTACCAGGTAAAAATTCATTATACTGGAACAAAATGCTAACTTGTTCTATAACTTGTCATGGTGTAAACAAAAAGTAAATATCATGTCAATATCTTCAACCATGACTAAAACAGTGTGGAAAACTGATTATATCAGTGAAAAAACATTAGATATGATTAATAGTTCTTTAAAATTAGATATGATGTAATACAGTGTAGATCTATTTTCAAATTATAATCAAATATAATTAATAGTTCCAAATATTTTTCTTTCATTTGTCACAAACTAATATAGATTTGTAACTTATCTATAAAATGTCAACAACTTTTATCTACACAATGTAATGTATTGAAATATATACATTAATAAAAATAGATTATTATCTAATTAAAAGATTTCTCTTCATAATTTTTTTATATATATATAGCATTCAGAAAATTAGTTTATACTAAATAACAAACAAACCTGCCAATAAATTCTTCAAATAATTTAACAAAGAATGTCTTTTAAAAATGAGTTATCTCCCTTTGTACAGAAATATGGTTTAACATAGTACTCTAACATTAGATATGGTCCAGAGTTATGGTCCATAACTCTGGACTAAATCATCAGACCGGAACAAAATTCGAACTTGATCTATAACTTGTCATGATAAAACTATATACCAAATATCAAATCAAGATCTTCAAGAACGAAGAAAAAAAGTGTGGAAAGCTGATTTGCCGGACTGACTGATGGACAGACGAACAGATGGACAGACGGACGGAGTGCAAACCTAAAGTCCCCTTCGTCTTCGTCGGTAAGGGACTAATAAAATACCGTCTTTTATATACTGATCCTCAAATTTCCCCAAAAACTATAAAATACTGTCTTATATATACATGTACTTATCCTGAAATCTTCAAAAAAATTAAAACACTGTCTTATAAATACTTCCCAAGGCAGGAGCACGTAATTCAGGGGTTGTCGTTTGTTGCTGTATATCATATTTTTTTTCTGTTTATTGTTTTGTTCATAAATCAGACCGTAAGTTTTCGCCTTTGAATTGTTTAACATTTTTCATTTCGAGGCCTAATATTGCTGACTTTGTGGTATAGGTTTTGCTAATTGTTGAAGGCGTTCGGTGACATATAGTTGTTAAATTGAATGTCATGTGGTCTCTGGTAGAAAGTTGTCTCATTGGCAATCATACCAAATCTGTTTCTTTTTCAATGATCCTCAAATTTCCACCAAAACTATGAAACATCGTCGTTCGGGGTTACGAAAATGAATGAAATCTTTCCTTTATTTATAGATAGAACCAATGAAAATGCACCGATAATAAACTAGTCAGGGAAAAGGGAGGAGGATATTTCCTCGTTTAAAATCCGGTCGTGGTCTTGAACTGAGCCATTATATTTTTTTTTCTCTTAAATATTCGAAAATTCCCACGCTGTTAACTTAATCAGGATCAATAATTTAGCAGAATATGTAAGAAAAAAATCCTGTTACTTCAAAACGCAAGAGAAATTTTTTATTTGGCAATGACTAAATCAAAGAAAGAAAACGTTGACGGACAGGATGGAAAGTTAGTAAGTGTGATGAGAATAAGACCATCTTAAGGGTATTCTTAAACGATGTTAAGAGAAAGAAAAGGGCGAGAAAAGAATGGTTCTGGTTACACTCTTAAAAGATTCTTATCACACTCTTTGTGCTATCATAAACTATGACTTACGAGAACTTTAAGAGATGTTTCTTGTTACTGGCCCCAGGTCTGTTCTTAGTTAAACTTCAACATACATGAGATATATATATATGTGCATTGACTACTGGTATTCAAGGAGAAAATCAATTTCTATGTCATCTGGTCTGTAGTGGAAGGTTGCCTCATTGGCAATCATACCGCATTGTCTTATTTATATATATATCTGTTGCAACTACTTTTTTGTAAGGTTCAATGGAAGAATTTTGCTATTTTCTGATTTTCATATTTTTTTAGAATAAAAAGGTACATCATCATGATCATATGTACATGATGTAATTATGTGTGTGATCAAGCAGTTTTCAAATAGAAACTGTGAACATAGTCTTAACTTACAAAGGACCTTAATCCTTGCATTTCAAAAGTATGCCAATTGCACCTGGTTAGGTTTTTTTTTACACCACAATGATTTCTATAGTCTATGGAGTGATGATTGACTATTGATGTGCTGAATGAAATGAAAATTTTATGCTTTTAAATGTATGAAAATTTCCATTATCAGTCAGAACTTCATTAAATACACATCTATGTATATTGTGCATGATGTGGTTCATAAGTGTTTCTTGTTTCTCGTTTTTTATATAGATTAGACCGTTGGTTTTCCCGTTTGAATGGTTTTACACTAGTAATTTTTGGGGCCCTTTATAGCTTACTGTTCGGTGTGAGCCAAGGCTCCGTGTTGAAGACCGTACTTTGACCTATAATGGTTTACTTTTATAAATTTTGACTTGGATGGAGAGTTGTCTCATTGGCACTCATACCACATCTTCTTATATCTATATATGGCAATGTATGAACTTGAAGATAGGGGACTTGAGAATGGAACTTATATAACCTGTACACAATGTTACGATATAGAACCCTTTACAATGTTTTCCCCTGTATTTTTAAATAGCACCATGGGATTTGAAATACACTGTTTCAACTTTCCATAAAGTTTTAAATTATAGCACCACATTTATAATACATTTTATTATAACACCTATTTAGATAACACAATGCTACTATAATTAGGCCCTGGGCATGCTGGGGAAGAGAACTGCTTTTATAAAAAGTTATTTTAAGTCAGTAATTCTAAATCTGTAACGTTCTTAGTACTGTTCCAATAAACATGGTGTGTGAATATATGGAGGAGATGGGAGAAAAGAGATGAGAGGATAAAGCACCTATTCAACGAGTGACAATATACCCCCTTTATAAGGTAGAGTGACTGACAGGTCCTCATAATATAACAGGAGGTAAGAGGACATTACAGTCATACATCCAAACCCTTCAGAGTGAAAATTTCATATCTTCTCTCAATTATAAAATGGTTATTTAAAGCTGTAAATCTGTCATCTGATGCTGATAAAGGGACAGATAATATTACTTAACAAACAGATGTTTAAAACAAAAACTGAGTTTGTAATAACAGTAGAGATGATAATACACAATGTGTCCAGTTTCTGATATTACCATTCCAGGACAGGAACAATGAAATTAATTGAAATTTTGATTATTTTAACATTTTTATAACTAATCATGGAAATTAAATATTAAAAAGGATGAAGGAAAGTTTGTGATGTTATATTTCCCTGTACACATTAAAAAAAAATTGAAATTTTAATTTGTCTGCCTATAATTTTTAATTTGTTTTACATGTTTACTTTTATAATTAACTAGATATTCACATTTGTATTTACTATTAATTCATTCATGCAACAACTACCACCAGTTATCAAGAAAACTAAACATGTGGTATTCATCAACTAACAAACTTATAATTGTTAGTTGATGACCCACTTGTTAAAAATCATTTTTACAAACTTTATCGTCAGTACAATAAAACAAGGAAACAAACATACAGACAATACAAACAATCCTTGCTTAATCAATTAGAAAATTTACACGCAGACAATCCAAAACTATACTGGAACCTTATAAATGACTTGAAGGACACCAAAAAACATGATGAAAATTATTCTACAATTGATTCATCTACATGGTTTTCACATTTTCAAAATCTGAATACTTTACAGGACAAATTCAAGGCACGCCTGGAAGAATTACAAAAACAGCTAGATAAATTAGAGACAGTAAAATGTTTTAATGAGCTTGATATGTCCATAAAAGACACTGAAATATCAAAAGCTTTAGCTAAACTAAAACCTAACAAAAGTCCAGGGATGGATAACATCTCAAACAATATGTTAAAACACGGTCAATCAATTCTATTACCTATTCTTAAAAAAAATTTTAACACATGTCTTTCTTCTGGAATTTATCCCAAGTGTTGGAGTGATGGTTATATCTCAACAATTCACAAATCTAGTGACATTACAAATCCTAACAATTATAGAGGAATCACAGTGACCAGTGCCATTGGAAAAGTGTTTAATAGTGTACTAAATAGTAGGTTTGATGATTTTTTATTGAAACATAACTTAATTCATGAATGTCAATTAGGTTTTACAAAAAAAGCTAGAACTTCAGATCACATGTTTATTATTAAATGTATTTTGATAAATATTGTAATTCAAAGGATGGAAGGGTTTATGCCTGCTTTGTGGATTTTAGAAAGCTTTCGACACAGTCATTCATACTGGTATTAAGTTGAAATTACTATCTGCGGGCGTGGGTACTTCATTTTATAATGTTATTAAACACATGTATGAATCAAGTAAATCTTGTGTTAAAATTCAACCCAGAGTAACAGATTTTTTCCAGATAAAACTTGGAGTTAAACAAGGGACAATTTAAGTCCCAATCTATTCAAGTTATTTATAAATGACTTGCCAGAGTATTTAAAAGAAAGTGAAGACCCTGTTATACTTAATGAGAAACCAGTTAATTGCTTATTATATGCAGATGATTTGGTCCTTTTATCAACATCTGCTAAAGGATTGCAAACAAGACTGAACATCCTAGAAAAATATTGTAAAGATTGGTGTTTAAGTGTAAATCACACCAAAACAAAGGTTCTGATATTCAACAAAGCATGCAGACACATTTGTGAAAAATTTACTTATGAAAATATGTTGATTGATAGTGTTAATAACTATAAATATCTTGGTTTGCACTTTAGTGCATCAGGGTCATTTTCATATGCTCAGAATGAACTGTATAAAAGTCCTTGAAGGCTTATTATAAATTGTACAAGAATTTATTATCACTTAATCCAAGCATAAGTACCAGCTTACATGTATTTGATCATACCATAAAACCAATACTCCTATATGGGTCTGAAATATGGGAACTTTTAACCCATTCTCAGCAAGATTCAGAAATGGAACTTTACCATTTGAAAAATCTATTCCAGTTTAAAATGTGAGCGACTACATATCAAATTTTGTAAACTTGTTTTAGGTGTTCATAAAAATCCATGAATTTTGGAATTTTATCCGAGCTAGGCGATTCCCATTATATTATATGATTAAATCCATGTTAAATTACTGGTATCGCTTGGAAAATCTTGATTCCAAATTTCTCTTCTTAAAGATGCTTATGTAACATCACAGAATCTTTCTCATTCAAAAACCATCTTGGTATGGCTCTATGAAGTCAATTCTTGAAATGATCCCAGACATCAATCATCTATCTTTACCATTACCAAAATTAATAGCTTCAAAGCTAATATGAAAAAAATTAAAATCATATTTTATAGACTTGTGGAACACTGAATTATGAAAGCATTCAGATGGTAAACTTAGAACTTATGTTACATTTAAATCAGTTTTGGAAGAGAAAGATATCTTTCCATTATAGGAATTTTGAACAGAGACGAAGCTTAACAAAGCTTAGAATTTCATCACACCACTTAAGAATTGAGTCCGAAGGTATCAGGGTACTCTCTAAATGACAGAACTTGTACTCGTTGTAACTCCGGAGATGTGGAGGATGAATATCATTTTCTATTCCAATGTGTTAAATTTGATGATGACCGCATTCATCTATTTCAAGAGATAACTAAAAGTTGCCCAACTTTTAACTCTTAACGTAAGAGATAAACTGATATGGCTTATGAACACAGAAGATAAGTCTATTCTCACTGCTGCATGTAAATTTATTTGAAAAATTCTTAATTATGTGGCTTTCTTGTCTGCTTCAGACACGAGGAGGACTGTGTAAATACCACAGCTCCTTGAGTACCGCCTATGGTGTCTGTTGCAGTAGGAAACCTACACTATTCTCAATACCTATTACTGCAGTATATTTTATTTGCTGTGAGTACACATGATTTTTTACATTTGTGTTTGTTTTCTGCATCAGATACGAGGAGGATTGTTAGAGCTTTCAAGCTCACAATCCTAGAGCATCGCCCTTGGTGTCTGTTGCAGCTAAACAATCATTTATATTTATACATTTCCAGCAAAATATTATAAAATCAAGTGAGAAAAAAAAAAAAAAAAAATAATAATAAGTTTGCCACATCTCTGGAGTAGCAACTCTTAAATACTTTTTCATTTAACAAATAATACCTGTATGACTTTATTTCAATAGTCTATTTTATAATGTTATGTAAAATACTGTATGTTGTATCAATTATATATGTTATGTGTATATGCCCCCTGGGGACCTAATTTGGAAAATTAAATTTATCTTATCTTATAATTGGAGTAACAAATTTATTTGAAAATTTTGTGTTTTCTAAGTGGTGTTGGTGATAAGCTGATTTTCCATCCAACATCATTTTGATGCAAATTCTTGGGCATAGTTGTAGGACTGCATTACATGGTATACCTATTTAAAACCAGGTAATGATAAAGCTCTCAATAAGATAGAATTATCTATCTGATTTGTATACTATTCCATTACACAGAATAAGATATGATAATTGGATCTTTACAAAGCTTTGAAGTCTTTTAAACTTGTGGTAAATAGAGCATTTCTTCTTTACTGTGTAGTTTAAATAAGGACACACAAACTAACATGATTATATCTGTTTTTGAATCTTTATCACAAGGGAAGTTCTAAACCAGGGATAAAAATAAAATGCTCCGCAGGGCGCAGCTTGATACGACCGCAGAGGTTGAACCCTGAACAGTTGGGGCAAGTATGGACACAACATTCAAGCTTGATACAGCTCTGAATTTGGATTGTGATTAAATATTTGACACAGCATAGGTTTCTGACACAGAATGAATGTGGTCTAAGAACTTAAAATTTTAAATTGGACATTCACCTATAATGGTCCAATATCCAAAATCTAAACACATGGTTAGATTCAGCATATCAAACAACCCCAAGAGTTCAATTTTGATGAAATCAAACAAAGTTTAATTTTGGACCCTTTTGACCTCAATGTGGACAAAGTTGATAACGGGCCCAAAAATCAAAAATCTAAATACATGGTTAGATTCAGCATATCAAAGAACCCCATATATTCAATTTTGTTGAAATCAAACAAAGTTTAATTTTGGACCCGATTTGGACCAACTTGAAAACTGGGATCATAATCAAAAATCTAAATACATGTTTAGATTCAGCATATCAAAGAACCCTAAGAATTCAATTTTGTTAAAATCAAACTAAGTTTAATTTTGGACCCTTTGGACCTTAATTAGACCAATTTGAAAACAGGACCAAAATTAAGAATCTAAATACACGGTCAGATTCGCATATCAAAGAAACCCAATATTTCAATTTTGATGAAATCAAACAAAGTTTAATTTTGGACCCTTTTGACCTCAATGTGGACAAAGTTGATAACGGGCCCAAAAATCAAAAATCTAAATACATGGTTAGATTCAGCATATCAAACCCCATATAATCAATTTTGTTGAAATCAAACAAAGTTTAATTTTGGACCCGATTTGGACCAACTTGAAAACTGGGCCCATAATCAAAATCTAAATACATGTTTAGATTCAGCATATCAAAGAACCCCAAGAATTCAATTTTGTTAAAATCAAACTATGTTTAATTTTGGACCCTTTGGACCTTAATGTAGACCAATTTGAAAATGGGACCAAAATTAAGAATCTAAATACACGGTTAGATTCGCATATCAAAGAACCCCAATAATTCAATTTTGATGAAATCAAACAAAGTTTAATTTTGGACCCTTTGGACCTCAATATGGACCAATTTAAAACAGGGACCAAAATCCAAAAACTTAATACACGGTTAGATTCAGCATATTAAAGAACCCTAAGAATTCAAGAATAAAACCCCTTTTAAAATTGGTCAAGAAATAAGCAATTTATACAAAGTATCTTCTTTTGCACAATACTGTGCAATTGAATATTTCTTGCAATTGCGCAATACTGTGCAATTGAATATTTCTTGCTATTGCGCAATACTGTGCTATTGGATATTTCTTGCTATTGCGCAATACTGTGCAATTGAAGATTTCTTGCTATTGCGCAATACTGTGCAATTGAAAATTTCTTGCTATTGCACAATACTTAATATATTAATTTACACATCCTGTTTGGTGTGTATCTCTTGCCTTATCATTATTATTTGCTTTTATATATAAATCAGAAATTTAATAATAAAGTTTTTGGCAAATTTCCAATATACATAATTTAAAAGCAGTTTAGGTGAGATAAACAAAAAAGCTTCATCAGCAATATTTTATATTGGCAAATTTCCAATGAAGTTCATTAAACTTAAGTTATTGGCAAATTTCCAATGGAATTTATTAATAATAAAGTTTTTGGCAAATTTCCAATATAAATAATTTAAAAGCAGTTTAGGTGAGATATTCAAATGAGTTTCAATTACCAACCTTACACTGCCTTTTAAATTATGTTTTGTACTTAAGTAATTGTCCATAAACCTGCAAACCCTTTTCCCCCCTTGTTTGCACCTTATTCCTTAACACTTTGAGCCATAACTCCCAAAGACAATTCTTACCATTTCTTTGTGGTATTCCAATATCCAAAATCTAAATACATGGTTAGATTCAGCATATCAAAGAACCCCAAGAATTCAATTTTTGATGAAATCAAATAAAGTTCAATTTTGGACCCTCTAAACCTCAATGTGGATCAATTTGATAACCGGGCCCGAATATCAAAAATCTAAATACATGTTTAGATTCAGCATATCGAAGAACCCCATATATTAAATTTTTGTTGAAATCAAACAAAGTTTAATTTTGGACCCCGATTTGGACCAACTTAAAAACTGGGCCCATAATAAAAAACTAAATACATGTTTAGATTCAGCATATCAAAGAACCCTAAGAATTCAATTTTGTTAAAATCAAACTAAGTGTAATTTTGGACTCTTTGGACCTTAATGTAGACCAATTTGAAAACGGGACCAAAAATTAAGAATCTAAATACACGGTTAGATTCGGCATATCAAAGAACCCTATAGTTCAATTTTCGATTAAATCAAACAAAGTTTAATTTTGGACCCTTTTGGCCCTAATTCCTAAACTGTTGGGATCAAAACTCCTTTTGGCCCCAAATTCCTAAACATTTAGGGCATTACCCCAAACTCAAACCCAGCTTTCCCTTTGTGACACGGAACCTTGTGGAACAATTTCATAAAGATCCATACACTTACACACAAGTTATTGTCCTGAAACTAGAAAATGCTTGTTTTTGCCCCTTTTGGCCCCTCATTCCTTAAATTTTGAGGCAATTACCCCAATATCAATCCCAGCCTTCCCTTTGTGGTATGGTACCTTGCAGTACAATTTCAGAGAGATCCATACACTTGAACACAAGTAATTGTCTGGAAACTAGAAAATGCTTATTTTGGCCCTTTTGGACCCTTATTCCTGAACGTTTTAGGCAATTACCCCAAACTCAATTCCAGCTTTCCTTTGTGATATGGAACCTTGTAGTACAATTTCAGAAAGATCCATACACTTACACACAAGTTATTGTCATGAAACTAGAAAAATGCTTGTTTTTGCCCCTTTTGGCCCCTAATTCCTAAAATTTTGAGGCAATTACCCCAAAATCAATCCCAGTATTCCTTTGTGATATGGAACCTTGTAGTACAATGTCAGAGAGATCCATACACTAACACACAAGTTATGTCTGGAAGTTACCAAAATGCTTATTTTGGCCCCTTTTTGGCCCCTAATTCCTTAACTGTTGGTACCATAACCCCCAAAATCAATCCCAACCTTCCTTTTGTGGTATTGAACCTTATGGTAAAATTTCATAGAGATCCATTCACTTAAACTAAAGTTAGAGTGCGAAAACCAATGTGTCTTCGGACGACGACGACGACGCCGCCAACGTCATGCCAATATACGACCGCAAAAAATTTGCGGTCGTATAAAAACTGTGATATAAACATGATAAATGGTATCTATAATAACATAACAGATGCACTGTTATCATTAGTTGGCATGAGGCCCACCCATATCACATGCATATCATCTTTCCTTAATACATGTTTTGTGAAATTATTTATAAATATGTACACACTTAAAATAATGATTAACAAAAGATGATCAAGGTTCTTCTGTTTAAAGGGTTCAAACAATGGACCAGTCCACAATGATACAAATTGCATACAGCTGACAGTCTGCTGAGTTTTATTCTTTCTGGTCAAATTCAATATTAATTTCTTTTGCTATAGGAGTACTTGAATCTAGTTCTAGTAATTTTTCTAGATGGCATATACCAAATGTTTCTTACTGGAAATATAATTACTATTGTCAACTCAAACCTCATTAGGTCAAACTGTTTAACATGTTCAATGCATTTATTATTACTCTGCTAAGTCAAACTCAGTTGATTCCAAATCTCAGTTAACTCGAATATATGCTTTTAATTTCTTTTCATGGAGACAAAATTAAACATTCAATCATCATGTAAACTGTTGTAGTTTTGTATAGTAGGATATGTAGTAAAATCTTATGACCTTAGGCTTACAATAATGGTATTAAACCACAAGTCAAATATTTGTCTTAATCTTAAAATGCTGAGATTATCACACTTGATTATCACCTTAAATTAAAGTTTTGTTATACCTGGAATTAAACTAGGTCAGATATACAGCTACTTAAAGGCTATTTATCATGAAATAGTTCCTGCACCCAGGTCTAATATTATAAACTTGAAGTTTAATGGTACTTAAACTTATGCTAACTTATCACAAGTCAGTGGGGGTCTGATAAGTCTTAAAAGAGAGGTCCATCAAAGAAAAGAAACAGGAAATTTTGACGAAAATTCTATTTGATATACTGAACTACAGATCATTTCTTCCGGTCTAGCATCTTTGACCACTAAATCTTAATCTCCATATAGAATTTTAAACAAATAAACAAGATGTGAAAACAGATACATGCTTGTTATTTTGTAGATCTGCCTGGCTATGCTCCAAATAAATTTGCATTAGGACCAACACCTGGGTTATATCAGGGTTATATCAATTTCAATGCTAAATTGTGTAAATTTCACATTTATATGCACATAAACAGGCATTAGAATACCAATTACATTAAATAAATACTTAGGCTTTTGACTTCAGATGGCTTAAATACATACAGCATATATATATGCATGTATGATAAGATTAGATCTCGATTTGAAATAACAAATAACCACTAAACCAGTCTCATTGATTTAGAATTAAATCACACATTTTAGAAACATTCAAACCCAAATAACTTTTCTATTTGACAACAGACCTTATAATTGAGTGTTAACTTCACATGTGACATTTTACAAAGATCTGAAGGTAAATAATGAAAACAGTAGTGTATATACAATATTACATGTACATGAATCCATGAATTTGTACGCTTAACCTACTACATGTAGTAATGATACTAGTCACCTTGTCCTGGTATGTATACTGTACTGTACATATAAATGAAATTCACCATTAAGTTTATATCAGTTTTAAAAAAATCTGTATTTAAATGTAAAGAATATAAAGGGTGTCTATTTTAAAGTGAAACTTGATAACTGACTTTACCAGACCAAGTTTCTCATGACATTTCAGGCGACAGTAAACTGTTCTTCTGTAAAACTATCCCACTCATCCATGCAAGGTAGACTTAGACCCTTAGACATTAACAGACCAAGTATCTCATGACATTTCAGGTGACAGTAAACTGTTCTATTGTAAAATATCCCATTCATCCATGCAAGGATGACTTAAACCAAAGACAAAATAAACTTTTCCTACATGAAAAATTGTTCAGAATTTGTATGGAATTTATACTGTACATGTTATAGGTAATTGAATTAGTAAGGGATTCACTCTAAAAATAAGAAAGCGTCAAAATTATACGAATGAATCAAGTAAGGCCTGAACACTTCACAAGACGATACATGTATATGTCCTAGCAGTAAAAATCTTTTATATTCAATATTTATTTATTGCTTTTACAACTCTGCAGTGTGGATAAGGATATATTAATGTGTTTATGAGTAGTGTGCATGTAACAACACAAAGTCAGTGTAGAAACTTAGAAAGTTAGGGGTCTTTAACGTCCTACTCAGAACTTAATGCTTTAAGTCCAACAGAGTGTAGAAACTTGTACAACATATAAAATTTATATTGTCTTTTTAAGGTTTAAGTACATCAGTTTTATCTCTCAGAGATTTCCGGTGACCTATAATTGATGATCAATTACAGAAATGATTTATTGTATTTTATTGGTGATTATTGAGATTTTTATGATTGTCAATGATGTGTAGTATTTTAAATGAGTGATGATTGACTTTTTATATCCCTGATGTGTCACATGACCACTCCCAAAGGTCATGACTAAAATACTCAATTTTATGTCAATAATAAGTTTCTCATACCTTGCTTTGTAATTCACTCAATGTGTCACAAAGAAGTAATACTCTATTTATAAAGAGTGCAAATATGACTTCATTCTTAAAGGGATTTTCCATGTTTTACATACATTTGTAAATGCATGACAGCTCAATTCTTTAATCTATAGTCATGGAAAAGATTTATTTAACAAGCTAATAAAAACATTCCTTTTAAAAAAAAAAAATTTTACACATTTTTATGAAGGGTGGGATTGAACTACCTAACATGACAATGTGACAATGAACAGTACATTTTTTTGTTAATATACATTTTTCTCTGTTTGATGAATCAACAGTGATCAAAAAGGAAAAACAATAATAATCCCACAATTTTTCAATCACAGCAATATAAAATGTGCAAAGTTCAAACATAAAGAGAAAACTTATTGTCCATTTCACATTCTTCATTTGCATAAAATCTAATTGGTTGTTTGGTTTTAGCTCATTGGTCTAACAGTTTGGTTATTACTGGTATATACTGTACATGTGAAAATTTTTATATGTTATAGCTTGAAATGACTATTTCTTGGTAATTGAATTCAAGAATGAATTTGTATACAAATGTAAATATAAGAAATCTACAGATATAAGGATATTTGAGGACAAGGAACACCCTCCATTGTAAACTTTCTGTTTCCTTTTGTTAAACATAACAAAAGATCAGAGGGCGACATGGTAGCTACAGATCAAATATTTGATCAGTAAATGTTATACAAGCTAGTCCTTCCTGTATTACCCCATGGCCTATATAATCAAATCAACCATAAAAAGTCAATTATATGTCATCATGTACAACTGACAATGTTCAGGTTATGACAGGTAACACTTCCTGTCTACCTGTATACATGTACATAGGTTTTAACATCTCACTACTTGCAACTCCCACACTTTTGCATTTATTTACTATTCTAAATCTATTTAAAATTTCTTTCATAAAAGTACCTGTGTATTCAGGCATAGAATAAACAAGATTTAAACTATTTCAGGTTCATTAATTAAGGATAATTCATCCCTGTATTTATTGTATTGGGGCATGTTCCTTCATATCTAAAATCTTGATCGATAAGTATTTTTTCTGAAAAGAGGACAACTCTAAATAGATAACACCTAACAATATGATGATAAAATCAGGAAGATCTTGTCTATTACCAAACAGACCTGTTTTAATCTCAAGCCAATTAGATAATTTAGACTGGACAGGTGTTGATACAAACCTGGAAGGTTTCCACATATGTCCAGGGTTAATGTAGATATAATCTATTACCCAAGTGTCAAAACAATGAACTTGCTTTAATTAAAGTATTGTCAGAATTCAATGTGTCCTAAATATGCTAATTTAAACCTTTATCAAATACATTTAGTATTAAAATAAATACATGGGGTTTATTGTTGAAGTTGTTATCGTTAATATCATAAACAAATAAACCTACATTTTTTGTAAACATGGTACATGTACATGTCAATCTTTTGTCAAAATAAAACAGAAACTTACTACAAATGTACATGTAATTTCTTTTCTGAAAATCAATAACTGACTTGTCCAAAGCTAATTTGTACAGTTATTGAAATAAATGGGGAATGTGTCCACAGATGATGCCCCTGCTTGCATATAAAGATATAAAAGGACATAACTCAATAACGGTAAAAGTGACGCTACCCAATTCGTACTTGATCTGAGTTTTGTGGTAATAAATAAGCATTGTGTATAAGTTTCATTAGAGAACAGAAACGAAAAATTCAGCAATTTTCCATTTGTTAAGGGGCATAACTCTAGAACGGTAAAAGTGATGTGACCAAAATTCAAACTTGATCTATGTTTTGTGGTAATAAGCATTGTGTATAAGATTCATAACATTTGGTTGAGGCAAATTAAAGTTAGAAAACGGAAACGAAAAATTCAGCATAAAAATGTTTCAAACAATTTAAAAAAAAAGAATAATCAGAATAAAACATTTCAGATTTAGTGTTTTAGAACTGTGGTCATACATTGTAGTAGCAAAAGATTTAAAGTTCTTTACAACTCTATTGGCCTATTATTAGTCATACGTAAATATTTCAGCAAAGATCCAAATTATAATTTATATTTTACAGTAAATTTGTACTTAAAATTCATATCCCAAATGGACTAATACATGTACAACCAATCTGTTCAAATGTTCTCAAAATGCTCAATGACAACCTGCTACAAGTTACAGCCTGTGAAGGTTTAGAACCTAGCAAACATCTCAACTTTAACAGGATATATGTTCATCATTATGAAAAGATGTTCCATTACATTTTGAATATGTAAATTAAATAATTTATTATTGAAATTGTTCTATATTTTCTATCTTTCTTTTTACTTCCGATCCACTTCAACTTTAATTCAGGCATACAATGTATCTAATTTCCGCATTACTGCCAGATACGGATATCTTCCTTTAAAATTAACATTAAACTTAAAAGGAAAGAAATAAATCTGAGTAACATCCATGAGGATGTTAACCCACTTGGATGTATCAAACATTTGTCAAATTTACATCTTAATATTCATGATATTATGGTTAATGCAAAAGGATAGATTTCTATTGTTTAGGAGGATGTTTCTTACAACAATGACCTTATATTTAGGAAAAACTTGATAAATGCAGGATATCAAATTATATTTAATGACATCTTGATGTAAATTTGGTTACATAACATGTAAAACCATTGTATAACAAGTTTTTTTAAAAGAATGTTTATTACTGTAGATGTTATTACTTTTTTACACTACTAGTAGTTCTATATTGACATTTAGGAATTGGTTAAGCCTAAGGTATATATGATACTGTTTTCCCAAATTACATTTTAAAAAACATGAAATTAAATCATCCACAAAGTTTCATGATTTGATTTTAGAATTACATACGTTACATGTACATGCATTTTGTTAAATTTTCAATATAAATTTCTACTTTTACCTTTTTTGTGCTTTTACTACAAATTACTGGTTAGGTATGGAGCAAAATTTTTAAATTGAAAGTGCAAAGAAAAATGCAAATTGATAGGAATGTAATTTTCCCATGTTAGCCTGGTATAATAGGAACACATATTACTGTGGATTCATTATTATTCATTGGATACCACTTTTCATGGTTTTTGTTGGTTCAAGTAAGGAAACCACAAATTTAAATGTTCAACGAATTACAAATTTTATATATAGGAATATTTGCTGACTTAAGCAACACAATGAAATCAAAAATTTAAACATATGCAAGTTTTCCCTAATCAACAAAAACTGGAACCCATGAAAATATATGATTCTACAGTATCTTGGCCATGGGCCTTCAATAAGAGACAGTTGAAAATCACTTCACTGAAAACAGCAGGTACATGTAGGTACAAAAAAAAGTATATTATGGATGGTTGTTCATGATCACATTTCCATGGTTTCAGAATACTGTAAATTTGGAAATTATTGCGATGTTTTTATTATTGCGAAAAATGCGACAGTGTTGTAATCGTAATAATTTAAACTCGCATTTTGGAATTTTTATATGAATGAAGCAGGATTTTTCTCAATATTGCAAAAATTAAAATTGCATTTTGGTCTAAAATAACAAAATCGCAATAATAATTGCACGCAATAATTTCTGAATTTACAGTATATATAAATATGTACATGTACCCTATTTTTTACAAAATAATTCAAATTAAGCCGAGTTGAGATAAGCAGATATGCATACTGGTGCCAGTTTTCAAGATTTTTGTACATACATTTTTCCATATCCATTCATGTATTTTAGAAGGAAGACTTGTCCAGTAGAACAAAATGTAGAATAAGGGGCATGGTAAGAAAAATTTTATAATTTATCGCAATCAAATGCAATACCAAAAAGAAATGTTGTACAACAACTCCCTTTTTCATGTTTTTATAGTAATATAATTCTAACTGGTAATGTCCTTCCTTTAAGCTTGAAGTCCCTTCATTTAATGTTATGTCAACAAAATAACTTAAATTACCCGACTTGAGCATGTTAGGGGACATCTTTAACAACTATGAACAATTGGTATTATTTGAGCCTTTGACAAGTAACCTTTTATACTAAAAACTTAAGTTCCAAGACTGTCTCTTTTACTGTGTCAGACTTTATTTTACATACAAATGTCACATGATAAAGTCAGATACCTATGCAGTGTTGGGATCGGTACAACAACTTCTGCATGAAAACGTGAACATGTTGACGATTAACTTTAAAGTAGGTTTTCATCAGGGTGAGGAAGTCAAACTAGAACAGTAATGTCAGTATTGTCAACTTTTTTAAGTGGAGATCTAAGAAAATTATAACATTTGCTTAATTATGCAGTGTAAAAATCTAGACATGTGGCATGTGCATGGAAAAATGTCACAGGATATGACTTTTTCAATCTCCAAATTGAAACAAAAACTATCCCAGAAATCTAAGTAGCATAAACCACTGTATTTTAATTCAATCTTTAAGTTGTGATAAGATTGACCGCAAATGCTGTATAACAGCATTTCCTGATGTCAGATTTGTCAGTATGACACGACATTTTAATTGAAAAGAAATACTTTCTCTCTACATGCATTTAGACATGCACTATCAAATTGTAAATGTATCAAGATATTTTTCCTTAATTTTTAAATAAAACAAAGCAACACTTTATGATACAATACCCTCCGATTTTGGTAGTCCGAGATTACTCTGACGTCCAACGGCTGTTTTGCCAGACAAGCTGGGGCCGTGGGACGTCAGAGCTCGTCCCATATCAAAAGTGGATATTTGCCCGTCAAAATAGATGCGCTGCTTCGTCGCTTCTGGTGCCAACGGACGGCCTTGGAATTATATAAATCGGGTATCAATTTGTTTATTTTCATTTATCTCTTCATTTATGTAAGTTTCACCTACCTGCCACCCTTTATTTTCTCATATTTAGACAGTTTTCACAGTGACCCACCGATTCTGGCATTTTAACTTTCATTTTGAAAGATTGTCATGTGATCACGAGAAAAAAGTAAGGCACACTGGACTATGGGAAATGATGTATGCATATGACCCTAGGTCAATATGAATATATAATCTAACACCTCGCTCATTTACGATGCAAGCAATGTAAATATCCGAGAGCTTCGAACGTTATCATGGTTGGCACTAAATGCTTAATACCGATCTCCTGTAAAGGAGGTGAAAAATCGTGGTTGGCTACTAAATGTTAAATATCGATCTCCTATAAAGGAGGTGTAAAAGTATAAATATTTGCATATTTGAGTCTCGAGGTCACGAAATCTCTCGTAACTTGACATCTATTTGAAAATAAAAGTAAAATGTCTGAATCGATGGGTCACTGTGAAAACTGTCTAAATATGAGAAAATAAAGGGTGGCAGGTAGGTGAAACTTACATAAATGAAGAGATAAATGAAAATGAACAAATTGATACCCGATTTATATAATTCCAAGGCCGTCTGTTGGCACCAGAAGCGACGAAGCAGCGCATCTATTTTGGACGGGCAAATATCCACTTTTGATATGGGACGAGCTCTGACGCCCCACGGCCCCAGCTTGTCTGGCAAACAGCCGTTGGACGTCAGAGTAATCTCGGACTACGATTTTGGATACTGAACAAAGCTTTAAAGCAAATGGGTGATGTCGAGAAAAGCTACTCGACATATTACAATACTATCTCAGAGAAAATTATCTAAGCTGTAATATTTGTGTCGTGAAAAACTTAAGTCGGCTATTTATATCATTATTAATAAAGGCAAAGACCTTTTCAGGGATATTCTCATGACGATCCCCTTTTTCGGGAGCGTCACACTTTTGTTTTGATTTCCTGAAAGTGAACTTCTATTCACTCTGCGTTCATTTTGCACTTACCATTTATGATAAAAACACATATCACTAAAGAAAATATCAAGCTTTTGAATATTCCATGTTTCAAATTATTTGCGTTGTTGATATAGCAGAATACCCTTTCAATTTTACACTGTCACAACCAAAGTATTTGAAATGACATCCGCCATAGTTGACTCACATTACCCAGAATGCAATGGAATTAGGTATCTGTGGGGCTCAAATTGGGATAACTGAAAAATGCTCTCACTTTTTATTTTTATTTTTAGTTAACGAACGTATATATATATATAACTAAATTTTAACAAGTTTATTCATTTTTGAAAATAAACGCATATATGCCTAATTTTTATTAACAGTAATTCAAGACTATTAAAATCCTTAATCTGTCCAGAGACATATATTCGGTACATCGAGAAAAATGATCGTGAAAGATTACTAACGGTGGTCTGAGACTAAGCATTGCGCTCGGATCGTGAAAGATCTGGTATCAGATCGTGAATAGATGACAAATAGGAAGCGTGTTTTCTGATTATTTGGGTGTATTCTCGTTATAATTTTACGAACTTATATCTATTTTATTTGTTTTTTGTTTATTTCTGTAAGTGACTATCGCACTGATAGACAGAAATCCAGTTGAAATTAAACAAAGAAATGGAACTCTTTGTTAGAGAAGGTAAAAAAGACCAAGTTGGTAAATTTGAATTGTTTACATCTGTTTCTATGGGCTTTAAAAGTTTAATGAAAGTGCCTAATTTAGGATTTTATGCATCTTATGTATGTGCTTTTACTTAAATTATGGTATGGAGCTTCGAGATATTTGTAAACTTTTAAATTATAGACAAATTTTCGATTTTGGTAGGTGCAAATTAATGTGGATCTTTTTTGTGTATAAGCATACATTCCGCCGAAAAAAATATTTCAAAGAAAGATAATAAATTGATCTTTTAAAGCATTAATTTGCATCTCTGCCCCCGGCGACAGCTTTTTGGAAAAAAATCCCCAAAATGGGCAATAATTTCATCGAAAAGAGAAAGTCGAGTACACCTTTTTATGTTTAGACGTGTTTGAATTGACTATTCTGTCTGCTGACATTAGGGAGAGACATTCAATTCAAAATATTTTATTGTTCAAATATCAAACGTAGGGACATTTAAACAAAGGGATTGGACAAAAGGCAACGCCTATAAAAATCCTTTCCCATACAATATTGATTGAATAATCTGATAGTATATAATACATTTCTGACAATTCATAGATCATTAATTCATTGTTGCAGTGAGTCAGGGGAGGTAATCCCCCCAATTCTTGAAATATTTTATTGGGTACAGTCAGGATTCTACTTCGTCAAAATTCTACTACGTCAAAATTATCTCCCCATTACGCCACCTAATTTTTATAATCGTAAATATGGAAGCCATTGTAGTGATGACGCGCTGTCAATTTAGATCTTGAAAACCGATAAATGTATCCACATTGCATCATTACGATCCTTATATGTCAGTTGTATTTTAAGAGACAAATTTATCTACTAGCTATTTAGCATCATTTAATGTACTTTTATGCATTTGGTCAACTTAATACTATTGTCTGATCGGTTGTCAGGGGGAATTTTCGAAAGTTCAAAAATATTTAAAAAAAATTCTAATTAAATATTTTGTGGAAGGGCAGACTTAAAATTTTCAGAGGTTGAAGATTAATAACCCTAGATAGCACACACAAAAAAATGAAGTTTTTTTCGAAGTTATGCATTTTTAAGATCCACTTGAAAAGTCTGTCGTCAAGTACTTTTAGTAAAAATTTGTTATTCGAACACACCTACTCTGTTGTTATGACTCATTAGAAAGGTATTTCACTTGACCCATATATTTCATTTTTTAGTACTGTAAATTTTTGAATGTTATCATATCAACCTAGAGCCTAAATATATAAAAATAATAGAATCTGAAGCGAGATGATGTATCAAATATTTTTCTTTTATACGTTTTCTAGACAGAATAGTCAACTCAAACACATCTAAACATAAAAAGGTGTACTCGACTTTCTCTTTTCAATGAAATTAATGCCCATTTGCAGAGATGCAAATTAATGCTTTAAAAAGATCAATTTATTATCTTTCTTTGGAATTTTTTCGGCGGAATTTATGTTTATGCACAAAAAAGATCCTCATGTATTTGCACCTACCAAAATCGACTGTTTTGTGAAAATTTGTCTATAATTTAAAAGTTTACAATTATCTCGAAGCTCCATACCATAATTTAAGTAAAAGCACATACATAAGACGCATAAAATCCTAAATTAGGCACTTTCATTAAAATTTTAAAGCCCATAAAAAACAGATGTAAACAATTCAAATTTACCAATTTGGCCTTTTTTACCTTCTCTAACAAAGAGTTCCATTTCTTTTGTTTAATTTCAACTGGGTTTCTGCCTGGGTATGCATATATAAATAATAATTATCAGTAAACGCTTGCAAGTTCACTACTGAAGATGATAATGTCAAATTTTATACCACATTAATAAGAAATGTATATATGTGTCTCCGCATTATATAATAGTCCCAGGTAATTCTCATTATATTTCCACTAAACATTTTACTATGCCTTCTATGTCTGGTACGAATCAGGAAACTGCATTTACCCGAGAAGAAATTGATGATTTTTTCCTTCATTTACTGACGCTCAATGTCTTTAAAGTGAGGGGTCCAGGGCAGAGCCCTGGTAGGGGGTTCAGGGGGAAAACGGTTTTCAGCATTTTAAGTTGCAAAATTTTGAGTACAGAAAACATAAAATTTACTGGTCATTCTAATATGATGTTCTTCTTTCGCTTTGGAGACTTTCTAATAAAACATGGACTACACGTGATTGACGTCACAATTGAAATTGCAACGTCAGTTGTATTTTAAATAACGCCGGCTATCAAAATGGACATTTGTGTTGGTCAGTGGTGCCCGCTGGGAAATTAAATAAAATCATTCTAAAAGTAAGTTTACATGTATCGGTTCATTTTTTTTTTTTTTTTTTCGTGATTTTCTATATCGTTTTGGCTTCATTCAATCAAAATGGCTGCCTTTCAAACGTGTTTTATAGGTCCGCTTCAGAGGATAAAAGTTCTGAATTTTCATATTAGAACTGAAATAAATCTATCATGCCATGCTCTTGCTCATTTAAACATGAGATCCTGTAATAGGGGTCGTCCAGGATGAAGGTCTGGAAATTTGGAAATGCCATTGGGAAATGAGGGTTTATTGGATAGGACAGAAATTTTGCCTTTCGGACCACTCAAAGAGTTGTTGCAAGTGCTTTTAACGTACAGAGAGCGTGGCATTCTCTCTACACTAGGCATAGGATTTAACGTCCCCATTCTGACCAGACGTGATTGCGTATTTATACATCCTGCACAGCCAAACGGACGCCCAACTTTGGCAATGGTTTTATTGTAGGTCGGAAGAAGACCAAGTGGAAAGCTAGTTGAAAGCCAACAACAACTAATAAAAAAGTCATGTATTTAAGAATGAAATGTTAGGGTTTTGAGCATTTTGAGTGTACATGACTTGTGTACAAATGACATTTGATAATTAAAGCGTTTTTGACGACTTCACGTGCATCTACAGATAACACTGTCATAATATATTTTAATAAAAAAAAAATATTTGTGAAAAAACTATGTGAGGGCACGTGCCTAAAGCTACGCCCCTGCATGTATATTATGTAATAGGCACTATACTTACACGTATTCACGAACAGATTAAAATTTTGATTTTACTCTTTGCTTCTTAAATTCAAAGACTGTGAAAGACCGAAAATGGCATAAATATAGGCCCGAAAAGGAAAGTATGCTAGATACACTTACTGGAAATGTGAAGATATGATTGAAGCTTTAAATTTTCTCCTGGACAACATATATGTACGTTTCGGCGATAAAGTGTATCGACAAGTAGTAGGTATTCCTATGGGCACTAACTGCGCCCCTTTAATAGCAGATTTATTCCTGTATTGCTATGAATCTCAGTTTATGACCAAACTCAGTAAAGACGCGTCATTGTTACATTTGGTTGATACATTCAACAATACCTTCCGTTATCTAGATGATATTTTTCGTTAAATAATCCAGACTTCTCTAAATATACTACCGAAATTTACCCAATAGAACTTACTTTAACTAAATCTAACATAAACAGCAGTAGTTGTCCTTTTCTGGACTTGGACATTTCAATCTCTAAAGGAAAACTCCATACGAAAATTTACGACAAAGAGACGATTTTTCATTCCCTATTGTTAATTTTCCTTTTTTAGACGGCGATGTTCCTTTGGCTCCATCATACGGTGTGTATATATCCCAACTCGTTCGTTATGCCCGTGTGTGTAGTGATGTCATAGATTTTAACGAACGTAATCAATGCATCACTAGTAAATTATTAAGTCAGGGATTTCGTTACTATAAATTACGTAAAACTTTTGCTAAGTTCTTTCATAGATACAAAGATTTGATTAGTAAATTTGGCTGTACCTGTAGAAAACTGATTAAAAACGGTATTTCACATCCTAAATTTTACGGTAATATTGTACTTAAAGCGCGGAAATCACTATATGATCCGTGTAAACTCATCGAACCTTTAAATAAACTTATTAGTTCAGGTTATCTTACCAATGTTGTAATTAGATCTTTGAATATAGTTTACATTGGCACTAATATCGATTTTGTCATCAGCAAATTAAAACATAACTAAATTTGTATCCTTTTCAAACGGGATGTTTAAAGACACACCCACGTTCATTTTGATCTATAAAGAGGTTAAACTCCTAACTATCCTACTGTCTGTCGATACATTTATTTTGGCATTGCACTAGTCATGTCTTCTTTGACTGTCCATGACGTTAAAATACTAAATCCCTGGGATGTGTTTTAGTTGATTTTAGTCCCTGATGCATGATTTTTATTATTAATTGTTTTGGCTTTTAACTAGCTGTCAGTAACTGCGAGTACTCTCAAATCGTACTTTCTTGTTTTTTGACCTGTTGATACTAATTGTAATGCTTTTTGTTATTTAATGTTATTCATGGTTATATCTGGTCTATATACCAGCTTTGATAAGTGTTTGGTACTAATATAAATTTCCACTTCGTACTATGAACATAAAAATTATTTATTTTGTTAAAATATTTCCTTTCTCTATTGGAACTGTATACGTATATCTAACAACAAAATTATTTTATTTACCTGTGTTTAAAGTTATTGCAAATGGCTGATATTTTTGTTCGAGCATATTGTTTTTCTTAAATTGTTTAACATTTCATACGATATAACATGTTACTTTTATTATTCTTCCTTAGTTTATTTATTTTGAATTTACATTGTATCATAGGTCAAATTTATTTGTTCAGTGTATGTTCAATGGTGTTACTATGTCCTTTGATTGAGTTAAGCTATTTCAGTTGATATTTTATAGTGTGTCTTTCTATGTTGTGATGTTACACTATTGTTTCAGAAAAGGGTGAAGGTTTGGTACCATTAAAACGTTTAAACCCGCTGCATTTGTTTGCACCTGTCCTAAGTCAGGAATCTGATGTTCAGTAGTTGTCGTTTGTTGATGTGGTTCATAAGTGTTTCTCGTTTCTCGTTTTTATATAGATTAGACCGTTGGTTTTCCCGTTTGAATGGTTTTACACTAGTAATTTTGGGGCCCTTTATAGCTTACTGTTCGGTGTGAGCCTAGGCTCCGTGTTGAAGACCGTACTTTGACCTATAATGGTTTACATTTATAAATTTTGACTTGGATGGAGAGTTGTCTCATTGGCACTCATACCACATCTTCTTATATCTACCTACAACTTATGTTACCGATTGTCGTACACAACAATTGTTTTGCTATCATGTGCAGCAAGTTTTTGTCTGTCGTTCCGAATTCCCGGATTTTGATACAATTTAGTTGGGAATCGTGAACAGCAGATTTCGACCTGTGTTACCTATCAAAACCACTAGCCTGTTATATGGTTAAATACATGTAGATAATGTTAAATTCAAAAATGGTTTCTTATTTATTCATAAATGCACATTTGTAATCCGACGGGTTGATGGCATGTATTAAATATTTCATTGACTGTAAAGTCAATTCTGAGCGATTTTTTCTTCGATCCTTTTCGGGGAACAGCTTTATTTGTTCCAGACGAACGACATTCATAGTACTTCTTGAAAGTTATTTTTTTTTGTGACCAATAGAGAGAAAAAGAATTAAGCAGCTAGTTCTTGTAAATATTGAAACCAGTTCGCTTTCACATTAATGGTAGAAAGTAAAATAACAAAAATACCGAACTCCAAGGAAAATTCAAATCGGAAAGTCCCTTATCAAAAGGCAAAATCAAAAGCTCAAACACATCAAACGAATGGAAAACAACTGTCATATTCCTGACTTGGTACAGGCATTTCCTCATGTAGAAAATGGTGGATTAAACCTGGTTTTATAGCTAGCTTAACCTCTCACTTGTATGACAGTCGCATAAAATTCCATTATATTGACAACAATGTGTGAACAAAACAAACAGACATAATAGGTAAAAATGTCAAAAATAGGGGTACATCTGACAGTCAACATTGTGTTATAATCTTAATGACTATAAAAACAAACAAATATGCCAACAAAGAAAAACAAATTGGCATATAGACAAAGCACATAAGCAAAAATGAATGACAAGAATACAAAAAATGACCACAACACACCAACACAATGGTACCTAGGTATTCCCCCTTTTTCGCAAATCAATTTGAGACTCGGTATCGAACCAGTGCTGAAAGTTATATTGCAATACATTATGGTGAGTATGGTTGGCATTTCTAAATATATTCAATAGAAAGCATTAAGGGTGTATCAAAATAGCTTAGGTTCTACTGTATGTATATATTAACCTTTTCTTCATTTACATAAGAAATCTTTTAAATGAAGTCATTCTGCTTATACCAATAGTTAATTCCTTACTGGAAAAAATATCAATTTCTTCCTTTGCAAGGTTATTTCTCACATATGATATAATGATACGCGATAAGAACTTTGTTCTTCAAATCGCCATAGAAAATTTGACTCGGTTCGACCCCTTAACAGTGCCTATCGTCTGCTGACGCAATTTCACCTCTTGTTAATCATATAAGTCTTGTTTCCCGAGTGCCACCGATGCTAGTGTTAGGAAAATTTTACTCAACATACCTGTCAAGCCAGTTTCACATGATTTTCCGAGTTTTCCCTTTTAACAGTGGTGTAAATTTCTTATATATTTCTTGATAGATTTTACCAAATGAACATCAATCAAAACAAGTTTCCTTGTTTAAGATTTTCGTTGCTTCCGCACCTTTGAGTATTTTTACCCGAGACAGGTAGGGCAAATTAATTATCGGCAGATAAGACGACTGTTCGATAAAAAAATTAAAATAACAAAAATACCGAAATCCAAGGAAAATTCAAAACGGAAAGTCCTTTATCAAATGGCAAAACCAAAAGCTCAAACACATCAAACGAATGTAAATCAACTGTCATATTCCTGACTTGGTACAGGCATTTCCTTATGTAGAAAATGGTGGATTGAACCTGTTTTTATAGCTAGCTAAACCACTTGTATGACAGTCGCATATAATTCCATTGTATTGACAACAATGTGTGAGCAAAACAAACAGACATAATATGTCAAAATGTCAAACATTGGGGTACAGCAGTCAATTTATATTTTACGCGTAATAAGTAATTAGTCTGTTGGAAGGATGTAGGCGAATATCATCTACATCTTAGATCACCACACCCAAATTTGCAGAAACCAAACAAATTATTATTTTTCAATAACATGTTGTCTACACATCATATTATTCAAATTACACAGCAAATTCTGAAAAAAGTTTGGTTCCATATTCAAATACGTCATCGTTTGCAAATATATCTTAGCATTAGTAAATACCTTTACAGAAAACAAAGTTTATTTATTTGTTTTAGTGCCCAAATGTTGTTGAATATTTACAAATATAAAAATACATTTTGTCCGTATAGCTAGCTAAGTTAATTTCATTACAATTCAACATTACCTCAGGAATAGATTACCTTAGCTGTATTTGGCAAAACTTTTAGGAATTTTTGGTCCTCAATGCTCTTCAGCTTCGTACTTTATTTGGCCTTTTTAACTTTTTTTGATTCGAGCGTCACTGATGAGTCTTTTGTAGACGAAACGCGCGTCTGGCGCAAATACAAAATTACATCCTGGTATCTATGATGAGTTTATTTACAACCACTGGGTCGATGCCACTGCTGATGGAGTTTTTATTCCCCGAGGGTATCACCAGCCCAGTAGTCAGCACTTCTGTGTTGACAGGAATTATCATTGATATGGTCATAATTATAAATAAACTGTTCATAAAACTTTGAATTTTTGAAATACTAAGGCTTTTCTACCTCAGGAATAGATTACCTTAGCTGTATTTGGCAAAACTTTTAGGAATTTTTGGTCCTCAATGCTCTTCAGCTTCGTACTTTATTTGGCCTTTTTAACTTTTTTTGATTCGAGCGTCACTGATGAGTCTTTTGTAGACGAAACGCGCGTCTGGCGCAAATACAAATTTACATCCTGGTATCTATGATGAGTTTATTTACTTATTGAAACATAATATTTAATAAGTTACAATCTCCAAACAAATTAGAGATCGAGTACTGTATTCTTTTACCATGTTTGTTAATGTTTTTCAAACTTTAAGGTATTTGTTGATGTGACAAATTAATACTTTCATAAGTTTACAGCTCTATGGAAAATTTGTGCTTACAAATAATGAAAACTAAACATTTAAAATATCCAACCTAAAATGCCTCCCTGAACACAAATATATAACATGACTCAAACTCAAGAACCAAATTTCAAATCTTAAAATCCAGCAAGTTACAAATAGGCATGCTCAGTCATTTTATGTAATTCTTGCAATGCTCTTGTAAACATATAGAATGATCAAAGATTTCTGCAATCTAGCTGCGAACATCCCGTAAATTCTAATTTTTCCTGCGATCTTGTTGCACACATAATGGTTTCTGCAAACTTACCGCAAGTTTGCATCAAAAAGCTGTTTGGAGTAGGTTTGCAGGATCTTATTTTGTTTTTTGTATTTTATCGGAAAAGTGTAGATGTCATTATGCTTTACTATACCATAGATATAATAGCCATATATATGGCAATTATATCTATGACTATACCGACTGTATTATGAATTACAAAGACTCTCCTTTTTTTTGTTGTTGTTGTCTTTGTTTGATTTAATTGTATGTGTGTTTGAACGTTTAATTCAGTTGAGTTATGGCCACGTTAACCAATTATATATACGTCTGTTTGGGTTGCTCACCCAATTTGTCAATATGTAAAATACTTCATGCCAGACTTCGGATGGATTGTAGTAATCTAAACGAACATTTATTTAAGAGAAATCTTGTAGAAAGTAAAAACTGTACTTGCGGTAGAATCGAGAGCAGTAAGCATTTTCTTCTCGGGTGTAATAATTACTCCCTTGTCCGATTACGTACAATAGAAACAATTCCGTTCCCATACAATATAAAAACACTCCTATTTGGCCGCAATAACCTCAGTCAAGAGGAAAATCTACTCGTGTTTAAACAAGTGCAACAAGTTTTAGTAGATTCAAAGCGATTTGGCATATAGCGTCTTTCATGCATGGTTAGGATCGTAATTGGGTGAGACAGACAGTCTTGACAAAGTCCTGGAAACACATACCGCCGCCGGTACATATATATATAGAAAAGATCTGACGAAAAAAAAAACTTTTTCATTTGCAGTTATTTCCCTTTATCTTTTTGACAGGGAGACGGATTAATATAAGGGAAACCTTGTTTCCGAATCCCTTAGTATTAATGTATCACTGTATTTATAGGTGTATGTCATGTACATGATTTTTTGAAATAAAATATGTTTAAAGTAATTTGTCAATATTACGGAACATTAAACAACTGTCATACAAGTGGGCGTTTTAGCTAGCTAGAAAACCAGGTCTAACTCACCATTTTCTTTAGAAAAATGCCTGTGCCAAATCAGGAATATTGAGACAGTTATTTTCCTCCGTTATACAAATATATTGGCGAGAACGTTCATGGAAATCAGACGAGACAATCTTAACTTTTCATACGACATAAAACTTATGCAGCTAGGGCGGGCATACATACTTATATTGTTATAAGGCAACTAGTCGGTGTGGTATTATCAAATAATCAGATCCAATGGCATTGAACCATCATAGCCCTAATCACAAACAAAAGTGAAGCGGAATAAGTCATGCAAATCCTATCTTTTTGCTTTACCAATTAAAATTATGTATTATCTTGTGTTTAAAGAATGATTTGATCGTTTTAGTGGATTTTTGCAATAACGAATAAGCGGCAATACTTTTCACGTTTATTGAAAACCGGTACCCGATCTTTCATGATCCGAAATGTTAATGTTTTACAAATATTCAAATTTTTGCAAAGTTTCTGATTAAAATAAAACAAAATAACGTTAAGAACTATTTGAAACAGTAATATGAAACGATCTTTTTAAGAGAAAAGTAGTTTATGCATTCAAAATATAAATAAAATCATGTTTGTTTACATTTTTATTTTCTTGAAATTTTGATGAGCAATCTGCCTTTTGTAGTTTTGTAAAAACGGTGTACTTTTAAACCTTGATGATCACAATGATGAACCATTCTGACAGACAGTTTTTTTCTGCCAATATTTGTTATTATAATTCATTAGATTATTTACTGACATTGCATGTGTCTTCTCGATAAGATTTCCTTCACGATCCTATACCAGATCTTTCACGATCCAATTGCAATACTTGACCACCGTTACTTATTCTTTCATCATCATTTTTCTCGATATACCGAATGACAGCCGTGGTGTTAATCATACTCAGATAGAAGTTTTAGAAATGTTGATCCTGAGAGATTTTTGGGGATATGAAATCAAAATATTTAAATTTTCTCATCAGTGAACATGATGACACTGGTGCATCATACCAAAAGTTTACCAAAATAAGAAAAAAAAAAGAGATCGGTCTAGTATTTTTTTTATAATTTGAAAGTATAGGAGGACCTTAATCAACTGATTTTTTACCTGATATCAAGGATTCTGTCCATGCAGTAAAGGATCTCGATCCACCAACCGCATTACAATCTGCGTAAATGGTGAGCGCAAAAATGATCTACATTAAAAATCGGAGGTATCTAACATTTTGTCATCAATGTTGCAAAACATATTGGAAATGGTAATACTGTCCGATTCACGAGAATCGTCCAAGTTTTTAGTTAACTAAACACTTTAAACAGAAGTGCGAAGGACTAACAAATCAGCATGTGACAGATGACTTTGTCAGCAAGCAAATATATGGGTATGTCCTTAATGCTAAGAATGTAACAGGGTATGACGGTATTTCCTCTAAAATATCAAAATTGGCAAAACTTGTAATTATCAGGCCTATTAAAACACTGATCAATAAGAATTTGAAAACTTCAGTATACCCAGGTTACACCATTTAAAAAAACCAATATACTCGACAATAAAAATTATTTATAGTCCAATTAGTGTGTTGCCAAGAATTTTCCAAATTTTACGAATGTGCTTTTTTATCAACTAGCTGTGTTTTTATAAACATTTCTACCCCAATTTATATTTGCATTTAGACCCGAGTATGTGTGTCAAACTGTCCTCCTAAAATTTATAGAGGATTACAAAAAGGCACTGGAAGATAGCAAATTTATCACAGCAAGGACAATATCACAATTAACAGTGTTTTTACTAATTGTTAGATGGTGAAACTTATCTGGATTAGCTTTAAATTTGTTTAATTGTATTCAAACCTGGATTGTATATAAAGAATATATATATGCAGATATTGTAAAGCAGTATCTATCAAGTGGTTTTCCTTAGCCTTTATGAAAGAGGGACGAAAGATACCAGAGGGACAGTCAAACTCATAGATCGAAAACAAACTGACAACGCCATGGCCAAAAATAAAAAGACAAACAGACAAATAATAGTACAGATGACACAACATAGAAAACCAAAGACTAAGCAACACGAACCCCACCAAAAACTGGGGGTGATCTCAGGTGCTCCGGAGGGGTAAGCAGATCCTGCTCCACATGTGGTACCCGTCGTGTTGCTTATGTTATTACAAATCCGGTAAATAGTCTAATTCGGTAAGTCACTTTCGTGAAAAGGGAGGGTATTGTAGTTACGACATAAGGAACATATCCGATATCAACTGTGAAACGGTTATTCCATAACGGTCAACCAACTCGTGATGGCGTCCGTATGAAGTTTTACCACAGACTGTGATTCTACACAATAAAGGAATACATATTTCAGAAGAGAAGACACAGTTTTCCCATCGAAAAAAAAAACATATCATGCAATTCAGTTTTCTTTATTGACATATTTGTTTGTTTTTATAATGATTAAGGTCATAACACAATGTTGACTGCTGTACCCCAATTTTTGACATTTTTACCTATGTCTGTTTGTTTTGCTCACACATTGTTGTCAATATAATGGAATTCTATGCCACTGGCATCACAAGTGAGAGGTTGATCTAGCTATACATGCTATAGAACCAGGTTTAATCCACCATTTCCTACATAAGGAAATGGACCTGTAATCTGATACTACATTCCGTTGATATAAAGCACTACTTACCCTTTTACGATTAATAACATTAACGGCACCAACTTTACATCCCCAGATGTGAATTGGAATGTCTGTTCAGTGATGCTCGAGACCAAAATATTTGAAAATCCAAACGTTGAAGAATTGATAAAACCAAAAAGAGAACAAACGTAAAAAAACAGGTTTACCTATCCTTTAAAAGTCAGGTAGAGAAGACAAACACGTCAATGAAAGCAATGGGAATCATATGAACTCCGAGCTGCATGAGACAGGTTTGTCAACAAGGTAATACTGTAAATTCAGAAATTATTGCGATGTTTTTATTAATGCGAATAATGCAACTTGGACGATTATTGCAATGATAAGAACTCGCATTCTGATAGCTGATATATAGATATATCTGTATGCAGATTTCCCTGAACTCGCAAAAAATAATCTCTCATTTTTGTCCATTATTCAAAAATCGAAATAATAAATGCACGCAATGATTTCTGAATTTACAGTAATCTTCTTTACCCGTTTCACTCGTCGTATGTACTTGTGAGAATAAGTATCACGACAAGACATTCAGGAACCGGTGCAACATAACATTATGGACGGATAAACCGAAAGCAGTGTATTTAAGTTCATCTTTTATCAAACAGTATTTTATATAAAATACTTAAATGGCTGTGAAGCATTTAGAATAGTATCAAACAGTCCTTCTAAAGGTTAATAAGAAATTAGCAGATGATACAACGCAACATCAGACAACACTAGAATTGTCAACACATGGTACTTTTAAAATTCAGTAAACACACCACGTGAGTAACCTTCATAAATAACATGTTTTATTGAAATTTATCTTCACAATGACCAACAATAAGAACTGGACTCTGAAAATCGTGAGCAATATCGAATTCCAAGGAAAGGTTGGCAAGTTACCTATGCATGTTGAAATTGTACATGTGATATTATCCAGTAGTCAATATTTAATAGTAATATTGTGTCAAATATGTTATGATGAGTTAATTATAAAACGTTTGATCGATTACTGGATTCATCTACTTACAAAAACTAGTAAGACACTATAATACAGTGGTTGAAACTGTGGTCAAATCAATATCACGGTAGTTCAAACAAAGAAGTAATGTACTGTTATCTCTAACATTGGATTAAATATTAATGAAAACCTACGAAATAACCTTGATTTTAAGTCAGTTATAAACTATCTTCCTTTGGGAAATGTTTTTTAATCAGTTTTTGAAAGTACGAATACTACCGATACAGTCTTTGCAACACAAATTTAAACTCCGGTCAGATCGGTCAAAAGAGAGATAACTCGAATTGCACCCAAATTTAGGCAACAGTAGTTAGTAGTACAGCCCAGACCCAGAATGTGGTCCTGTCATGATATTTTACTCAAAAAAGGTCACAATGAATCACTATCGCAGGGGGGGAGGGGGGTCTCTTCCTATATAAAGGTTCACAAAGACGTGCCGTGCCGCTGGTATGGGTCTCTTTTTTGGACTCAAATATATCAATGGGGTGCAATTTCAAGGAGGTCATATATCAATGGGTAGGAAGTTACATGTCAGTGGGTCGGGTCATACATGTTTATCTTCTATTAAGACTAGTATCTGTGAAAACTTTATTCTGATAATTTTATCTAATAATATGAATGATCACCTGTGGTTATCGTCTAAATAAGATGTATTTATAATAGCTGGGAATATATATAAATGGGTTGTGATTTCCATATGAAATATATGAATGGCTAGGGATTTTCCCGTAAATCAATATATGATGGGGGTTAAACCCCACCCGGACGTCTGTACCCAAATTTGTATGATGAGATCCCCATCCTGTGCAATAATTATCAGTCTAGTATCATTTTATAAAGCATTAAATACTAGTAATACAAAGGCACTATAACATAGAAAATCAATTCAACAAATTAGGTAAACATAGTATTTGGTTTATTTAATAGCTCATAAATCATATCAGTTTTGATGGAAATTTGAACAGTAGCGGATCAAAGATCGTTAAGGAACAATTTTCCAATCAAGGAGGCAGTAAAAAAAACAAGAAAAAATAAACTAAAATTGAAATGAATCCGGTCATAAGAGGAGCGGTTCCTGATCCTTGTAACACCTTGATCCACCCTTGGAAGATAACGGATGACTTTTCAAAATTCTGTAGCATTAAAACTAAAACGGGCTTTAACAAAACAGCCAAAACGTCACGCTCAACTTTTATTGCTGGAGTTGCAATCTGAGATTCAGTTCAATTGCACAAATAATGGAATATTTATATAATGCTCGATAAATTGAAGAACAAAACTACTTCCTGAGCATTTGAATAAAACTCGTTACTGCTTTAAAGACATATATTTATCTGACAGAACTTTCTACACATATAGCAGAATGTTTTGTTGAAATATGTCTCTTTTTGAGACACACACTAAGAAACACCGAAAAAGTTATACGGGGTGAATGATTTTGAAGTCAGTCAATTCCGACGCATACTACTGAATCAATATTGAAGGATCATAGATTGATATAGAGCTTCAAGAGTATATCCACTTTAGTTTTGATTTTAAACACCCTTTAAAAATTCCTAAGAACCCCATTGCGTAAATGTTTATTTGGGGTGAGAGGGGTATTATCTATTTGGACAGAGAGAAGCCAAAAATAAAATGGTTTGAATTATCGTGGGTACTTCGAATTTTGTTTTCAGACAGACGTTTCGTCGTTTTTTTTTTTTGCCATGGCATTGTCAGATCGTTTTTCGTTATTCGGCATGGCATTGTCTGATTATTTTCGACTTATGAGTTTGGATATCCTTTTGGTATCTTTCGCCTCTCTTTACAAATTCTATTGACTATCCTTAATGTCTGAAGTTAGGTTATTTAATGCAGAGATAACAAACTACTTTATCAAATTGCTTTTTTTTTATTGCATATTGAAGAAAGTCTGTTCATTTCGTATTGCCATAAAAAAAAACACCCTTTAACGAAAACTCAAGATGCTTTTTTAAAGGAAAAGAAAAAACTGTACAAAAAATAAATCGAAATAGATCAATTATTATTCTCATTTGTAAAATAAAAACACAATACCACAGACACCAGGGGCGGATCCAGCCATTTTTAAAAAAGGGGGGAGAGGTTCCAACCATATGTCCCCATTCAAAAGCATTAATCGTCAAAAAGGGGGGTTCCAACCCCCCGGACCATCCCCCCTCTGGATCAGCCACTGGACACAGTAGAACAAATTGCTCAGTTCATTTTTCTGATTTATTGCCGAGCTGTGGCTCTACTTTTTGACCATTTTGGTTTATAAGCTCTTCAATTTATCCAATAAGTTTTGGAATTTCAAGTACTTTGGCCTATAGTATCACTGAAGAGACATTTATTGTCAACATGCGTATCTGGTGAAGTAAAAAGTGTACCTTTAATGTTATTACAGTCTCAGTCATAAAGTTGGTATATTTAGGGAACAGTCCACTGCTCTCTTTAATTTTATTTCAAAATAAAACTTATTGTACATAATTTGAATACCTTGTTTAGTTAAGCCCAATCAAACTGTAAAATAAAGCACTTGATTTAGATTTTCTTTATTACTTTCGTTGACAATGTATGTGAACAGACCACACGTAAACACTGTTTGATGGATTACTAAAGACGTAATTAAGAAAAAGAAATACAGAAGGAAAGTAAAACAAAGAACAAAACCATTAGTATTCCCCAAAAAAAAAAAAATGCCACAAATGTTTCGATTTACACATTCCATGTACCTAAACCTATTATGCACTAATTTATGTTTGCCAACACATAACAAAGAGACGATCGATAACATTGAAATTCAAACAACTTGTTTTGTAGACGATGGTGGCATGCTTCCTGTTGTTCCATTTGTTTCCATCGGAGATATTTTATTGTCTGCTTCAAATTTTCCTCTCTTTTGTCTCGCCAATAAATATTTCAAAACAAAAACAGATGCTGCTATAGCGACTACAGCACCAATAATGCCACCTACTATAGCCCCTGTATTATTATTAGATGTGGGTGCAACCCGAATAGCGTCTGTGGAGGAAGAGTTATCCGATGGTGTCGACAAAGATGTCATAGGCGACGTAGGTGCCGAAGTAACTGGTAACGTGGACACTACAATATCAAAACAGAATTATCATTACAGGTATAATCTTCAGTCAAGAATTCGTATGAATATACTTCAAATTTGTTTAAATTTACAAAAGTAGATTTTTTGGCATTTACTTATTCAAATTGATGACATAGATAAATTGGTTGTTTTACAAGATGAAAAACCTGTCCAATACAAAATTTGAAAAAAATACTTATTGATAATAACTCAACTTAAATGGATTGCTTGTTAATAATTTTTACCGAAATTAATTATTTCTTTTATCTTACTAATTATTTTCAGGGTTACGTTAAAGCAATACCTTTCTATTCTAACCTGTTTTTTCCTTCTTATGGAACAATAACACTAGTGTTTCATGCAAATGAATGCATGCGTACCGGTCCTTTTACCGATGTATTTTTTCCCCTTTGTTTGATATTATACTGCCAAAACTCTAGTTTTTTAATGTCATTCGAACACCCAAATATCTTTTGTTACTTGTTTGATCATACGTTTAACTTTTATCTCGTTATCTGTGTTGTCTTCAATATGACTGACTTAGCTCATCTGATCATTCTACTTTAGGTTATAGTATTGTCAAAAAATGCATCTTTGCTTCACGTCTCTTGCTACAAAAAGATATCATTTAGCAAAGCTGCAAACCATTAAATTCTTTAAAGTAACTGATGCAAAAAGAAAAAATGAAAATAGACAAAATAATAAAAAACAACCTTTCTGATAAAAAAAAACCTGATAAACGCAGCGTAAATAATTTTGAAGAAACTAAACACATTATTCGGCATTAGACACAATTTAAAATTACCTAAATGAGTAGTAGTGGTATCCTCAACTGTAGATTCTGTCGTTGCCATAACAACTGTAGTTGTATCATATTTAGTTGTTCTTTCACTTGTTGTTGTTTCTTCTTTCGGTGTAGTGTTTTGACTAGTAGTTGTGATCGTTGACGTCTCTGTTGTTATTTCTTTGTTATTTGTTGTTTCAGTTGTCATTTTGTCTGCTGTTGTTGTTTCAATTGTTGTTTTAACCAATGCGGTTGTTGCTTCTGTGGTTTGCGCCTCTGAAATAGTAGATTAGATAAGATAAGATAAGAAAAATTTATTTTGATTCGGCATAAGTTAAATATACAACACAAGCTCTAAGAAGCTTTTGACCGAATATAAAAACATATACATAACATAAAAACAGTATAAGATATAAACAACCTGTAATACAAAGTTGAATATCATACACATAGCATGCAATAAAAATTAAGCAACAAATTCAGAATGAAGTAAAACATTTTTTACCTATATAAAAGTTTGAAATTTAAATTAAAAATATGGTAACTATTTAAATAAAAGATTACTTTTATAAAAATCAAATAAAAGTTTAGGACTATAGTATATGCTTTGAGATCTAGAAATTTCAAAGAACAGAATATTTTCAACATGCATTGATTACCCAATTTCTGGAAATATGTGTCAAATTAAAATTTAAATAAATAAAAAAATTCTTGAAGAAATACATCAATTCTAGTTCAAAGCAACAAAAAGCAACATGAATAATAAACAGCTCAAGAGTTATCTGCAAGCAGTACAGCGACATCCCAAACCGTTCCGGGACTGAACAAGACTTTTAAAATGTGAAAAACTATTTTCAGTCCTGAAATGGTTTTAATTTGAAAGATTTTTTATCGTAACAGGTTGACGGTAAAAAGATATTTTCACCAAATCGTCTTAACGCATATTTATAGATTTCCCTTAAAATATTTACTTTTTTTAAGAATAAATGTACATACAAAAGTACACCACTTTTGAGATTTTTTTTGTGCTTGGCTACAAATTTTGATGGTAACTAATCTACAAAATTCGTTTTTATGATTGTCTGCTTTTAGATAAAATATTTTTGTTTCTTTGAAAGTTAAAAAGAAAAGTACCGGAAAGGGTCTGTCGCACTAGAAAAAATCGAAAACCTAAAGGACGTGAACTCCAAAAAGACAAAGTTTACAATACACATAAATTTTAAAAAGTGATATGCGCATACGAAAAACAATACTTAAGTAATGCAGACTCTTATGGAAACTGGCGGTATGGGTTTCCGAACATGTAACCTCCTTGTCCCGTGTGTGAAACCTATTATATGCTGTTACAGAATACCATAATGTGCACTGAAAAGGTGTTGGAAATAACCATACTGCTATTGAAAAGGATACATTTAGTATAATATTAGAAGAAAGCAAGCACGTAGTCAAAATATTTGCTAAACGGACATGGTAACGGAAAACACAAAATCAGAAGTGAAACGACGTTTAACTAGACAATTATCCCAGACATCTTTCAAGATAAAATGATGAAAAAGAGTGAATTGGTTGTGATATATTGAATTATAAATGTACATTAGTCGTTAACATTCATACTCATATAATTTCAAATTAAAAACAATCATAACATTTCTTTTTCTAAATGTCTTTTGTAGCAACACAAAGATATGCTGAGATCATTGAATAAAGATGAAAACATAGTTGTTGAAACAAAACGACATAACTCAATAGTATTTTCTTTAAATATCCATTTACGAAAACTTACGTAATAAAACAATGACACAACGCGGAAAATCCTGTAAATTTCAAATATTGAATTAAACTTTCAATCATAAAAATGAGAGAGAGAGAGAGAGAGAGAGAGAGAGAGAGAGAGAGAGAGAGAGAGAGAGAGAGAGAGAGAGACTCACTCTGGTAGAAAAAAATATAGAATAGGATTTTAAAATGATATCAATACTTATGACATTTTGAACGATTGTAAATAATTTCAAAGTTAGGAATTTGTCAAAATTCTATAAAAATAATACTAAATGATGAAAACTTTTTTTTGTTATGCAATTTGTCGCAAAAAAAAAATGTTTAACTCAATTTAAAATCATCATAAGAGTTGTCGTTCTTGATGTATGAGACTAATTCGTGTTTTCGATTAAACTTGATGGCGAATTCAGTATTTACCATTTTCTTTTCGGGTTGTTGAGATTAACGTTAAATATGATGTTTCAATATGTTCATCATTAGAAAACGTATGTCCTACGAATTGCAGACGGAAACAGTTATTATAAGTATTTTCTTATATTGCAAAATATGTTTGCGAACTGTAGCAACATTCAGTTTATAGGGGCATTAGCTGTCAAATTCATCTTCACCGATTTGACTCAAATTCTCATATTTGATTTATTACATACTAAAACGTATATCCAAATTACGAAAAGTCTAAAATAAACAATTAACGATGCATTAACACGACAATATGTATCAGCATTTTGTGTGTATTTTAGTCTAGACTCCATCTAATTAACATCGAGGTGACCTCCGAAGACTGCCGATGGTCACATAACCCGATATAAACATAAACATAGATATGAATAGATAGCGAACTGGTGCACTTGGATTTTTCTAGGTCTGTTTGATTTCATATTATAGGTTTAAAACATATGTTAATAATCGTGTATACCTGTATAAGAATGAATTTTTGTAGATCGAATCAGTCAACCAAATGGTTTGCCCTTGTTTCACTTCCAATGTAGACATTCTTTTCTTTTTAATAGCTGAACATGCCTAGTTCATGCGTAACCCATCTCTAGCTAAGGGGTTTAGTTGAAGTTCACATGAATACGGATTTAATGAGGTCGAGTTATTCACTTGCAAGTGAATGATTCATTAGCGATGTTTCTTTGCTTATTTTGACAAAACTGAACCAATCTGGCTGCTAAAAGCGAATTATTATATCACTATTTCACTTTCATTAATGATTTTTCATATTTTATTTTTTTTTCTATATCTCGTAGCTAATGCCCTTTAACAAATCTACGTTACTTTTGTAGTCATCTGAATTGGTTTTAACTTGATTTTGAAGCCGAAAATTTGGAATCAAAAAGAAATTCATTGTATAAAATTTTGCAAATGTTAGTAAAAGAGGGAAAAAAAATCATGCACGTGGTATTTGAAAATCAAACCATAAGATGGCCAAAACAAACCAAAATGAAAATAAATATCAGCTACTGGTCAACAAAATATTACATATACACTATTAGATTGATTAATCTAAACCCTAATTTAAAACTATGTAAACTAAGGTGGCGTGGAAAGGGGTAAGCAGTGACAGATATTTCCGTACGATCAAGCAATTTATATGATGGCGACTTAGACTTTGCAAATAAGAACTCTTACATTCTGTTAGTCTTTGTAGGAAACGCGAGCTGTTGAATATCGTATCAACTGAAAACGAATACTCAATAAGAATGTTTTGTGAGATTTTATTTGAAAAAAAAAACGAACCATTTACAACCATTTATAGCTCGAATTTCTTTGTACGGGAGAAGAAAATTGAGATGCTTTCTTTCAAAAATATTTGATTATTTGATAAAAGTATTTATGTTCACAATTCGTTTTGTTAACATTAACCCGTTTACACATTCCAGAATGAAGAGAATATGAAAATGCAAGATAAAAGGCTACATGCATATGCTAACTATAAAAGAACTAGCGTCACCAATGCCTTGCAGAAAAGAGACTCGTTAAATATAGTTTCATACATGTCATACAACATGAAAAGAAAAGTACCTAAACTATTTGTGCTTCTATATATTATATTGGCTGTAGTTATTTTTAGAGTTACGTCATTGCTTGTGGTAACTTTTGGGTCTAATAGATTTTGTGTTGTTGTTTCATCTCTTGTTGTTGTTTCATCTTGTGTTGTTGCTTCCTCTGTTGTTGTTGATTTAAATGGTGTTGTTGATTCCTCTACTGTTGTCAATTTATAATGTGTTGTTTGGTCCTTTTGAGTTGAAGCTTCATTTTGTGTTGTTAATTCCCCCCGAGTTGTAGCTTCATTTTGCATTGTTGATGTCTCTTTTGTAGTTGATTCTTCGCTTGTTGTAACCTGCTGTAATGTCGTTGATTCTTCACGTGTTGTAACTTCAACTTGTGTTGTGAATTCTTGAGCTGTTGCGTCATTTTGTGTTGTTGATTCCTCTTGTGTTGTTGCATATTGTTCCGTAGATATTTCGAAGGCATTTGTTGTCATGAATTCACTCATTGTGGTGTATTGGTATTCTGTTGTCAGTTCATCTGTTGCAATAGTCGATTCAAATGTTATAGGAAATGTCGACTGCTCATTTGTCGTTGAAATATCAAAAGACGTCGTGTAATCCGTACTCAGTAAATCTGTTGTAATATCACTTATCATTAACATGTTTTGTGTTGTCTGCGATTCAGATGTATCTGTTACGTCGTAAAAGGTAGAATATTCTGTGCTGACGGATTCGGTTGTATCTGCTTCAGTAGTTAATGTTTCTGAAAAGATCATTCACCCAACAAGATATGTGCAGTGTTATTAATTGTTAGAAATAAACATACACAAAGAGTTAATATTAGTATGTTAGTAAGTTAATTTCAAACCATCAGAATATATTACCATAATCAATTTAATATTTAGGGATAAATAAGAAGCATAGATATTTTTCTATTTGACAAAGAACAAAAAAAAAATATAAGCATTAGTTTATACATTTTATATTTGCTTGTTTTACCTGCTAATTCAAGGCAGAACTCGGTAAGTCTATAACTATGAACAAAGTCACGTGAAGCGACACTAACCAAATTAAGTACAAATGTGTATGCAAAAAATGTTTCATTTTGTAAGTCGAAGGTGGTGTTCCCCTATTACTTCTCAATTTCGCAATTTGCTACGGAACGAAAGGGTGTGTTATTGGTGACGAATATCATTATATTATGTCATGTAGCTATTTTATTATTGCTAGAAAAAAATTGGTTTTCCATTTTTGTCATGAAATGTAAAAACACAAAATATTTGAACTGTTTTCTTCAAACAACATAACCATATTAAATATCAAGCAGCAACTAATCAGTCAATCAATTATTAGTCAACGGTCCATAGATATTTTCCACCAAAACAGTCAGTATTTTTGATTTCGTCTCTTTTAAGATAAATGACTTTGTATGTCGTGATTTTGAGCTTAGTCCCTTTTTGTATTTTTACCGGATCTTAATATTTTTTTGCTATTTTAAATAATTGGTGTCTTATCATTCGTGACTAATAATGACTTTGCTAGACATTTTATTTTATCAGACGTTTTACAAAATGGTATATATTCGACGATCAATCAGACTTTAACACAAAATGAGAGAAACAAATCCCCTAACCACCCTTAGATTTAAAACTTTATATACTTGGTATTTTTAATTTTTGCATTTTCATAATCAATAGTGACGGATCTTTTACGTAAAGGAGAATAAACTATGATTTAGACAACAAATTAAAGTACGATTTGTTGCAAACATTTATAAAAGCAGAATTGTGAAATAATATTTCGCTATTAGCAGTCGGTTTGGTTCAATTTTGTCAAAATAAGACAAAAACATCTCTAATGTATTATTAGCTTGTAAGTCATTAGTTCAACTCATTTAAATCCGTATTCATCTGACCTTCAATTTAACCCTTTGCTGGAGAAAGTTACGCTTGTTTAGTAATTAAAAAAAAAGAATGTCAACATTGTAAAGTGGAACTAGGGAGCCACAGGGAAGATCCATTTCGTTTACTGATTCTGTACCCAAACAATATTGTTATACAAGTAAAATGATGATTGAATTTTTTTTTTTTTTTTTGATCAATGATATGAAATCACACAGACCTAAAACAATCGTCGTTATGCGATAACACGTGCTTGCTTGTGTGTTTAAACTTATATCTATGATACTATCGAGTCGTATGACTATCGGCAGTCACCGGAGGTCATCGCGATGGTTAATTAGATGGCGTATAATCAAAACTACACACGAAATGCTGATCTATCATAACTAGTACATGCATTATAAATTAGTTTGTTTTTTGGACTTTTGAAATTTGGATATACGTTCAAAAATGTTATAAATCAAACATGAGAATTTGATTCACATCGATGAATATGAATTTGACATCTAATGTCCCTTTAAAGGGAGTTTAATGGAGGTTAGAACTTTTGGACGGGTTTCAAAGAATTCGAAATCGTTTTATTATGTCATATGATGAAAGTCGGGCTTGTTGGCGGGCAGTTGGAGGTGGACTTGCAGGAGAGCGGAAAAGTGGATACCCATTAAGTACAATAAGCTGCTCACACATTTTTAAAACTTGTTAAAAATCTATCAAACTTTGCATAATGTTTGTAAATATATAGAGCATAAAATCATCATAGACAACAGGCTTGACATTTTGTACGATCGACAAAAAAACTCATCGGTGATACTCGAATAATAAAGTTTAAAAAAGAACATGTGCACCTTCTTTCATAAATTCATTTCGGATAAATTTAACTAACTTCCCTGAGATTGCAATTTCGTGATTTTCTAAAATATACATAATTTATGACCAATATGACACCTCTAGTGCCCCGCGAGTCATTATTAGACCTTGCAAATAATCTAAGGTATAAAAGTATGCTTAATACATACTCTGTATAAATCTGCAATCTTTTTTTCCTTTGACTTCATCTGCTATGGTAACAAGAAAGAATACAGTATAATATGTCAATTTGATTTTGGTATCATCAATATTTTTCATCCAAGCGGGACTGTATAAAAGGACTTTCTATACATATTTGCATGCTAATCCAGTTTCAATTTGTTCAAACAAACTGCATTGTAGTTTCATAGAACGAAAAATGGATGCTCCAATTTTTAAGGGGTTTGTGTTTCCCATTTACCTCTAGTTTCAGTGTGGAGTTTGTTTGTTTTCCCCCGGATTTGTCTTTGTCCCTTAATTTTCCTTCTTCTTGTCTGACGCTTCGTTTTTCGGTCTTTTCTCTGACCACGTTTACCCGGTTATGCAATCCTTAGCTCTACGTGATTGTTAAAAAGTTAAAAAAAAAAAAAAAAAAATATCACCTACCATTTTCATTTGTTTGCCTTTTATTAAAAAAAAATTTCAGCATTGAACGTTCCTGATAAAGGTAAATCCAGAAAAAACGCCTTGGGCGCATGAAATTTATTAAAGGAGACGTGACACGATTTTTTTTTTTTTTTTTTTTTTTTTTTTTTATTAAATTAATAAATATTAGTCTTCAAACATGTTTTGTGCAATTTTGCTGGTCAAAACCTGATCAATCGGCATTTTTTAGGTCAAAGAATCCAGCGCTTGTCATAATGAATGATTTTTAATTAGAAAACGATCACGTGATCGTGCATTCGTCAGTGGTTACAAGCTGGGAAAATGTCTCGAACTGGACGATGTCGATACACTATGAACGTATTGACAGCACTTTTCCCGATTACTGACAAACTACAAAGACAATTGATATCATCAATTTGAGCCATTGTGTGTGGAAAATAACCAAGAAAAAGATATTACTTTTTCATGCGAAGAGTCCAACAACGACGGTTTTGTCTGAAAAACCGATCGGACTGTTACCATACCTATGGGTTTGTCTGATGAATAAATTTAATAAACCGCTTTCTGCATTTATTTTAATTTAAATCAAACTACTTTTAATCATGATTGAAAATATAAATTTCTAATTTGATGATCAAATTGTTCTTTTTTCTCTCTGTTACGGCAGAGACATATAATACATTATATCACACCAATGATTTGTGTAGTGACAAATCCTTTATCACACTATTTCTACATTAGGATATTCAATTAACAATTTTATTACTCCCCCCTTCATGTAAACATTTATTGGAGGCTGTTGTTTAAGTAATTAAATTTTGACACCTATAGCATACTTGACCAGGTGAAAGGTAAGAAGGCACCTGTAGTTTGATTTAGTCACGTGTTCTGTTATTACACCTTTTAAAACCATACATGTTTAAGAAAAAAATATCTTATGTTGAAACAATTAATAAAGTTACACTACACTTCTAAAGTATGGAATTCCATTCAGACCCTTATAAATCTAACTTCAAATTTAAAGAATTAGAAAGTAAATTCAAATTGACATATATTCCCCACCCTCTCTTCCAAATATCATTTAGCAATCAATGTGTTTATTGCTACCAGCAAAATGCATGATTCCAGGAAAATATTCATAACACATAATGTTCTTTTTCAAAACATTGCAACAAAAAAGAGTACTAGTAATTTGAATAAATGAATAGGCGCTCACAAACATATACCCGCGACACATTTTGAATGTGCCTGTCTTAAATCGGGAACATGTAGATCAGTGGTTGTCGTTGGTTCATGTCTGTCATATTTTTTCTTCGGAAATTATTTTGTTATAAATAAGGTCGTTAGTTTTCTCGTTAAAATTGTTACACATTTTCATGTTGAGACCTTTTATAGCCGAATATACGGTATGGGGTTTTCTCATTGTTGGAGGCCGTACGGTTATACCAAATAATTGGTTCAAACGACACTTTCTTCATTTATTATTAAGTTTCCATGCTAAAAGAAAGGTTTTCATCATGATCTAAATCTTTACCAACTAGATAGTTGTCAATAATTATATTCGATGTTCAATATAAGAATGTAAAAGACTTATGATTCACATTCTCGTATCATTTCCTTGTTTGCTTTTTATGCTTTTTGCCTAACAATTTCATATGAAGTTATATATAGACTTGCAAGCATACATAAATATTACTTATCCATCTCAAGAAGTCAATTAAAAAATGCAACTGTTATAAACCTTTTTACATCTGCATATTTTAAAAGCAATACAAATAAGATCTATATACAGGTTGTCTATTAGTTATCAACACTGGTTAGAGTATTTAATTGGTAGTGCATAGGGTATTGCGTATATGTAAGAGAATGATAATCCCTTTCTTCATGATTAAGTACGAGCGTTAGCGAGTACTTGTCATGAAGTAAGGGATTATCATTCTCTTACAAACTTAGAATATTGTAAAGTGCTCAAGGCTCAAATGATCTCTTGATTGGTTGTCTTCAAGAATTAGTTTCATTGTCAGTACAATGTTTATAATTAATGCATGACTTCCTTTTTAGGCATTTCATTTATGGATTAGTTTTAGTTTTTAATAACATTAAAGGTACCAATTTTACTGCACAAATAAACTTCAACTTAAATTGATTTTTTTGTTTGTTTCACGATTCAACTTTTAGTCAGTTCCAATCACTGTGTGATAAATCCTTTCAATCTGATAAATGTGCCTCAGGGCAGTTGTAATTCATTCATAGAAATTCTTTATTTTGAACTGTAAGTAGGCCTAAATAATACTATAATCCCTTACTAAGAACATGATTTACATTCATTCTTCACAATTAAGAAACACCAAATCCTATAATTTCATTGGTCGAGAGCACTTTGCTATATTCTAAATGGTCGTAGTACAGGTGTTCATTAAACATCAGGTAGTTGTACCGTTATTACTGTTCTATATAACAATAATATATTCTAATCTCACCTGTGCCCTCGGCAAACCAACATCCATGATATAAACAAAGAACTAATGAAGTAATATTGCGTAATAACTATGTCTTATCAATCCCCCATGTGGCGTGACACCTGAGGCTTACAACTTCAAACGAGACCTGAAATTGCGAAAATCAATCACCTGTACCGCACACCTGTGACCTATGATGAACTCATATGGCATGGCACCCGAGACCCCAACTCTGGATTCCTTATGAAAGTGGGAGGAGAGAAGTGTAGTTTGGGCTTGTTAAAATGTCACATCTTTACACCTTGTAAGTCTGCGTGTCATTTGAAAAACAGAAAACATCATGTCAATATTCTTTTTTATTATATTGTTGAATCCATCGGCATCACATAAAATCATAGTTCGTCACTGTCATGCGTTTTGTTGGATAATAATCGAAACTAAATTTGAGCTGTACCCATATGTCAGTATGAATGAAAGTAACCACTGACGTAGTAGCCTCGTTCTGAGTCACTTCCGGGATGGAAATATGCATATTTGACAGGTCATAAATCGTTGCATTACAATCTCATTAAAATACATATTTTACAAAATATTTGACACTTATATTGCTATCAATGTATTTTTGGGGAAGATTAAGTATAAATAAACATTTTGGAACACAAATTGAAAATCGTGTCATGTCTCCTTTAAGTGGTGTTTTCATTTTTTTAAAGGCAAATCGTTATTTTCCATTATACCATATCATGTAAAACTAAAAAGCTAAGCCACAAGCTACATGTCACAAGCCACAAGCAGAAAGATAAAATGTGATGGAATGACATAGCAATTATCGAACTTTTCCAACAAGAATTGTTAAAAATAAAATTCCAAACTGGCTCTTACTGTGTAAAGTTTATCAATACAGAAGAACATCTTATATTGCAATACCCCCCACCACCAATCTCAATGAACTGGACGACGGATGTGTACAAGTCTTCAGAGGTACCACCCGTCGATAAGTATATGCTTCATTACAAGTATGAATTATTATTTACAATTTGTCGTGTAATCAGAGTTAATTGTTGACCTTAGACAAATTCGATTATTCTTTGACTTTTATTGGGGTCATATAGCTCAGAACGTTCCTACCTGGCTTTTAATTGTTCGACTTTAAACGTTCCTGATTCCTGATGAAGGTAAATAAGAAAGAAATTCTAACGCACGATAATTTATCTAGTACAAAAGTATACTAAAAGTACTGAACTCCAAGGCAAATTCAAAAAGGGGATGTCCATAAAAACTGACAAAATCAAACTATTTCAATCAACGGAACATGTGAAAAACAACTGCCATATTCCTGACTTGGTACAGGCTTTTTCCGAAGAAACCTGTTTTTATAGCTATCTAAACCTCCCACTTGTACTACAGTTGTTATGGTTCAATTATATTGACAAAATTGTGTAAGCTATCCAAACAGACATAATAGGTTAATATGACAATAATTGAGATCCAACAGTCAAAACTGTGTAAACATACATCACAGACATACAACACAACCGATAAAAAAACCCAAACAAACATATAAATCCATCTAACAAAGACGCCAAACCAATGGTATAGAAAATAGTAATAACTCATTATAGATGCCAAGACCAACATTCTGTACCCCAGACGCGCGTTCGGCGTCGTCATACACAAGTGATGCTCTATTCATGATAAACTCACATGTTTTCTCGTCCTATCTAATGTTGAGGATGTTCGCTCCTCTGTTTCAAAATTACGAGCTTTATGAATTGATAGTATATAAATAACAGAAATTAAAAGTAGAAAAAATTTAAGGTCCGTGCCCTTGTTTTTTATAAGATATAATCAATTGAAAATTTGGCGGAAATGATTCACTCTAGATTTTCATACATTTAACACTTGAACATATTTTCTCTCAAAAACTATGAAAAAATAACAAAAAGTAAATTCACAAAAATACTGAACTCCGAGGAAAATTCAAAAAGGAAAATCCCTAATCATAGATGTTATAAGATTTTAAAAAATGGCATTTTAAACTATATGTAATACAATTATGAAAAGAAAAGTAGAGGTTAGCGGGCAAAATTTGTATAAGCACTACATTGATGAAACAAGAGGATTCCGAATATCTGACAAAAAGTCAAAAAACAAGAGTAGCTAACATCCTTAAAATGCTGACATTTGAAAGCCTTATTTACTAATAAAAGTCAAGTAAAATAATCGTTTTAGTTTTAAATTCTTTAAGAATATAATTGAAGGATTACTCGAGCCTTTCAGAAGACTTTGATTTCATATCAGGCCTAAACGCCGCCTTTAAAAAAACACTCATTGCTTCTATAAAGGTAACAATATAAATTCGACTTTCAAAACTGGAATGATTGAATATTTAGTTAAAATAAAAGTCTTTTTCAAGATTTTCCATATTTTAACACGAGTCATCTGTAGAGGGTTTCCGAAGCAACTGAGTAAACCAAGTTTTAGTGGTGTTAACTTGTTTCTTGTACTGTACGAGGCTAGTGGTTGATCTTATGGGCTAACGATTTTAAAGTCTTAGTTGGTATCTTTTAAAAAAGGGAAAGACTTTGGCAATCCTTGACATAATCGTTGTTGTTTGTTGTTTACATGATTTTTTCTGGAAGTTTGCGTTCACACAAAATGTTTTCTAATTTTCGATAAATCCTTGCACAAAAAGATGTTTCGCAAAATTTGTGGTTTTTATCAAAATGTGTTTCAGTAACATAAACCAAATGTGTGCCGAAATATATTTTCAATGTTTACCAAAAAATTATATGCCCTCTACATAGTAGGCACTACAAATGAAAATAACACTTTATTAATGTTCATGCATCCGAAGAGCTTTTCTGGGTATACTTTCATCAGGAACGCTCAGACCCAAACATTTGAAAGCCAGGTATGCATAAGACCCAAACATTTGAAAGCCAGGTATGCATAAGACCTAAACATTTGAAAGCCAGGTATGCATAAGACCTAAACATTTGAAAGCCAGGTATGCATAAGACCTAAACATTTGAAAGCCAGGTATGCATAAGACCTAAACATTTGAAAGCCAGGTATGCATAAGACCTAAACATTTGAAAGCCAGGCATGCATAAGACCCAAACATTCGAAAACCAGGTATGCATAAGACCCAAACATTCGAAAGCCAGGTATGCATAAGACCTAAACATTTGAAAGCCAGGTATGCATAAGACCCAAACATTCGAAAGCCAGGTATGCATAAGACCTAAACATTTGAAAACCAGGTATGCATAAGACCCAAACATTCGAAAGCCAGGTACGCATAAGACCTAAACACGTGAAGAGCCCTATCACCATAAGAGGCCTATATATAGCCTAATTCATCTAAGGTCAACTTTGTCTGAAGGAGATAGAACCTTATTTTTTATAAACTCTCGGAATTTATCAACAGAATTTAAGAAAAGTTTGTGAATATTCATGACTCAGTACCGAAGCAATGACTACTGAGTTGATGCTATCCTCGGGGACTAACAGTCAATAATATTGAGTCAGTGCTAGTAAATGAAAACAAACCTGCCTTAACGGTCACCTCGTTTCAGCGGTCACCTGCCTCTAACGGTCACTTATAAACCCTCCGAAACGTTTTCTCTGTATAATTTAACTCTTATCAGCGGTTACCCGTTTAATGCGGTCAGCGGTTACCTAATTTTCACACGAAATCGTCATTTTACCTTTTAACATCAGTCATTTTTATGTTTAACAACCAAAATATCATCATGACGAAAAATTTATGTGTTCAGTATTGAGTCCAAAATGAAAATCGGAACCCGTTTAAAACCGAGATCGCTTAATAGGAGGTGAATTTGTGAATTGTTCGTGTTCTACTCCTTTCAGTTTCCATTGAAAGCTGTATCATCGACTTATTTCTCCACAAATTTTAACTATTTCAAATGTTATCTTCAAATTTAGAGCGCAGGAATCCGCCATTTTTTATTTTTCTGCTCGCACTAGCCCAAATAATTATGAAATCTTGAAAGGCTATTTCAATTTTTTACTGTGACGCCTTTCTACGATGAAGTAAGGCGTCACAGAAAAAAAAATAGAAAAGCCTTTCAAGATGTAGGAAGGCGTCACAGAAAAAAAATTAGCCTTTCAAGACGTCTTAATTATTTGGACTATGCTCGCACGAAAGATAGCTCTACTGTTTGAAAACACTAAACAATTTGCCCCGATCCCGGCCACATGCGATGTCGGAATCGGAATTTTTTCGGAACCCCATTTAAAAGGTTGCCTCTCTTGAGCGGTCACTTTTGATACTTCCCATGAGTGACTTCTTAATAGAGGTTTGATTGTATATAACTTTATTAATTTGCATGCATTCGAAGCGCTTTTCTAAATCTAAACACTTAGAAGCCAAAAATGCTTAATACTGAAGACGTGAAGAACAATATGATCAAAAGGTACAAATATACATATATACAAAAGTAAAAATCTCTTTTCAGACTATTCAGGTGAAATGTCTTCGGACATTTTACGGTGGTCACGGAAACGTCTTTAAAACGGATCGTCCGTAAGTCGGGCTTTTCTAAAACATTCGTTTTATGGACGTCTCTCAAACATCCGTATTACGGCTGTATAATCATGCGTTAATTTCCATTGGAATGTTGTATAATATCGGCCTTTTACATTTCTTTTATTAAGACAATATCAAATTGATATGGCATCACCATGAAAAATGATTTATAAAAAACAAAGAAATAAGAAATGAACCCCAAAGAAACCTGTAACACAGTAGTCATGATATCAGATACGCTTCGTATGTACTGTTGTCGTACATATGCGCAGACAATTTGTTTCAGTTTAGATAAACAAACTGCTATATTTTTCGCATTATTTCTTCGTGAATAATCAATAATTCAGTGAAACACTAAACCTCTTCCCCTCATTATAGAAGATACGGAGTTTCGTTAATCAATGTATGACCATGTATGTATTTAGGTTGTAAACCTAACCCATTTGATCAACACTAAATTTTAGAAGATACAAGTAGTTTACCTTAAAGAGTGTTGGGTTTTCCGTTTTTATGTAGTTTGGGTATTGACGTAAAAGGAGTTTTATGTATTAGGTTTATAAAACGTTTTGTTTGATCGTGCTTGGTGCAGGCTATTGAGTCGTTCGCCCAGATGTCAGTGCGTGTATGACACATTTTGCTTGTACATTGTTTGTTGTTTAAAATTATGTGGTAGTACCTTAAGTTAAGTTTGCAAGTCCCTCATGCAAATTTAAGTCAATGCAATCTTCGAAAAAAATACCTGTACTAAGTCAGCAATATGACAGTTGTTACCCATTCGTTCCGTTGGTATAATCTGACGTTTGATTTTGTCAGTTTTTATGGACTTTTTTTAAATTTACTTTGGAGTTCGATAATTTTATTAATCCTTTTTCTCAAACATTTTCTTGCACTATTTATACTACAGTGTACCTGTTGCCGGCCACATAGTAACCTAAAGATGTTTTACAAAAACTATATAAACTGTAAAATATTTACAACAAGCCCTCAATTCACCAGTTACGATATTATAAATCTGCTAATATTATTTAGTATTGTCAAATTTTGTCCTATTCCAGATTGTGAAATTTTGACCTTATCGTGTATTCGCTTACCTAGTCGACGCACTCGGTATCACTTCTTTTTAGACTTCGTGCGATTCCTTCAGGTTTTGTATAACTCGAAATGTATTTTCTTAATGGATTTATGAGATTTGAAAACATCGGTTAACTATCCAGATTTTTTTACCTTGTATCGTCTTAATAAACTTCGGTAAACTATTGTTGCCTCAAATTACACATTAGAGTTCAAACTTTGGCGGGTGGTACATGGCGATGAAACGAAAGGTAAGTTGAATAAATAAATATGGGGTAAAAGATCCGACATCAATAATATTGCTTTTGCCATTGTTAATCAGCATTCAACTTACCATATCACTGAATCATTTCTACGCGAGTTCCCATTATTTGTAGAATATAACATAGAACTGACCACCGTTAGGTAAACAAAAGGAAGACCACTGGATTCGTGAACTAGTAGTTGCAGCACCCAATGGATGTTATGACAACAATGACAGTATAGGTATTATATCAAGCCCCTCGGTGAATATGATATTTTGCTTCAAGTCATCTTTCCATAACATCAACTTCACTTCTTCGACTTATGGGTTTGGTTGGCTCTTAATAATTTCTCCTCCTTTTTCATATTTTTTCCATTAATCACATGCTTCTAATTATATTTATATTTATATAAACATTTGGTTTACATACTACCAATTTCATGAATGGACTATATGTCAAATTGTGTTTGGTCTGTATGCTGTTTTCTTTATTTAGACTTATTGTATTTTATTACCCCATTTGTATCTTCTACCCCATTTTTCGCAACAAAGTTCTAGATGCCATTTATTTGGCAATATCCTTCGTCATACACCAATCAAAAATTAATCTTTTCGACTGAATTTTTCTATCTGATAAGCAAGGGTAAAACATGACTAACAGAATTAATTATATATACTTCGTCTCGTCTCAAATTTACTTGTGGTCTGAAAGATTTTCGTGAAGACTGTAAAATTAAGCCCAATTATATATGTTCTTCCCTCAACGAGAATGTTTGCATGGAGGTACATGTATTTATTATACTTTACGACAGACAAAAATAGCTGACTTGCAAGGTATTCCATCTACATGCAACCATACATCGGGTAGTGTTATAACCTAGGTAAAAGTGACGAGGAAAGTCATCACTCGACTAAAGAAAGCTAAATTCTATATAGTCTATATAACGAGTGTTCTAGGTGGTTTGACACTGCAGGTGAAGCTATCACGATGTCATAGACATAGTTGCAAATCCCGTTGAGAGAAAAAACAAAAAAAGATTAAGCAAAATAAATTTCCAAATCTAGCATTGTTGGTATAAATTTGAGACAAAGTATATTAATAAAAATAACTGCCAATGTTTATGACATTAGGATGATGTTGTAATCTTGCTGCCTGGTGATTAACTACTGATCTAAATCTGAAATATGCTTATTTTTTGTGTTTTATAATTCATTTATTGTATATTTATTAGCCTTTTTTAATACTCTTGCTCTATATCTGATCTAAAGTTATAAACAAAAATGCTAAACTTGTTAATTATATTTATGATTACATTTTACAAAATTACAATAATATATATATATATATATATATCTGTAAGACTCAGATCGACGTCCGATCTCTATTGGACGTCCGTTCCTCAAACCGACGTCCAAATCTGACGTCACAATAAACGATTCAAAAATCGACAGCCAATAGTATACCCCTCTAATCGACGTATTTTTGTTGTTCTCAAATCGACGTCCAATTTTTGGCTTCTCTAATCGACGTCCGTTTCATGGATATGCTGCAATGACGTCATAACTTTATTAAAAGACCGACGTAAACCGGTTGTGATATCAATTTGAATATTTTAAAATATTATATAAAAATAAGTAGTTGTGGTATGATTGCCAATGGGACAACTATCCACTAGGGTTGAAATGAAGTGGATGTAAGGCAACGGTACGCCCTTCAACAGTGATAAAAACCTTAGTCTCAGTAAAAACCCATACCATAAAGTCGGCTATAAAAGGCTACGACATGAAAAATGTAGACAATTCAAACTAGAAAATTAACGGTCTTATTTATAACAAAACAATTCCGAAAAACAAATATGACAGACATAAACCAACGACAACCACTAGATTACAGTCACATAAAGAATTTGGCGGGGTTAAACATGTTTGTGAGCGCTTAACCCTCCCATAAACTGGAACAGTGGTGTAACAGCACAACATAAAAACATAATGCCAATTTCTTTTGTATGTGTTTCACTCCAGGTGTAAAACTCAGAAATTTGTTGAAAAATGTCTTACAGAGTCCGAATTATACTACTCTCAAAACAGTTGGCTGTACTTCTTTATATTGTCCATTGTTGAGTTCTGAATGTTGCCCTCTATATGTCGTTTGGTTTTCTTTGTCGTCGGGTTGTTTTCTCATTGACGTATACTCACATGTCATTTATCAATATGAATATGAATGACAATCGACAACGTAGATCGATTGGATTAGTTTCTATCAAGATAAATATTGATATACATGTATATGTTATAAGATGTCGGTGGTTGTCTTGTTGTACTTCAATGATTTTAGTCAGTAATTTATTATTTATTGATATTGGACATCGATTAGAGAAACTACAATCGGTCGGACGTCGTTTTAGCAATACATGACGTCAAATTGGACGTCGATTAGAGGGTCAAAATATTGAACGGACGTCGATTTGAGACCGGTCGTCGATTTGAGACCGGACGTCGATCTGAGTCTAACATATCTATCCAACGACTATAACAAACGAAAACACAAAAGAAAGCAACATTTGCTTTTATATAAATGAAATTTCCTTAAAAATTTCACGTATATTTCCGTCAAATGAGAAAAGCATACAGAAACCATAAATAAAACAAATCAAAATATTATCATAAAGTTTTAAAACGCATTTTACGGAGGACATATTCTATGTTTTCCCTCACACATACTAGTAGTTCATTTTTGATAAGACAAAACGTCAGATTATAATTACACAAGTAAACTAAACTAAAGTCGAAAAATTTCCGTATCATACGTCTTTCTCAGGTGAGCTAATCAATTCAAAAGCGCTTACAACTTACTACTCTGTTTCATTTGAAGACTACTATACAAATCAATGTGATGTGTAGAAGCGGGAGGTGTGTTACCAGAGGAGAAATTTGTCTCATAATGATTTATCTGTCCTTGTGACTGTCCGTCATATTTTCCATTTTTCTTTAGTGTATATTTACATATGAAAATTGTTATGGTTACAGCTACTAACGCAGCCACAGAACCCCCAATAATAGCAGGAAGGTTATCTTGAACTGAATCCTGCCCACCCACAACAACGGTTGAGGAAGGTTGTCCTGTTGGTGACGATGATGGAGCTGGACTTGATGAGGTGACATTAGGACCTGTCAAATAAGGAAACAATTTTAGAACGTGAAATAATTTAGTAAACCGAGAGGGGTTGTGAATATATGGGAAAAGGGATGACAGGGTTGGATAAGGATGGGATTCCAGCTTGGATTTAGAAGGGATTTCGGCTTGGATTAAGAAGGGATTTCAGCTTGGATTAAGAAGGGATTTCAGCTTGGATTAAGAAGAGATATCAGCTTGGATACAGATTAGATATGGGTGGTTCATACAAATCTAGAAGGAAGGTATTAAAGATTTTTCGTGTAAAATTGGGAAAGGTTGAGAAAATACATATGCATAGAAATAATGGTTAGGTTAAAATGTATAAGGTTAAATAAAATAAAAACCCTTCCAATCTTTGTTGTACTTTGGTTTAATATTAGTTATACAATGCATACTAACACAACCAACAAACTCTGAATGTTTATTAGAATAGTAATCGGTTAATCACATACTATCATCGATATATTGTAGATCGGGAAAATCCACATTATCTTTTATCTAACATATCTTTAATATGTTTCAAATATTTGAAAGTCAAGCAAGTTTTTTGTAGTAAGTCAGGTGTTATAACAGTATCAAGAAGTGAAGTTTGCCTTAAATACATTAAAAATATCGTATGTTCATGATTTAAACTGAAACACAGGCTGATTACTGAAAAAATGAAATACCATATCTCCTTATTTTTTTGATAATGATTTCTTGGGATGAAGTAATGTTCACAACTAAATATAAATTTCCTATTGCTTCTTTATACTCAAACTGTTAAATATATAATTATGATACTCAAAAATGCAATTATTAGGTCTGTGAAAAATAAATACTGATGAATTTAAATCAATCCAGTTTTAATTCCCTTATTGCGATTTGACAAAAGACTAGGTAGGCCTTACAATTCGATGTATAGCTGCGGAATAAGTTTATGTTTTAGAAAAGTTTTGCATTTATTTGTCATTTGTTATTTATTTTTCATTTATTCTAAAACAGTTTTGGAAATCGAATCTGCTATGAGTTCTCAAACAAACTGTAACGTTCGTATCTTTCATTATAACTAGAATAGGTTCGTGATGGTCGTATCTAAGATATGGGCTTGAAAAGATCTGAAATGGTCGTATTTGACATTTGTTCACGAACAGGTCTGTAAATGGTCATATTCGTCATTTATTAGTTCTGCTATGGTCGTATCTGGCATTTGTTCCAGAATGGATCTTATATGTGCGTGTCGGTCAGTTGTTTTAGAATAGATAAGCAAGCTACGGTTGTACATTTGCCATTCAGAAAAAACAAACAAAAACGTGTATACTTTCCTTTACATGAATGATTACAAGTAAGAAGAGAAAACATAAGTGGGTTAGATAATAGATATATTCTGATGGTTGGATGAATATAAGGGAAAAGCATGATACAATACAGACTAGTACTATAGCAGTTAAAAAAGCAGCAACATATATGGTAATACATTGATTGATTCGTAATGGAAACCACAACGAAAACTCCCAAAATCCTATCGTTAGTAATGATAAAGATATAAAGAATGCTTTGAAGTCTAACACGTACGTATATTATGTCCAAAACGATATATAACGTAAATATTGTTTAATATTATTGTTTAAATTGTGTTTTGCATTCCAATTAACCCGTTATGCTTATTTCTCATATATATATATGATGATCGTTCTTTTCTCAAATTTGTCTATTTTATAGCTGTTCACATCTAATTTCCCTAACTTATTCAAATCTATAACATAATAACAGCTTCTTTTGCTTTTAAAAATGAACAGTATTCAAATAATTATAGAAACTTTTATTCATTTTTTTTTCTCACCTTCATTATTTTACACATGATTTTCTGGATTTTACTTACAACTTACCTATTATTATATTGAAATCAGACGAATCGTTATACAGTATTCCGTCAACCATGTTTTCAATCACACAAATGTAGTTGCCGCTATTTTCTACAGTAACGTCATTGATAACATATGTTGACGTATTTGACAGGATCGTATCGTTGGCCTCTTTGTACCAGGTATATGTTGGAATCGGATTCCCAGCACCCCAACATGTTAGCGTAATAGGATCTGATCCCTCAATGTATGATGGCTGATCTGGACTTCGTGTGATTACAGGTTCACGTACACTGTCTGTAAAGATAGATCAACTAATAAAGTACAAAACTAACTATCTTAATTAAAAAAAGTCAGTGCTTAGTCTGACCATTTGTCCTTTTAATATGATCGCTCTAAAGTAGAGGACCTAGTAACTTACAACGTTATATCTTAAAATGATTCTTGTTATTAAGGATATTTGTCCGATTTTCTCTGATGAGTAGGCCTGTTTTGAGGTCCATTATAAAGTCCCAACAAGTTCCCAAAACAGCCTGTATATAAACTCATCATAGATACCAGGATTGAAATTTTGTATTTGCGCCGACGCGCGTTTCGTCTACAAAAGACTCATCAGTGACGCTCGAATCAAAAAAAGGAAACGCCTTAGCAATCTCGGACTATTAGGGAATTTGTATTGCCTTATCAATAATAGTGACAGATCTTTCTGAATTTAATAGTCTATATTAAGAAGAGATATTTGCAACATTTTATTGCAATAACCACCTCCTCAGTTGTAATATAACTGTTTAAAATCTCAGTATTACAGACTATTCTAGACTTCTAGGGTGAATAAACTTGTCATTAACACTTTGAGCTAAAGTGGAATCAAGTGCATTAGTAGTTCTAGACCATGTCTAATGTTGAAGACAATATGTTGAGTTTGCATACACTATCTGCAACCCCATTTAGATCTCCCATGAGGATAAGATATCTTTGTGATTTTTATGTAGAAGTTTAAAATGCAATAAGCAAACATTTGACCGTAATCTTGCCAGTAACAAATAATCTAAAATCATTTCTTCAAATTGATGTAATTATAGTAAGTGCTTTCTTGTTCGATCAAAATTGATATGCAAATATATGTCCAATAAAAAGATTAAAACAAGAACATACGCGTTGTTGTGTTAAGCATTATAACCCCACTCGTAATTCAAAGTAAAGTATAAACACATATGGAGAATGAAGTATAACTTACAGAGAACACTGATGATAGGTGTCTGTTGAAAAACATCCCCAAATTCTTGTTTTATTACACAGCGAACTAAGGACCGATCATCCTCACTTTCCATTGCTATGGTAACGCTACTAGTGCCATTGTTTGTACAGTTTACCGGACCAGGTGTTATTATGGTCGGTTCGTCCGGATATGTTGTTGGAAAGAAACCAATCATACGGAACTTCTCCCAAATAAATGTTCCAGGAGGATTTCCAACATTTCCTGAACATGTGAAGGTCACATTTTGACCCTCAATAATGCTACCATTGACTCCTGTAATCAAAGGGGCCTCTGCTGGTTTTTCTGCAGCAGCTGAAATATAACCATAAATAGTTTTACAAACATGATAAATACAATAATAAATATGATCATGTGCTCCTTTCAGAACTTGTATAATTTTATCATTGTCATTATCATTATTTTGTCATCTTTAAATATTTGTTGAGTTCATTCTATTTGTCAGTCTGTTTGATTGTTTTATTTTTTTTTCTTACAAAGTTACAACGGGAGCATGGTATTTACAAGTTATGTCTAAAAGTGCACAAAAAACAATTATGTCAACGCCTTTTATTGTTATACTTTTTTTTAATTCGAATTATGATGTGGTTTGTATTGTTCATTGTAAAACTATGGTTTATTCGGGTTATCTTATATATTATCCCAATGCACTCGCATTTGCTCATTGTGCAAGACTATACCCGTGTATTCAAATTCGATATTACGAGATTTTCGTCTTCGTTTGACAATGGTCTCAATGTCAATATACTATAGCTTGTAATTTTAAATTCAGCAAAAGTTCAACTTTGGCTGTGTTCAGCTCGGATTTATGATTTGGTGTTGATTTCAAGATGAACTGAGTGCCCGAAAAGCCAAGATATAGACAAATTCAATGGTATGTTTGATTTTTAATAGTTCGGCCATCTTAATTTGTTTTTTCCTGAAGATTTTTCTTGGTCCAGACATGTTTCTTCTTTTTTTTTATTAATAGTCCATGCATAAATTCTTCTATCAGTTTAACACGAACTTTTCCATGTAGTTTTAAATGAGTGGATTTTGATTTTCAATTTAACTAATGGTTTATTCAACATCGTAATGATGATACCCCATTACTCTTAAGATTAGTTTGTAAAATTGAACCTGTCGACAGGCTGAGAGCGCTGTCTTCATCATATTTTGTTCCTAAAACAATTCAATCTGATTAAAATACAGATTCTGTGACCACACTTTCCTCAGTAAGGAAAGCATTGATATACAGGATCTGTATTTTAAATCAGATTATAAACCATATATATATATATATATATATATATATATATACTAACCTCTAACAGTTAGGTTTGCGGAAGCAAGCGGTAAAGGTGACGGAGATTCTCCTGTGGAGCCATCTTGATAGTTAATTTCACATTGGTAATCATTTTCATCCTCACAATCAACTTCGTTAAAGGTCATTATAGCAGTGGTCGATGCTGATGTTGGATTTGTCAGGGTAACTCTACCCATCAAGTAAAACCCATCGGTTAAAATTAGTGCTGCTCCTCCAATGTTTGGTGGTGAAAAGGACACTATGTTTCTAAATGTTCCTCGAATGAACGCTTTAAAATTGATAAGGAACAATACATCATCAGTATCGATATCATACGAACAGTTCAACTGTACATTAGACGGACCTAGAAGACCAAGCATATTCTGGTTCATAGTAATATTTAGTGCAGAGGAACCTGTGAATAGAAACAAAACAACAAATTCAACAATGTTTCGATGTTATCAATTACACGCTGAAAAATGCATAGCTGTATAGGAAGCAAAAGTTAACAGTTTTGGAAAACTGAAAGCTTATTGATACCAAATGAAAAACACAATTATAGACTTCTTCAGCGGGATTTGCTGGTGTGTCTGCATTGTTGTTGAGGTTTTTGTCTCGATTTCTAAGATATGATTATCGTTTTATCATTGACACGTCCGTCATATTTGTTAAACAGAAGTTAATTCCCTCTCTTTCATCCTGTTATTTAAAACAAAAATCTACTATTTTGTTCAATATATATATATATATATATATATATATATATATATATATATATATATATATATATATATATATATGCTCATATGTATCACTATGATTCAAATGAAAAATGACTGTGCGTCCCAGTGACAGTCATTTTCTGTCACAAAATAAATTTTCACAATTGTAAGTAACATCGACAGTTTTTTGCAATTTCTAATTATATAAAGATCAGGAGCCAATGAGACAACTATCCACTAGACTGTCTAGAGATCAAATGAAAACTGAAAGCAATTATAGGTCGCCGTATACGGCCTTCAAAAATGAGAAAAATCCATACCGTATAGCAATCTATAAAAGGCTCCGACATGAAAAATGTGAAACAATTCAAACGAGAAACTGACTAAATTTATATCAATACAAGTTATAGAAAACAAAAAAAATAGACATGAACCAACCACAACTACTGAATTACAAGCTCTTGACATCTTGGCAAAGAAAGAATACGGCGGCGTGGTCAATAGAAATAAGAAGATGTGGTATGAGACAACTCTCCATTCAAGTCACAATGTGTAAAAATTAAACAATTATATGACAAAGTACGGCCTTCAACACGGAGCCTTCGCTCACACCGAACAGCAAGCTATAAAGGGACCCAAAATGACTAGTGTAAAACAATTCAAACAGGAAAACCAACGGTCTAATCTATATATAAAACGAGAAACGAGAAACACTTAAGAACCACATCAACAAACGACAACCACTGAAACAGGTTCTTATGACAGATGCAAACAAATGCTACGGGTTTAAACTTTTTAACAGGCGCCAACCTTCACCCTAACCTGAAATAGTAGTGTAACATTACAGCATAGAAAAACACACTATAAAATAGCAATTGAAATGGCTTAACTTAATCTAAACGACATATTAACAAAAACAAGTAAACATACACTGAACGAATAAATTTGATCTATGACACAATGTCAAAAAGACAACTATAACCTTGGACAAAATGGCGTTAAGTAAAATAACGTACACGGGTAAATTTAAATATTATAATTTTGTTTTTAGGAGTACGGAGATATTTTTACAAAATAACTAAATTTGTTGTTCATAGTACGAGAACAGCAGTGAAAATTTATCGTCATAACTAATACTTATCAAAGGTGGTATATATTAAAAATAGTGAGACGAGATATTGAAAAACAAAAAATGCATTACAAATTGTGTAACAGGTCAAATTAACACGAAAGTACGATTTGGGAGTACTCGCAGTTACATGTTAACCTGGTACAGTGGTGTAATAGCACAACACAGGAACAAACTGTATAAACTAGTTGGAAAAAAACAAGCAAAACAAAAAATGACCACATAGAAAACTAGACTGAGCAGAATAAACACTATACCAAAACCTGACGGTGATCTCAGGTGCTTCGGAATAGTAACTAAACTGAGCAGCATGAACACTATACCAAAACCTGACGGTGATCTCAGGTGCTTCGGAATAGTAAGTAGACTGAGCAGCATGAACACTATACCAAAACCTGACGGTGATCTCAGGTGCTTCGGAATAGTAAGTAGACTCTTCACTATAGTTTGCAAAGTTATTCAGTCAAAACCTATTACATATTCTTTATGGGTCCAACATTAATGTTATTGTCAGTTCTTGGACGTTGATGTTTTTAAAAATCAAGACAAATATGTGAAAACGGTATTGTTAATTCCCTTCCTGTGTAGGGGATGGTCCTCTTGCTACTCTTTAAGGAATACATTACGAGTTGCAGTGACGGACTAGATTTCATTGAACGAAATATTTTCAATAATTTTTGTAATAAGGATACAAATATCATTGGTAAAATTGGTCAAGATTTTGATCTAAATGTTATTCATGACAAAACTAGGGATTTAGTGTGGAATAACTTAAAATCAATGGCATTTTGCACACAACTTTTATGACGATTATTTATAATAGTATAGAGAATAGGAATTTTCAATGTTATAGTTATACCGTTAGTAGTAAAAATAAATTGCGTCGTCATCCTTTTTTAATGATTCAATTTTATTTTATTTATCATTAATATCGATTCATTTATTTACAGTTTGAAAAAGTTACCAAAAAAGTTTTTTTTTCTCTTATCATTTAATCAATCATAAAACAAACTGTACTCGCCAAGAAACATGAGAAAACTTGGCGGATCTCGTTTCTTATTCTCGTAGAAATTTTCATGTTTTCCGACAAAGTACTTACATTTACATTTCTGTTTATGAAATGTCATTTGAGATTTCATAAGTTCATTTCTTTCTTTAGTGTTTATGGCATTGTTCTTTATTAAAATCTACTTCGAAGTATAGTGATTGATACTTTTTTTAATTGTAAGAATACATGATTTCAATTCTGGCTAATCTGTTTTTCTTTCAGTAGCTGCGAGTATTCCTTGATGCGGTACTATTATCTACCGAGAATATCAGCTTTTTTTAATCTTTTTTTTCTTTTTCCGTTCCAAATTTTTATAATAATAAAGAGATGTGGTATGATTTCCAATCAGACAACTATCCAACTAAGGACATGTATGTGTATATAAGAAACTACAGTTCACTGTATGGCTATAAAAGGCCACGACATGAAAAATGTGAAACAATTCAAATGACAAAAACCAATTGCCTAATTTATAACCAAAAAAAATCATGAAAAACAAATATGGCAAACATGAATCAACAAAATCCACTGAAACTACAGGCTTAACTTGGGACATGAAAAGAAATTCGCTCAAGTCGGTGCTAGGGGCCGTCTTAAACTTGCAGTGAGGTGAGAGTTTTTTTTTTGCTCCGCGTTGAAGGCCTCATTGTGCCTTTGAGATGAAGAACAGAAATAAAAGCGCTACATTCCTTTGGTTTTGTGTGTGTTTTGCTGTACATGTACTGATTTTGCGTCATAGATGGATACCAAATATCCTTTGTTTTTCTATTACATAAAGAATGTGGCGGGGTTAAATATGTTTGTCTAAGATGGATCACTTAATATTCAATTGCAGTATGAATTTTGATTTTATAAATTCAAACTTTATTGATAGATAATGTTACCACTATAAGCTTTGTTTATGTTCAGTTACTTAGTGATGGTTTATTACCTTCATATTGTATATTGAATGCTTATATTCATAACAGAATATACGTTACAAGTTTACGGGGCGAGGAATGACTTTTAAACGTTATCAACACTTTATTTCAGTTAAGGGCCCTTGTACCATTCACGAAAGAAGAAAATGGATATCTGAGATCAATGAAAGTAAATTGTACTGTACATACCACTAATCATAATGACCCTTACTGTCTTTAAGAGAGTTGTAAAAATGTTCAAACGTCTTAATTTGTCAACTAACAGAGTCGTTTAACACTCAAAATTTGACAAAAGTGATAAACAAACTTACGTTTTATTTTACTTATTTATTACTTGTTCACAGTACGTTGCTAAAACTTGTCAAATACATCAACATTGTGTGCTTTATTTACGTTAAGTGCAAATCGTGTAACTATGCAACCTGTAAACTGCTTGGTACATGGTATATTGCATCACTACACGGCTACTTTAGCATATGTACTTTTGTTATACTATAAATCTAAAGTACTGAAAATGTACTTGATAAATAATATAATACTTTTACAGTGAGTACATTGTACTTAAAAATTATTGTACTTTTTCAGCACAATAACTTCACAGTACTGAACTTGTACTTCAAGTTGAAAGTAGTAGTTTAATACGTGTACTTTGTTGTATACTTTTAATTATTACACTTTCAGTAAAATTTCCGATGAAATTATTGTAAAAAAAGTACTATATTAATAACATACCATCATAGTACTACAAGTTGCAGGTAAAAAAACTGGTACTTTAAATTTTAATACAAATCTAGTACTGTAAAATTATGGTACTAAAATAGTACAATAGTTACGAAGTACTTCATCAGTACTACAATATTCAGGTACATTTGTAGTACTTTAAAGTTATAGTACTAACAAAGTTCAGGTGTATAAGTAGCTGTGTATAAATAATAGTATGGGGTTAACAAAGTTATATTCTAGTTGTTGTAACAGATTGTAATACTAAATACCGGTTAAAGGATATCATTTATTTCACTTTCAGAAATCCCTCAGTCGTCCTAACCAATATAAATTAAGGAGATGTGGTATGATTACCAATGATACATCTACCCAACAGAGTATAATTGGAGTAGATTTAGGCAACTGCATGTCATCTTACGGCCTAAAACAATGAGCAAAACCCAATCTAATTAAAATATAGATCTCTGATTTTGTTATGCTCTTCGACGAGTAAGTGAGTTGCGATTGATTTTATTTTTAATCAGATTGAACAAAACCCATACAAAGATTGCCACAGATTTTCTTTTTAAGCCTTTCAAATATAAAACTGTGGACATTTTTTATACTTTTATAGTATATGGAAAGATGGTAAAATACGTCTTTATTACAAATTCAAAGATAACGATTAAAATACATGTCTATCTTTGTGTCAGCGATTAGATACTAGTTATTTTTTTTACATGTACTAATTTCCTTCTAGAAAATTCAGAGGTTGTTATTAAACTTGTTTGTCTCTGACAGCATGTCAAATACTGACTAAAACATGAAAGCATACTATTTTATTGAAGAAAGGTGAGAAAAATAAAAATATAAGTCGAAGAATTACAGACGTCAGACCAAAAGAAAAACGTTGAAAAGACAAACAGTCAATAAAGCACTACACAGACAAATATTGAGCGTGTAGAACACCGATAAAAACCGCGGGTGAACAGGTCCTCCTGGAGGGGTAAGCAGTCCTACTCCACTAGTTGCATCCTTCGTGTTACTGTCATGGAGTCATTTTAGACCTCATTTTATATTTTTGTGAAAATTTAGTTTTCAGCAAAAAGGAATAAGTTTAAGATATTTTATTTATTTAAAGTCCATTTCGAAGCTGCAGTATTGATTAAAAGTATTTTTGTTTTATATTCGTTCATTATTGTTGAAGGAAATCATTTTATATTCTCGATAAATTTAAGATAAGAAGTTCAAATTTAACAGATATTTACTTTGGCATTTGTCACTTTAGATTTTCTCTTTGTTAGGCATTATTTTTATCAATTTAAGATGTTTAGCGACAAGCTAAGTGGACACAATTAGACATGTTTTTTTACTAATTCTATTGTCCTGTAAACACAAACAAGTTGTTGTGTAAACAACATATGTCTAGGTAACCTGGTCAATTAGGGTTCTTTGTCCTGTCCAGCAAAGACCTTTCCACGCCCCTTTTTACCCCAAAATATCAGGGTAACTAAGATAGCTTGATTGTTTAACGAATCTGATTGGTCGAACCTGAAACAGTAACGCAAAATCGAACAAGTGAATTTCGGTCTCAAAAGTGGCACTTTCGAATGCGCTTTAGAAGATACAAGTTCTACAACCAAATTCACTGTGTTTGTTTTAACTGTTTTCAGGTGAGTCAAGTATTTTATTTATTCAAAGTTTATATGTTTTTTAAATTATTTTATTCAATTGAATCATGAAACTTCGTTGAGTTTCATTTCCATTTTATTTAGTAAAGTTGAAGTTAATTATCTATGAGTTCTGCAAGGAAAGAAATTAAGATCAAAGTGTTGTTTCTCGATCAGTGTAAATAGATGTATGTATGTTCAAAAAAAAGGTTGGTTTATTCTTCACAAACTTTCTGTACTCAAGGGTATTTTTAAACGCGTTATAGAATTAAGTTTTACGCTCGCATGTTGGAAATGATAATTTAAACTTATCGCTTGTTCATACTTAATACGAATTAAGGTCAGTTCCGCAAGGATAAGATATTGATTATTTTAATAAACGCTTTATGCGTAATTTTCACATGTGTAGGTTAATTTAATAAGTAATTATTTATCGTAAACTATTCTTGTCGTTTACCCTATATTATTTCGAGTCATGAATTTTTGATACAAAGCAAGCATGTATATTTTAAAAGCTAGTTTCCCCATTTCATATTATATTGTTTAATATTTATATTATTTGAATATTCACGATTAGTTTCGTAATGCTAAGTTTGTCTCGATTTCGAATATTTCTCAACCAATGCTCATTGTCGGAATTGATTATTTTTGAGTTAATAGGTTTTATATAGTTTTAAGTTTTTACAAGCGCATATATGCTCTACCATGTTTATATTTCGAAAGATACCAGATCTCAACATGTTCTTACATGCTCATTCAACATTTTATGCTGTTCAGCACGTGCTTTATGCTCTGTTAGGTTCAAATAGTAGGTCTCGCATTATGCTCATATATTTAAGATCAAGTCCGCATCTTGCTCAAATATTTGAATGCTAAATAAGCTTTTATTTATAAGAAATATTATAAGCATACGTGTTCGTCAGTTTAAATGCATATGCTCATGCATTTACGTAAAGTTTGTATACTATAGATATTATTTGATCATTTATATTGGAAAATTATATGAATTATATGTTTCTATTATTTGTATTATATACTATTATATTGTTGTTAATTATATTATTATAAGACAGACTTTCAAATGCGCTTTAGAAGATACAAGTTCTACAACCAAATTCACTGTGTTTGTTTTAACTGTTTTCAGGCCCTTACTCATCCCCTAAGTCCGTAAGGTGTGCTGTTGGTTAAGTCCAACCATAACAGTCAAACAACAGACCATACAACCCAGAAACCGACAATCCTGATAACAGTCAGAAACCCAATTCTGATAACTGGCGGAGACCCTTAAGATCAAGAATACGGTACCTCATTGATATATGTACTGGTTGAGATCGCAGATAGTAATAGAAAGAGACATGCCAGCCCCAGGAAATGCCGCAGGTCAGCAGGAGGCCGAAATTATTCAAGCACCGGTCAACGCTCCAGCAGATATTGCAGCACCACTCAATGTTCCAGTCGTTGCAGCCCCTCAAGGACCCCCACCTGGTTTCCCTGCTCAGAGATACAACGTGAACATAGAATTGTTCACTGGAAAAGGTAATGTTACCGCACTAGAATGGTGGACAATGTTTGTAACATTTGTCACACTCCAGAGGATGCCAGAAGCAGATGCGCTTCTGGTTTTCCCTTTCCACTTAGCAGGGGTAGCTAAAGCATGGTTTAATACCTTAGACACACACACAAAAACCACCTTAAATAATTTAAAGTTAGCTTTTTTACAACGTTTTAAACCTACACTAAATGCAGGAGTTAAGATAACTGAATTAAGACAAAATGCATATGAAACTGTCGATGAATATATCGACAGGGCTTTAAGTTTAAATGCAAATAACTGTGTGTCTGAGGAATTTCTAATTTCAGTGACCGAGAAGGGTTTCAAGAAAAGTATGTGTCATATCATACTCCCCAATCGGTCAAAGACCATGCAAGCCCTCAGAGAAATTGCCACCATTGCAGAAATGACTGTTGCTGTGTCAGGTCAGCCACAGATGGAGGACATTACATCCACCATCAACCACGCTGTATGTTCTGCAGTCAAGTCGGTCGAAGCCAATATGCTGGATAGCCTCATGACAAGGATGGACACAACATTATCCGCCATGAACCGACCAGACCGCAGACCAGATCACAGACCAGAACAGCACAGAGTCAAATTCAACAATGAGCAAAACCACCATTTCAACAGTACAAATTCAAAGAACTGTGGGTACTGTGGGGGTAAGTCCTGTAGAATAAGGTCACAATGTCCTGCATCACATAAAGTATGTAATTATTGTAAAAAGTTAGGTCATTTTGAAAAATGTTGTATATCAAAGAATAAAAAACTTGCAGCTCAAGGTCACGATTAGGGACACGGGCCTGTCTGTAGAACGAAAACTATAGATGGGCACATAGATAGGCAAGAAAGGGTAATTAACTTAATCACCACTTTAGATGCAAAAAAGAGTACCACCAAAGTTTCTGTGGGTGGGACAAGAACATGTGCATTAGTCGATACAGGAGCAAACATATCTGTAATGAGTAAGCAGTTCTTCCTAAGAACTCCTTACTCAACACACAAACTCGAACCACCAGACATTACAAGTGTAATTGCTGTTAATGGCAATCATGTTAAAGTGCTAGGCAAAGTTAACATATCCGTTACTATAGGAAACAGAAATTTTAGTGCTTCAATTTATGTTTTGCCACAGTTACACCATTCTTTAATTTTAGGCGTAGATTTTTTGAAACAAACAAAAGCTAAGTTAAATTTTGAAAACGACACATTTGAAATTTTAGAGAATAACGATGTTGTCACGCTAAGTCGGTTAACATTAAAAAAGGGTTTAGCAAAATTAATAAAAGCCATCACGATTCCAAAACGATCACAAACTTTAATTAGTGTTGCTGTGTCACACCAAACACATGATTCAACAGTGCTATTAGAACCGTTAAAGTCATTAACTCACAAGCACAGAATTTTGGCAGCAAAAGCATTAGTTAAAATCAAGCACGGTAAAGCTTATTTAAGCTTACTAAACCCGACTGATAGAAAAGTAAGGATTAAGGCACGTACTAAACTGGCTGAAGTAGCTCATGTCAATACAGAAACTATTCAAATTTTTAATGAAACTGACCCATCAGTATCATCAATTAAAACACCAAACAGCAAATCATGCTCAGATCTTAAGTTTGATTTATCAGAATCTGATTTAACAGATATTGAAAAACAAAAGATGCAGAAGTTTTTAAATGAAAATAAACAAAGTTTTGCTACGGATATGACAGAATTAGGAAAAACTCCCTTGTATAAACACAAAATTGTAACTGTACCAGATGCACGGCCTGTAAGGCGTAATCCGTACAGGCAGTCACCTCAAGTAAGGCGTGAAACTGAAAATCAAATTCAGGAATTATTAGAAAATGGAATTATTGAAGAATCAAATTCTGATTGGTGTTCCCCATTAATCATGATTCCTAAGAAAACAGGAGGTTGGAGGATGGCAATTGATTATCGTTCTTTGAATAAATTAACGGTTCCTATGAGCTATCCGCTCCCTCATATTGAAAGTGTTTTTGATGCTCTCGGTGAAGCTAAAGCGAAATATTTTACAAATTTAGATTTAAAAAGTTCGTTTTGGCAAATCCCTCTTGACGAAGAAACTAAACATAAGAGTGCTTTCATTTCCCAATCAGGTGTTTACGAATGGAATCGTATGAGTTACGGGCTGATGAATGCAGCTATCACCTTTCAATGTCTTATGACTCAAGTTTTTAGAGGTCTAAATTGGAAATTCTTACTGATATACATTGATGATATCCTTATCTTCAGTAATTCTTTTGAGGAACATTTAGAACATTTGAGTCAAGTTTTTACCAGGTTAAAAGAAGCCAACTTAAAGTTGCAACCTGCAAAATGCAATTTTGCTTTAAAAGAAGTGAAATTTCTAGGTCACGTAATGTCTCGGCGTGGTATTGAAGTTGATCCAGAAAAAAACTAATGCTGTTAGTCAATTTCCGGTTCCGAAAACAGTCAAACAGGTTAGGAGTTTTCTTGGCATGGCTAACTACTGTCGTCGTTTCATAAAAGGTCATTCTGACATTGTTTCACCATTAACAGCTTTGTTGCGTAAAGAAGCACAATTCCAATGGACACCGCAGTGTCAACAAGCTTTTGAAACCATGAAAACGCTCTGCTTACTGCCCTGTTCTATCCTATCCAGATCCAAATAGGTCTTTCATTTTAACCTGTGATGCTTCTGATAAGGCCATTGGTTATGTGTTAGGGCAAAAGGATGATGAAGGTAGAGAATATGTAGTAGCTTATGGTGGTAAAGCTTTGAGTGGCCCTGAGAAAAGTTACCATACATCAGAGAAGGAGTGTTTGGCTATATTAAGAGGCGTTGAAGCATACCGTCCTTATCTAGCTAACTCTCACTTCACGGTGGTAACAGATCACAGTGCACTCACTTGGTTGAAATCTGCAAAATTATCTAGTAGGCTTGAAAGATGGGCTCTGAAGTTACAAGACTTGAATTATGATATAATCCATCGTCCAGGTAAAAGCAATGTTGTTGCAGACTGTTTAAGTCGTCGGCCATATATTGAGGCACCAACTATACAATCTGTATCAACAGCATATCCTACAACAGATTCCAGATTAGAGTCCGATACTGATCTTGACACAGATCGTGCCTCTATTTCTGGATCTGATGAACTACCTGATGGTTGGAGAACCGTCACGGAGTTTATTTATGACGATGAGACTACTGATTCTTGTCCAATAATTTCTGCCATAGACATTGAAGAACTACCACAAGCTTTAGATAATCCAGATTCGCTTTTTGAAAAACAACAAAATTGTCCAGATTTTGCAAACATTATCACATATTTACAAAACAACACTCTTCCACAAGATGAAAAGTTACATCGTGCTATAGTTGCTGAAAGTAAATTTTATTCCATTTCAAATGGTATTTTGTACCATTTGTATCAAAGAAGGTGTAGAAGATTACCTAATGAGCTTAGACATATAAAACAAATCGCTTTACCTACTTGTTTAAGGGAAGAAGCTTTACATAGTTACCACGATTCTCTTTTAGGCGGAGGACACTTAGGTCAAGACAAAGTTTATTCTTCTTTATTGGAAAAATATTACTGGCCAAAATACATTCAGACGTGTTACAATACATCAAAACTTGTGATAGGTGTCAACGTGCAAAAAGGAATTACAATCCAAACAATCCACCTTTGTCACCAATGCCACATGTTGGTAGATTTCATCGTTGGCACATTGATATTCTTGGGCCTTTGTCTAAAACTAAAGATGGCTATGAACATATCCTCTTAGTAGTCGATTCTTTTACTCGATGGACTGAAGGTTTCCCCATGAAAACCCAAACTGCTAAGGAGGTTGCAAATATTCTTTGTTCTGAAGTTTTCTCCAGGTTTGGAAGCCCAAAGATTTTATTTAGTGACCAAGCTCAGTCGTTTATGGCTAAGATCATAAAGGCAATTTGCGAAATGTTTCAAGTTAAACAACACCACTCAAGTTCCTATCACGCAAATACTAACGGTACAGTAGAACGCCAAAATAGTACTTTAGCAGCTTGTCTCAGAACGTATTGCAATAAGGACCAATCGAATTGGCCTTCTCTTATCCCTTTGTAATGATGGCTTACAGAAAATCACCATCCTGTAACACAACAGGATACTCTCCCTTTACATGATGTTTGGGAAGAAATGCGACTTCCTTTGATGTAGCTTTAGAACCTAAAGACAATTTAAGTCGTGATCTCAAAGACTATATAGCAGGATTTTGGAAAATTTAAAATTGCTCATACAATTGCAAAGAAAGAGACCAACAACAAAAGCAAAAGACAAGGAAAGGCATGACCTTAAATCCAATATTCCAAATTTTTCTGTTGGTGATCAAGTTTTGTTGACAAATAACAAAGTCCCAAAAGGTCTATCTCGTAAATTGCATGACAAGGCAAATGGTCCTTATCGCATCATTGAACTAGGTCCTAACTATACGTACAAGATAAAACACATTGGAAATAATACTGTACACAAATCTTTGATTAATGCAACAAATATGAGGCGCTATTATGACCCAAATATTCACCGTCAAAGATATATAAATCCCCAAGATCAAATTGAAAATGATGAAGGTTTAAATCAAAATGAGCATGATTTGCAACCACCTCAAATTGACAATGAAGTGGAAAATGAACAGGTTAGAAATCAAGTTGAAAATGAAGATACTGAACAAATAGCTATTGAACCAAACAAGGACCCACCTAATAGTCAAGTAGATAATCATAGTAACCAAAATAGAAATGAGAAATTTGGTTTTCAACAAATAAAAAGAGGAGTTTTTCGAAATGGTCAAAGACTTATGAGAGTCGAATGGCAAGATGGAACTCGAACTTGGGAACCTAACTCAAGTTTCGATCAAGATTTATTACATGAAATAAATCTAAAATATACACAAAAGGAAAAAACGTCAGTCAATTATGAAAAGAAGAATCTGAGTACCTTTATGTGTAGTTAAATATATTAACAGTAAATAAATCAAAATTTGCTGCTACATTTAAAGGTTTAAGATGACAATCTTTAGTTTTTCCTTAAGAATCATAAATTTTAAATGTTTCCAGTTAGGACTCATAAGCATTAAACTAAATACTTTTGAACACGTGCCCATATTTTAAGTATGCACTCATTTATTTTGATCAAATCACAGCCAAATATAGAATAGGTGTCGCACCATATACCTGTACACACATGCAATGACAAAATAATCCACAAGGTTTAACAATCTTCATATTTGTGTAACATAATAAAACAGTGCTGACAATAGTTATATTTTGTTTTCATTATTTGGGAAATTCTGATGTGTTAAAGTCAATCCTCAACAGCTTGTCTGTTGTATTTAGTGCTAGAAATGTATGATCGCGACATGCATTCAAATGACTTTCATCACATCTGTATTTTTTTTTACTTTCTTAAAAAAAAAAGATTTTTCAATATTTTGTAGGCAATTTTGGGTTTGGTCAGCAAGTTTTGGTGTACACTCTTATGATGGTCATTTTTTGTGGTGTATCAGTTGGTGCCATGACAACCAAAGAAACAGACATAATACAAAGAATTAATTATGGTGTGATTTTTAAAGAAGAAGCCAAAATGTATTTAGCTAAGGAGTCATGGTTACACACATTCAAGGTGTCATTACCTGAACATTTCAGTTTACCAAACATTAGTTTTTGTAGTGAAAACTCTACTCAATGTAATTATTTCAATTCTATTATCAGTTTTGTTCACCATTTACAGGACACTACAAAATTCATTTAATAGAGTCAATTAGGAATGTTAAAACATTAATTCCCAAAATGATATATTATTAAAAAGCGCAATGCACGCTCATTTTACCATTTATAGGCTCATTAGCTAAAGGTTTATTTGGTACTGCAACCATGGGAGATGTAAATTTACTGGCTAGCCATATAAATGAAATAAATAAAGAACAAGATTAATGGCTAGGGCTTTAGAGCAACATGGAGACCACTTGTCTTCATTTATGTCACTGGTTGACAAAAGAACAACCAATCTGATAGATGGAATTCAAAAAAAAACTCAGTAGAAATTCTAGCCATTGCAAACAAATTTCAGATGTCATTAGAGAACACCCAAAGTTTTTTCCTTAACACCACCACATTACTAACAGAGCTCACTAACAAAGGCAACATGCTCAGAAGCAAAGTGGACCAGTTTCAGGCAGCAGTCCAAAGTTTGGTCGAAGGGCGGATCTCACCATTCTTATTGCCAAAACATACTTTAACACAAGCTCTGCACAAAATCCAAACTATCTTAACAAATTCATACTCTGGATTCTACTTAACACAACCCCACCCATCCTATTACTATACTAATTCAAATTTCATGTTTATGCGTAACCACTCTAAACTTTTCATTACCCTTCGTTTTCCTATATCTTCACTCACTCACCCTCTTCGTCTTTACAAGATATTGTCACTTCCTGTTCCTGTGAATAATTCTCTCAAGCATGCAACTAAGTTACTAGATCTACCTGATTTCTTTGCTATAACCCACCAGCATGACTATTATTTACATATCTCAGCTAAGGAACTAAGTAACTGCAAGCATGAATCAATAATCACGTGCAATTTTAACAAGGCACTCATATCAACGCATGTTCCACAATGCACTATTGGATTGTTCAATAACGACATCAACCAGGTTTCACAATTCTGTGATTTCCGTTTTTTAAAAAACCATTTGACCCATGATATCATTGAATTGAGTTCCACGTCAGTATTGGTGTATCAAAGTGATTCACTTGCACTTAATTGCCCAGGTAAACAAACCACTTTACCTGGTTGCAAGTTCTGTGTTATTCAGTTACCGTGCAAGTGTTCACTGTCTACAGTATCTTTATATCTACCTCCCAGACTGGTCAATTGTTACAACAAGACCTCAGAATTGTCAGTGTTTCATCCAATTAATTTAGCAGTTTTACAAGAATTTTCAATGAAAATAAGTTAAGAACTATCTTAGGAGATTCTTTATTTTCAAATCAAATCAGTATGACAATACCAGATTTTAAATTTTATTCTCATAATATGTCTAATATTTTAGCTGCAGACCACGAAGTACATTTAAGTTTAAAGAAAATGTCTGCTGCAGCAAGAAATGATTCCTAATATTTAAATCTTTAACAGAACCACTTTTATATGGTCAAATTAAATTACAATCTGAGTGGCCTGATTTAAACGCCATTTTGATTTTGTAGCTCTAGGAATAGCATCAGTTACATTTCTATTTTTATATTCATGTTTTGAAATTTCGTCGAATGGCAACTGCCATCTTAGTACTGCAACAAGTTGTGAAATCAAAATCAGACAGCATCCCATCATTTATTTACCATAAAGTTACTGAAACACCTGCACCAAATGATATTTCAGTTATTGAAAAGTTTATAACATCAGAATTTACATGGCTACATGCTTCTGTTATACTAAGTTGTTTAGTACTTGTGCTTTTATCAGTACTTGTTTACTACCTGTATCGTCAAAGAAATTCTAAATGCACTCGGGTTTACTTAGAAATAACTTGGTGGTGATTGTGTTACGATACCCATAATAAGTTTATCATTGTGTCCATCATACTACGATTTTTCAACACCTTCAGTGGAAAACATTACAGTTTCAGCTTTACCTCATTGTAAATTATTTTTTCTATGTTCTTCATTTGTCATAACCAATAGATTAACTATGAAAACTGTACAGATTCCAGATTCTGTCAGCATAGGATATTTCACTCGAAGAAGACTTAACAAAATTTTAATGCAGTCTTTTAATGCGTATGTTCTAATTACGCATCAACGTTTTGCTACTGTATTAAACCCAGCCAGCTTTAGTACATAGTTTAACAAAATTCAATTCTAGAACTATTTGTTTCGTATTCATGTTTATTTCACTTTCACAAAAAAAAAAAAAAAAAAAAAAAATGGTTTTCTAAAACCAGGATATGCGTGTTTATTTATTTTCTTAGAAGTTTGAACAAGTTGCATTCAAAAACAACTCAAAGTAATTCTTGTATAGGTGATGCTATGGACAATAATTTTTATATGACCTTATTACTCAGGACTAATTTGATTATATATTGTTTTTACATTTTGTATATATTGTGTGATTTGTTTTTTTTATTGTTTTTATTTACATATGTTTATTGATTTCTAAAATGTATTATTACTATTTTTCCAGAAAAAAAAATTTAGTTCAAGATTTCGGGACGAAATCAGCTGAAGTAGAGGGGAGTTGTCATGGAGTCATTTTAGACCTCATTTTATATTTTTGTGAAAATTTAGTTTTCAGCAAAAAGGAATAAGTTTAAGATATTTTATTTATTTAAAGTCCATTTCGAAGCTGCAGTATTGATTAAAAGTATTTTTGTTTTATATTCGTTCATTATTGTTGAAGGAAATCATTTTTATATTCTCGATAAATTTAAGATAAGAAGTTCAAATTTAACAGATATTTACTTTGGCATTTGTCACTTTAGATTTTCTCTTTGTTAGGCATTATTTTTATCAATTTAAGATGTTTAGCGACAAGCTAAGTGGACACAATTAGACATGTTTTTTTACTAATTCTATTGTCCTGTAAACACAAACAAGTTGTTGTGTAAACAACATATGTCTAGGTAACCTGGTCAATTAGGGTTCTTTGTCCTGTCCAGCAAAGACCTTTCCACGCCCCTTTTTACCCCAAAATATCAGGGTAACTAAGATAGCTTGATTGTTTAACGAATCTGATTGGACGAACCTGAAACAGTAACGCAAAATCGAACAAGTGAATTTCGGTCTCAAAAGTGGCACTTTCAAATGCGCTTTAGAAGATACAAGTTCTACAACCAAATTCACTGTGTTTGTTTTAACTGTTTTCAGGTGAGTCAAGTATTTTTATTTATTCAAAGTTTATATGTTTTTTTAAATTATTTTATTCAATTGAATCATGAAACTTCGTTGAGTTTCATTTCCATTTTATTTAGTAAAGTTGAAGTTAATTATCTATGAGTTCTGCAAGGAAAGAAATTAAGATCAAAGTGTTGTTTCTCGATCAGTGTAAATAGATGTATATATGTTCAAAAAAAGGTTGGTTTATTCTTCACAAACTTTCTGTACTCAAGGGTATTTTTAAACGCGTTATAGAATTAAGTTTTACGCTCGCATGTTGGAAATGATAATTTAAACTTATCGCTTGTTCATACTTAATACGAATTAAGGTCAGTTCCGCAAGGATAAGATATTGATTATTTTAATAAACGCTTTATGCGTAATTTTCACATGTGTAGGTTAATTTAATAAGTAATTATTTATCGTAAACTATTCTTGTCGTTTAGCCCTATATTATTTCGAGTCATGAATTTTTGATACAAAGCAAGCATGTATATTTTAAAAGCTAGTTTCCCCATTTCATATTATATTGTTTAATATTTATATTATTTGAATATTCACGATTAGTTTCGTAATGCTAAGTTTGTCTCGATTTCGAATATTTCTCAACCAATGCTCATTGTCGGAATTGATTATTTTTGAGTTAATAGGTTTTATATAGTTTTAAGTTTTTACAAGCGCATATATGCTCTACCATGTTTATATTTCGAAAGATACCAGATCTCAACATGTTCTTACATGCTCATTCAATATTTTATGCTGTTCAGCACGTGCTTTATGCTCTGTTAGGTTCAAATAGTAGGTCTCGCATTATGCTCATATATTTAAGATCAAGTCCGCATCTTGCTCAAATATTTGAATGCTAACTAAGCTTTTATTTATAAGAAATATTATAAGCATACGTGTTCGTCAGTTTAAATGCATATGCTCATGCATTTACGTAAAGTTTGTATACTATAGATATTATTTGATCATTTATATTGGAAAATTATATGAATTATATGTTTCTATTATTTGTATTATATACTATTATATTGTTGTTAATTATATTATTATAAGACAGACTTTCAAATGCGCTTTAGAAGATACAAGTTCTACAACCAAATTCACTGTGTTTGTTTTAACTGTTTTCAGGCCCTTACTCATCCCCCTAAGTCCGTAAGGTGTGCTGTTGGTTAAGTCCAACCATAACAGTCAAACAACAGACCATACAACCCAGAAACCGACAATCCTGATAACAGTCAGAAACCCAATTCTGATATTACTTATAGCAAGCTTCCAATATAAACCCATACCTTGTAAAGAGTGGATGGTGTTAAACCATGTTGGTTTTTTTATTTGCTAATTATAAAGACTTGGCATGAATGCACTGGAATAAATTATTTTGTGTTATTCCACAATTAAATTCCTTACAATAAGAAATATGAAAATGAAATCTGAGAATTCTTACCATACTAGAAAAAAATATGAAAGCTCGAAAGAGATACTGATAAATTAAAAAAATAAAATGTCGAATGAACTTACCTGCCATACAGACAAAAAGAATCAGACCTGTGCAAACTACCCCCATCTTTGGTTGATCTGGACGCAATATACAATGCTGGTCCAAGGATCAATCAGTCTGTTTGTATTTAAATTACGATCATAAATCTGAAGCAAATTACTTAATGGCTGGTACTTGTTATAATGGGACAAGTTATGAATTTCAAAGAGGAGAATTTTAAATTTTATTGTTTTAACCGTGCTAGCTTCGTTAAAGTTGTTGGTCATCTCAGTGTGCAGGGAAAAGGAGAAAGAAGGAATTTTGATATAACAAAGAATTACTATTGTTCGAGTTTTTTTTATATTTATTTGTGGTGAAATATATGGAACGACAGCTATATCAAAACAGACATTGGTGCATCAGTCCTGAACAGTGTATACAAATGCGCAACTAATTTTTAACAGTGGCGTAACAAGCCACAAAATGAAGTGTATGACCAATACTTGAAGTGATAGGCCGGAACTGGGTCAAAAACGACCCTGCCCAACTCGTAAAGGGGGTTTACGGCAGGGAGTCTGAGATAAATGACGCAAAATCCTTCGCTTGGTTCTTCTCCCGACACTTAAGATAACGCCAGATAAATATATTTTCATGAACAACATTTTTTTTTCCGAACAAAGATATCTGAAAAATTATTAGATATTAAGGATGTACTTAGGTCAGGTTTTGGAATTTCTGTCATATGTTCGGACTCCTTGTTTTTTTCCTACGATACACGGTAAAATATTTTGCCCCATAACACCCATTTTCTTTTCATGTATAAAGACTTCAATAGCTCATAAAAGGTCATTTACCAAATTTAAAGCAGATTCTAGATTTCTTTCTTTCGATTTGCGACCCAAATAATACCAATGCAAATATAAGGTAAAAGTTCGAGTCATCCTTTTCCCGCTATTTTTAAAAAATTTTATACCTCGAAAAGGAGCTCCATAACCTATCAATATTTTAGCTTATTTTGTTCCTTAACTAATGCTCTTCTGAATTATAGTATCAATTTTAAATTCTAGATTTTTTTAATTTCACCTAAGCACAATCTTAAGTCGAGCATAGCAATCATATAGATACATGTACTTCATCACTTTATTTAATTTTTACACTAAAAAGTGTTTATTCGGTTAAAATGAAACCCTAGAGAAAAAACGTAAAGGAATTTCTACATATGTGTATTTCTTCCAAAAGGAAAGAGTACATGACCGAAAGAGATTCACTATTAAATGCATAATAGGAAAAAAAGACCACTAAAACCATCAAAGATACTAATGCTAGAATAGCACGGAAAACGCGTTAACTTATTTGACCATCCTGTCTCAAGTCTCGTAGGCAGCGACACCCAACATTCAATTTATTCGAAGTTCAATGAAGGAAGAACTTCACAAGTCAAGTTCCTAATCAAATGTCGAAAATCCTTTGCCTTGTATTTTCTTTATACTTATTTTTGTCAAATATAAAATAAGGCGGCTGGTATGCTTGGCAAAAAGACAGCTACCTCCAAATGATTAAGAACTTTGATGTAACCTGCTTTTTTGCAGTGTGCCATTGGATGAATGACGAGCAACATACATCCATATCGCACGCTGAGCAATAAAAGGCCAATAAATAGCAAAAAATTAAACAATTATGAAAAATTCAAAATACCAAGCCTATATTCTAGTTACCCAGACGCACGATTCGTCTTCACATGGCTCATCAGTGCATGGTCCTCGCGGAATCAAAAGAGTTGACGGCCAAATCAATGTTACGAAGTTCAAGAGCGTTGAAAACGAAAATAATAAAAAAAAAAGGAACAACTAAGGGACAGATTTAGATATTCATGTTTTTTTTTTTGTTGGACGATGTGGCAACGTGCGTGGCGTAAATGTATAGCTTCGCCACTTTCTTTCGTTCATATCAAAAAGTGTTCCCGTGGCGTTTACCGCCAGTACAGAGTAGTTCGTTCATTTTGTTTTCGTTTTGGAAGCAACTTTATTTTGGGAGATAGAAAAAACGGTTCTGAATACAATACTCTTGATACGTTTCCTCTTGCATGTATACGTCTAATATTTATTTATTTATTTGACGAATTTAAATCCTTCCCCGTTGAAATCTTCAGTCTGTATAATGCTGCAGTCTTACCAAATAAGCTTATCTAATGTATATTGTTTATCAATATTGTTGAAGTTGTTTCCCGATAAGAAATGATAACTTACAGGGAAAAAAACAAAAAGATGAAACCATAAGCTAGACTACGGCAAAAAAGTATCTCATCCGGGAAAAGTTGCCTTTGATAGTTCGGATATATAAGACTCTTATACAAAATTTGATAAATGTTATGTACATAACTTATTCTATGCCTTTCTTTATACCATAAAAAATTTTTGTGGGTGGTAAAGAGTATGTCCCATAGGGACAGCACAGGAACAATTGAGCAATTTAAAATGTTTAAGTTGGAATGTACATGGTTTAAATTCTTGTTATGAAGATAATGGGTTTTGAATTTTGTAAATACATACGAAATTTTGTTTTATGTGAAACTTGGTTACAAGAAAAATATAATAGAAATAGAAGGTTTTGTGAAACTTATATGTTTGAATAGAAATGTTAAAATAGGTACTCGAAATGAAGGTGGATTAGCTATTTTTGTAAAACAAAGTTAACAGATGGTATTTCTATAGATAGAGAGTTAGACTGTGGTATTGTTATAATTAAACTAAAACATGAATTTTTTAATACTGCAAATGATATCTACATATGTTTTTCTTATATTCCACATGAAAAATCAAACTTTTATAACAAATGTGATGTTGATTTTTATGATATTATAGAATGTGTTTGTTTAGAGTGTAAAGAAAAGGGTTTATTTTTAGTGTGTGGCGACTTAAATAGTCGTATTGGTGAAATTGATGATGTTTTATCAAATGATAACTTAAATCTGTATTTAGATAGTGTAGACCACGTGGAAACCCGATTGTTCCGAAAAGGCACTCCGTAGACAAAACCGTTAATGCATTTGGTCGAAAACTTTTACAGTTATGTTATAATACTGAACTTACTATTGCTAATGGAAGACTCGGAAATAATGTTGGAAAATTCACATTCTGTACAATGAATGGCAGGAGTGTCAATGACTACCTACTTGTTTCACCTAGCGATTATAAACTTATTAAGAATTTTGATGTGCTGAATTTCAACGAATTTTCTGATCACGCACCATTATTATTTGAACTTGAATTCGAAATTTTAGACCTGAGTTATCGTTTCCAAAGATTCGCAATTACATAAAGTGGGATATAAAAAGATCTAATGAATATATAGATATTATACAACAAGACCAAAATAATTTATTGTCTATAGTGAATAACATTACCAATACAAATGACTTAAATCATGCTGTTAAAGAATTTACAAAAATTTTATTTGATAGTGCACATAAAGTTTTTGGTAGATCCTTGTTAATGCGCCAAGATGAAATTAAAGTTAGGCCGAACAACGAGTGGTTTGATAACAATTGTGCGATTGCACGTGAAGATTTTCATGTGGCTAGAATTTTTTCCTACATCACCCGTCCGAGACGTCAACCGAAAGGCATACGTTATTTCACGAAACAACTATAATAAAATGAAACGAAAAGCACAATTAAAATACAAAAGTCGGAAAGGTATCGAATTCTGCGATATAGCTAGTACCGAACCGAGAAAGTTCTGGTCGTCGATAAAACGAAAAGTGAACAATAAGTGTAAAATTGATAACGAAACTATGATGAAACATTTTGAGACGATACTAGGAGATAGTTTGCAGGATCTATGTGAAGAAGTTCGTAATCTCATAGACAATACGGTATTTGACGATATAAATGTTACACAATTAGACTCTGAAATTACTGAAGACGAAGTAGTAGCATCAATAAAAAAAATGAAGTCCGGTAAAAGTTCAGGTAACGATGGTCTAATAAGTGAAATGTTTTCTGCCTGTCCTGACGTATTTGCGCCAATATTAAAAACTCTATTCAATTACATTTATAGTTCGGGAATATACCCAGATTCATGGTCAGAATGTCTAGTGGTTGCTGTCCCAAAGAGTGGTGATCTTTCCGATCCTAATAACTATCGTCCGATTGTATTGATCAGTGTTTTATCGAAGCTTTATACTACAATTTTGACAAATCGTTTGCTCAGTTGGTCCGAAGAAGAAGACAAATTGATCGATAATCAATTTGGATTTAGACCTGGGAAGTCAACTGTTGACGCTATTTTTATTTTACTTGGAATAATTTCGCATACACTTCAAAATAAACAAAAACTTTACTGTTCGTTTGTGGACTTCCGTAAAGCGTTCGACAAAATTAGCAGGAGGATTCTCATTTATAAACTATTACGGAGTGGTGTTAGCTCAAAGTTTGTAACTATGGTTAGATCAGTATATTCATCTGTAAAAATGCGTGTCAAAACTGCCGATTTACTGTCCGACTCATTCGAAAATTTTCTAGGTGTAAAACAAGGGGAACCCTTATCACCTCTACTTTTTTATTTTTATAAATGACTTGATTGAAGACATGAATATTAGTCCTTCAGCTGACATAGTTAATATTAATGAAGTTCTGATATACTTAATACTATTTGCAGACGATACCATATTATTTGGGAAATCTCCTGAAATCCTACAGGAACTACTTGATAAACTACTTATTTACTGTAATAAATGGAATATAGAAGTGAACACTAACAAAACGAAAGTTGTTGTATTCAAAAATGGCTGGCAACCGGTAACTGCTAAATTTTTCTACAACAACGAAGAACTGAAAATTGTCGATTCGTATATATATCTTTGTATGCTGATACACTGTAATGGAAAATTTTACAAACACAGAAGCGATTAGCCTTACAAGGTTCACGATCTTTGGCAGCTCTGAATAATTCTACAAATGGTTTATACTTGACGAAGAAAAAGAAATGTGATTTGTTCGATAGTATGGTTGCGTCTGTGATAAATTATGCTTCGGAAATTTGGGGTTTCCATCGTGGAAATGATGTTGAAATTATCCATAACCGTTTTTGTCGATCTATTTTGAAACTGGGTAAAAGTACGCCAAATGTTTTTTTATATGGCGAACTAGGGCGTTTGCCAATGTATGTAATCAGAAAACAAAAGATTTTAAAATACTGGTTAAAAATTGTAACTCATAAACCACTTATTGTGTATGATATCTATATATTGTTACTCAGAGATGCAAATAATGGTAAAACTAATTGGGTTTCTAATGTTCGTGACCTATTGTTTAGTATTGGTTTAAACTTTGTATGGTATCAGCAGTCTGGTATAAATATATCATTAGATGTAATAAAAACTAGGATAAAAGATCAATATATTCAAAGCTGGTTTGCATCTATACAGGATTGTGAGAAACTTACTATGTACAGAATTATAAAATTAGAATTTTGTTTTGAAGATTACGTAGATTATAATTATAATTCACATTTTTTCACAAAGCTACGTAGTGGTACTATGAAGTTAAATGTTGAGGTGGGGCGATATACAAATATACCAAGAGAAAACAGATTATGTACTTGCTGTAATATGAAAAGTGTTGAAGATGAGTACCATTTTACTTTAGTGTGTCCTGTGTATAGATTTGTACGGCTTCAGTTTTTACCAAACTATTACTGTTCGTGGCCAAATGTGACAAAACTTATGTATTTGTATCAAACAAAATCTAGATCTTTAGTTGGAAAATTATGTAATTATTTGAAATCTGCCTGGCAGATTAGATCACATCTAATAAGTTGATTATTTGTCTATTGTAATATCTTATAATATTGTTTTCTGTTGTTTATTGTGTGTCACAATGTAAATATGTTTGTGTTGCCATAGCATGTAACTACTGCTTTGCAAATAAAGAATTCATTCATTCATGTTAATTTGATAAGGATGCTGGAAATAAATGATTATAGCTTGTATGTAATTAATTCTAACATATGTATATTGAAGTATTAACTCAATTGTTTTTTGTTAGCTAATGCGAATTGCTTTGCTTTCTAGTGTTTACTTTTACCTCTCATGCCGGATGTCCCAGACAGCTTCCCAGAGAGGCACTTGCCCTGATGGGCCGCTGTTTGAGATTGCCTGACAATTATATCTAAATTTTAATGATAACCTTTCTAGAAAGTCAGCCGACTTGAGTTATATTAAGGATTTGTATAGTAAGAATTCTTACTATTCAAATCCTTGGTTATGTCAGAGACTGATCTTATTTTTGGTAGAAGTTGTATGTTTTTATGTATGTGCATGCTGCTTTATATTGTCATGTTGTTTTGTATAAATTTTATATTCGGTAAAAAGCTCACTACTATGCCGAATTTAAATAAGTTTTCTGTCAATAAAAGATGACGTTTGATTTTATTTGAAATGTTTTGGTTATTGGTGATACCCGTTTTACCTGACTGGTCGCGAATGGGCATGCGTGGAACAGGTAAACCGGAAATCAAGACATTTGTAATCAAAGAATGAAAATAATGTAAAACTTCAAAACTATTTAGGAATTTCACGGAGAGAAATGGATATTATAGTACTTTTCATCAGTTTTGTTACATGTGGTAATGCATTGATTATGATATAGTATTTTAAAACAATTTACAGTTCAACTGTCAGATTAAAATGGTGTTGGAGAAATGCGGAAATGAAATGAATCATGTTTGTAAACACACATCAGAATATTGTAATGGTCAATGATTGTGAATGCTTCTTTGATATTTTTATTTGGGTGTTACTTAATTCCTTTTGAGATTCTGTGTCTTGAAGATATATCTCCAAATATGAAACGGATTTTTCAATTTTTACCTGCTTCAGGTGTACAGAATAAATTTCTTACCTGCTTTAGATGGACTTAATGGTGCTGTACATAAGCAAAAAAAGCACTAGTTTAAGGGGAGGGAGTTGTTAAAAATTTCCTGAATAGAGTTAATAAGGCTTGAAAATGGATTCTGACGGCTGCCAAATCAGAAAATTACTCCTAACACAGAATCCCTAAAAGCATTATAATTTGGGTGCAAAACTATTGATGAAATCACATTTTGCATGTAGCACATGATCAACGCTTGCACAACATTGTCTGTATGGACTTCATCCAAATTGTGGACTTGCAGATGTTGCAATTAATTGGGAAAACCGTAATAAAACACAATTGTTGATTGCTTTTCCAAAAACAGTAAAAGAAATAGCTTGTTGTGTGATTAGAGTAGACCACATATTCTTTTTCTCCTAACTAACATATTTTTAATAGAATTGATCTGAATGTTGCTATGATCTACAACATATACATGTACTATTAACTGAAGTGTACATTTACTATGATGATCAAAATTGAATTATACATTTGTATTTTACAGCATTTGCAATTGACCCCAATGTTACGATTATTGATGAAGCACCAAAAATGGTGATTGGTGTAAGTGGTAGGAAGGAAATGATAGCTACAAAAGACAAAGATATCTTCATGACATGTGTAGTACACAATAAACCAGCTGATAAAAAGGTAAATATCTCTGCAGCCGTCTTGCAACTAAAGGGAAATATCTCTCATGTCTGAAAACAAAAGGTAAGAATTCTTGTACGATTTTAATATCTACAAATAACTGAATGTGATTTGTCATTTTTTTCACATAATCATGATAATAGATCATGTTGCAGAATGGCTTTGAAAGCCTATGTTAACACATATATCTGTTGTGTAAACAGGACTGATGACTCACAAACTTTACATAAAAGTCCTTCAGACATTTATTTAGTTTTTGAGTTTAACAACTCCAGTTTACACATCAATAACCGTGATAACTGCTAAAATCATATGTGTAATTCCATACTACATGTACTAATCTCTGCCATCTAAAAAGCAAAAATGAAAACAGAGTTATCTCTGCCAAAAGGAAATATGTATGCCATCTAAAAACAAATGTAAATATCATTGACATTTTAATACAACTCAAAAAGTATTTACTTCTGCCGTCAAAAAGCAAAATGTGAATATGACTGACATCGAAAAAAAGGGTATACATGTATTTGTAAAATTTAAAAAAACACTGCTGTTAAAAAAATGTACATATCTCTTCCATCTAAATGCATACAAAAAAGGTATATTTCTCTACTGTCTGAAATAAAATAGAATATCTATGACATGTAAAAACAAAGATAAACAAAAATGTCAAAGAAAAAGGGTTCTCACAAAGGATAATCAACATCATACCCTGCAATCATGGTAAAAAAATTATGAAATGCTGGGCAAAGTGTTACTGGCACAAGAAAGACTGATATATTCAAATGTAATAACTCTCTTGTAATTATTTCACTTGTAGGTTGAATGGAGAGCTATAGCTCCAGACAATACAAATATTGAAATCTCAGAAGATCAAGATTCAAAAGATGCATATAGATATCAGATTGATCAACCTTCCGCTATTTCATGGAGGGTCAAAATCCAGAACATACAGATTGCTGATGAAATGAGATATATATGCCAAGTAGAAATTGGTCACCAAAAATATGCAACGGAGGAAAGATATATTAGAGTTACAGGTAAAGTGTTCTGAAATATGCAATATTTCTATAATTCTGTCTGTCTATACCAGGGTTGGCAAAAACCTAGGTTTTATGAGTATTGCCCAGCCCAGTGGGAAATACTGAAAAATACTGGTTTTACAGAGTAATACTGGGTGATATGAAATACTGACCTGAATTTTAAAGAGGATTCAATAATTAATCATTAATGCAATACATTAAAGATATTTACAAAAATAAAACATAGTATTTTAATTTATAGGTTCACTTGTTTGAGACTCTTATTATAAAGTGTATACATCTGAGAAAGTATTGTTCTAACAACTCATAGAGAAGTGTAAATGAAGACACATTAGACAAATGTGAAAAGATTTTCTCAATAATAATCCTAAAAATCTATTGGTCAAAAATGTTTACATAAAGCCAAAGAATTAAATTTTGATTTTTTTATACGACCAGTTGTATGATGTTATGAGGTTGTCAGCGTCGTTGTTGTCCTAAGAGATTTGGTTTCCAAAAATAACTTTAATATAAGTGTATGGATCTCTATGAAATTGTAGCACAAGGTTCAATACCACAAAAGGAAGGTTGAAATTGATTTTGGGAGTTATTGTCCTACCTGTTAAGGAATTAGGGGCCAAAAACAAGCATTTTTCTTGTTTCAAGACAATAACCTGTGTATAAGTGTATGAATCTCTCAAAAAATTTACCACAAGGTTCCATACCTCAAAAGGAAAGTTGGGATTGCTTTTGGGGTCATGGCCCAAACCAATTAGGAATTATGGACAAAATAGGGACAAAAGACTAGGATTTTCTGGTTTCTGGACAATAACTTGAGTATAAATAAAAAAATAAGAAGATGTGGTATGATTGCCAATGAGACAACTCTCCACAAGAGACCAAATGACACAGACATTAACAACTGTAGGTCACCGTATTACCTTCAACAATGAGTAAAACCTATACCGTATAGTCAGCTATAAAAGGCCCCAAAATGACAAATGTAACAACAATTCAAATGAGAAAACTAACGGCCTGATTTATGTACAAAATAATGAACGAAAAACAAATATGATATACAGCAACAAATGACAACCACTGAATTACAATAATTGTTTACTTTTTACACATTGTGACTTGGATGGAGAGTTGTCTCATTGGCACTCATACCACATCTTCTTATTTCTTATTATAAGTCTATGGATCTCTATTAATACTAAAATATAAATTGCTTATTTCTTGACCAATTTCAATGGGGTTTAAGTTAAAGTCTGGAATTCTTGGGATTCTTTAATATGCTGAATCTAACCATGTATTTAGATTTTGGGCCCCATTTTTAAATTGGTCAACATTGAGGTCCAAAGGGTCCAAAACTTTGTTTGATTTCAACATAAATTAAATTCTCAGGGTTCTTTGAGATGCTGAATCTGTGTATTTAGATTTTTGATTGTGGGTCTGGTTTTCAAATTTTCTCACATTATTTTAGGTCCTAAGTGTCCAAAATTAAACTTGGTTTGATTTTAACAAAAATTGAATTCTTCGGGTTCTTTGATATGCTGAATCTAGACATATATTTAGATTTT